>JAZKJV010005948.1:0-478423 GCA_037367405.1 Ottelia alismoides
TGAATAAAAATACAAAATTGAGTTTACCGTAAATTAATACTCAGTGTACATCTTATACACAGAATAAAAAGCCAAAACTTCAACTTCACAGACCCATATCTTGCAAATAAAAACTCCAAATCACCAAACTCACCTTTAATTGTATATAGCTTTCCAAGAACTATTTAATAAATTTGGTCTCATAAGTTTTGGAGTCATCTACAAAAGTTAGGTTTTTGGCCCTCATTGTGCAGCTTGCCTGATTAAAATATTCAATTTATTCATTGTCCCTTATTCTTATCAAATTATATTTTTAGAATTTTGTAAATAATGTGTATAATACATGTACATATTGAGAATAAAAGAAAACCAAATAGAATTTGTAAAATAAAATAAGCTTATGTAATACATAGGCAAAATACCTATGCTAAGTATGTACATAGATAAAAGGGGATTTAATTATTTTATTCTTTATTTTTTAATAATGTAAATATTATACACAACTTATTAAAAAATATAAATTCAGAATAAAAACAAATAAAATACATTAAAAAAATAAAGTATATATAATATACAGGTAAAAAACCTACAAGTATACCTACATATACATATCCCTATTTATTTAAAAATGAAATAAAACTCACAAAAATTAAATAAAAAATACCCGATCACTCACAAAATAAATTCTAAAATTTATAAAATAAGATGATAAATAATAAAATAAAATAAACAAATTAAAAATTAAATAAAAATCGTAAATAAATACTACATGAAATAATACACATTTTCTATTTTATAAGAAAATTCTAATAAAATTATTTACTATGGTAAATAAATCATTTTAGAATAAAGCTTCCTGTTTTGTCTTTTAGCGGCCGATGTGGACCAATGGGGCGCCAGCCCTTGTTGACCGCCTAGTCAACTGTCCCATCCGGGACCTGACGTCTCTGAACCATCTTTTCCCTGGATTTCGTCCCTTTTTTACGACCATCCCATCCATCGATCGAACTCGCTTTCTTCACAAGAAATGATCTCTGATGATCACTGATGCCCGCCGATAACGTAGATCGACTCGATACTCATTGGATTGATCAATAAACGCCAGTCAATAAGGGCCATCCCAATGTCTATAAATAAGAAGTTCCGCCCCCCTCCTCAAATTTGGCCAATTTCATCCACCCAAAACGCCTTGATTTCGATCCTGGGACGTTCCTCGTGACAGGGGGAGTGCTCCAGCACCTCGAATCAGCCGGAGGAGGGACAATTTTGACGCGGCGGAGCTCCGGCGTCCGTCCTGCTCCCTGGTGGCCCCCAGGTATAAGAGCTGCCCTTTTATTGTCTTTTAGTAGATTTTAGTGTTAGATTTTTCATTCCCGTTGTTAGTTTAGTCCTTAGTTAATCAGCTTAGCGTAAAATCAAAAATTCGAAGATCGTCGGAGCTCCGCTCCGGTGACTTCTTCACCGTGAACCCGACCGTGTCCGACCGCCACGTGCACCCCATTTCGATCCCCATCGCGTTCTCTATCGATCTATCACCTTTGTTCAACCGAGGACCTCTGGTCTTCGCGAATCGGGGCTCCACCTCCGCCTTACGCCGGATCCCCTCCGCCTCACTACATCTTGCTGCAGAGCTTCAAAACCCGGGGTCGAGGAGGTAGCCCTCGCTCCCCCGGTTCTTCCTATGCAGGTCCAGCAAAGAAAAGGAGCCCATCTGAGCTCGATCCAAACCAGGAAGAGGTTCCTGGAGGTCCTGTTCTTCACCGACCTCGTCCGAGCACCTCGGACCTCCAAGAGCCATGAGAAGACCATCAGACGATGCGGAAGGCCTCCAGCTACGTGCAAACCATCTCAGATGCGAGTGAGGTGCCCGGAGGAGCCCAAGCTTCACGATTGAAGCTCGCCGGAGGCGAGCTCCCTTCCCTGTTCTTCCAGACACGTCCCGCGCCGTCGGATCAAGAGGCGAGCCCCAGATGAACGAGAGCCGTCCGATGCAGCCTAGCAACGACCGTCAGATCCGCGAGGCGTTCTAATCTCAGCCCCTTCATCGGCGAAACGGTATCCACCGTTAGATGCGCGACGCGTGGCTAAGTGAAGTGATCGAAGCCGTCCGTCAGCGCGCACTTAGGGGTAAATTTCTTATGTAGCCCGTCATTTTTGGTATTTATTGTTCACCCCTGTAAATAGAAGTCGAAGTTTATTTTAGCGTAAAAATATTGCATGAACCCCCCTGTATTTTCCTGTAATTGCTTTGAGGTCCATTACACGTCACCTCACGTGTACCCCCACGTGAGGTGGCTAAATTGCACAGGCACCCTGTATGTTTGTAAATTGGATTTTAGTCCATATAATAAAATTTCCAGTGTAATATTTTTGTGACAATTTTCATTAAGGACCCTGTACTTTTGGAAATTACTTTTTGGTCCCTGTGGGTGCGGAGCACGTGTAGTCCCACGTGCTGGGTATTTTGCGCGAGGGCCCCTGGCGGGTTTTGTATTTCTTTTTGCCCTTAAATTTGCGGAGCACGTGTTATAATTATGGTGATTTTGCACAGAAGCCCCTGACATTATTTTTATTTGCAAAAATACCCCTGTCAGGCTGTTTAATTTTTGTATGCTTTGTCCATTTATTTTATGCCTCACATCAACTTGAAAAATTTTGCAAAAATGGATATAAGCTCCTGTTAACTTGCTCTTGCAACGCCATATTTTTAATTTCTAATTTTGTTGCATTTTTGTATTTATTAAAAATAAAAAACGTGCATTTTATTCACTGTCTATCTTATGAAATTCCAAAAAAATAGTAAAACACCTCTAAAAATCCAAAAAAATTACCTATGGTCTATCTTGTCATGTTTTAGTGTCAGTCCAAAAATCATTAAAAATCTCAATAGGAAAACCCTTAAAAATTCAAAATACTAAAAAACTTCTAAAAAATATAAAAAATTTTAGAAACCCCTAAATCTGCAAACTCAACTCCTGTAGGTTCTATATTTATCCTCTTTCTTTTTAAATAATTTGGAAAAATTTGGTGGCTGCTTTATATTTTTAATTTCCATTTTATCCCCAGCCAGTTGCTTAATCCCTGTTTTCCCTTATTTTGCTATTTAAAAATATCGAAAATCTTTTGAAAAATGCCCAAAAATCACAAAAACAGTAAAAATTACGAAAATACCAAAAAGACTTTATTTCCATATTTTTTAGTGTTTTTATATATTTTTATAAATATTGTATCACTCCTCTCTCCCCTTTGTATATCTATTCCTCTATTGAAAGAGAAAATTAAAAAAATATCTATGTATATATATAATTATTAATATATATAAACTTCTAAAAAAACAAAAAAAAACTAATTATATATATACACACATGTATCTAATGTATGTATTATATGCTATGCACCTACCCTCCAGGGATATATATATCCTTATATATTTATATTCTATAAATTATATATATATATTACAGAACTATATTATAAAAAAATATGTATAAAAATAAAAAAATATAAAAAGATAAAACCCCAAAAAAATAGGCTTCACACAAGGATGACTCTGTGGTACATGCACATCATAGGCTATTGCATTTTTGTATTGCTCTTTGGGGTTCGACCTCTACATGCTTGTTCACTATACATTTTGTGGTAGAGTAATAAAGATTAATTCACATTTTTGGGACTTAATTCATTCATTCTTTTGTTGTGGGTTAATTGCTGACTAACCGATGTTCTGTGAGTGGTCGCCTCAACGATAACATAGTTTTGACCCTCGCAAAATGTCAGTTATCAACGAGTCAAGATCATCTACCTCCATTCCATTCTATACATCCGCCATGACTGGATCTGACATATCCACACCGACATCAACATGGTCCTCAATAACATCCACTGCAGCAACAACAACAATCTCCAGAACTTGATAAAATAATTTTAGTTAGAGAACGACCATGAGAACCAAGTGTAGATAGTGGAAGTATCTCTGGTGGAGGTAGTCAAGGTTGCATGGCTAGATTATCGGGAATATTCTGTAGGGCACGATAAATATTTGATTAATGTATAAATATATCCTCCGTAACATTTTCTTAATTAATGTAATGAATTTCTTGATATTAGTGTGATGTTATATTTATTATTTTCTTTTTGAACTGCTTGGTGGTGAAATTTTGAGTAAGTGGCTGCTATCTTTCATTCGATGTTTTTTATTTTTATAAATGACCATAAATAAATTCAATATACAATTTCATATGTAATTATATTCATGCATGTTATGGTAAAAATTTGCTTCACGATACGTAAGTCGATGCGTCTAGCCCTACAAATCGAATCTTAGCAGTACGACTACCATCCACTACTGATGCATCCCATGGGACCGCATCTACTTCACCACAGTCATCGCGACAACCACTTCCTGCAACATCACCAGTTCCAAACTTTGTGCATAAATCACCTCCCCTTGTTTAGGCCATCTGAGGCCCATATATAGTACCCTCGGAAGAGGAGCGATTGCTGAATCGCCCAGTACACTGATATATACAATGAGGAGGAAGATCTCTATGCTGATTTAGCGAATTTGCATTACACCATTGCACTGAAATATTCTCGTCTAGCGTATTACATGGGGAGCAAGTTCGCAAGAAATGAATGCAATACAATTATAGATTGATGTAATGTTAGAAGTAATTTGGTGTAATGGTGTTGCATGTTCAATTGCAATGAATATGATGAATTATCTGCTTCATGTTGGAAGTTATATGTTGATTTATATTGATGATATTTTATGTTTCATTATAATTGGATGTTATCTCTCTTTATACCTTGAAAAATATTTATCTCATTTATTATTAAATTCAGTAATAAAATAAAAAATATACACAACTGTATTATATGTTTAATAATAAAGAAATAGACAAAATAAATTATATTAAAATTAGGTAAACTATAAGAACAGTTTAAACCTAAATTTATAATATTACTGAAGGATATGGAATTTATCCTCAAGCGCATCACGGAAGCGTGATCGTCGTATCGGATACGATGAAGAACGACTAGTCGTACTAGTTGTTCGGTGCAGCGGAATTTTAAAAAAAAAAATTTGTTCGATGAAACCACATGATCCGAGAACCATTCTCAGATCGTTTCATCTATAACCACAACAAGTATAATGCAATACCTCTGGAAGCGTGGTTGATCGAGTCTCTAAGAGAAGAGACCTCCTGTCTCAAGTCCGATCGTCGGCGAGACTGCTTGCGAGCGCGGAAATGAACCACGTTGTCCTCGCAATCCAAGAAGATGATCCAAGCGTGGTTGCTCCTGATCTCGTCGCACGAGATCGAACGTCTCCTTCATGGGCGTAGCACACCAAGAAGACATAGAACCAAAGAACGTCGAAGCGGCGGCGTGGTGGCGAGAGCGTCGACGATTCTCTCCTCTAGGTTATGGTGGACGACCACCAATATTAGAGGGAGAGAGGGCTGACGTGTGTAGAGAAGAAAGAGAGAGAGAGAGCCTCCATATCTCATATGTCAAGATAGAGCATGGTATGCCTCTCTATTTATAGGGTTTTGGGATCCATGGATCTCAATCCATGCGACATATAAAATCAATGGATGAGATTGATTTATGTCAATCCAATGGTCAAGATTGTTGTTGGTAAAACCAACAAATTTAGGTTAAAATATATTTGACAAATCAAATGTAAATTAGTCCTAAATCAAATCAACAAATAAGGAGAGAATGTGCATGGAGATTACATCTCCATGCACCTTCCATGTGGACGGCCACACATTCCTATTAGGAATGGTGTGCCGTCCACTATTTTCCATGGAGAGAGCAATCTCATGGAAATCCATGAGATTGCATATCTCCTTGAAAATCTCCTTTATTTATTTCCAACAACTTTTGTTGGCTTTTATTCTTCAAAAATAGTTCACAATTATATTTGAGAATATTGCAATCTTGCCATGGAAAAATTGTGAATCATATTCACAACCCAAAACAACATATAATTTACATTGTCAATTATATACACAATGTGTATCCAATACACATAATAATTAATCAACACATATAAATTATAATTAGCTCTCTCTAATACATTATAAATCACATTTATAATATATTACAAATAATTGGATATTTCTATCCACATTATTCTTATCCATAATAATTAAATCACATTTAATTACATTGGATAATTTCTTCACACATCAATATGATTAAATCACATTTAATCATCATTTCTTCATTGCTTAGATCTTATGGAATTATTCTCGAACCATTCAAGAATAATGCAATCTCTCCGCAGATACTTGGAGATAAGGACAGGGCGATTGTATTGTTCCATGTATAGTGACATGGATATTGAGATCATATCTCAAATCCAGATCGCGGGCCTCCCATAGATGCTTGATTAAATCAAGACCGTAAATCTAATCTTCTCATTGTATCTGAATCACATTCAGATCAATGTCCAACACTTGGACGAAGATCAGATCACTTCTCTACTGAGAGGAGTCACTAAAATCCAGACCCGTTTCATCACTCCCTAGGAATGGAAGCGTCATGGTTATACAATCGTTTATGATCAAATCACCCTCATGTATTCCCAATACCTGTACATCCTGCATACTGGAAGACTCAGACTAAACCCGATGTATCGGATCAACTTTATACTGTTTACTTCATGGTTTTGTCAGTAAGTTTCTCTTTCGATCATTGGGAGTTGGTATCAATCATACACTTTCCAAAAGCGTATATTATACCTAGGTCTTGATCATATACTAAAAGTATATATCAAACCTACAAATTCAGTCAAGCTTCCAAAGCGATACGACCATGCGCATGGAATTTGATTCTTCCCAATATCTCATGAGTGAGCTCATGTCTTCCGGTTCAGTAACTGAACCTGTATGATCCCTTTGAGAGATCGTATTACTCATATGCCCTTATGCGCACACCAGCGCGCCGGTGTATAGACCTTGATTAGGTCATCAACCTATTGATCTGCCAAATGTACACACTCAGACATATAGTAACACATCTGTCTCCGGTCAAAGGATGCATGCCTATATCATGACAACATACGATATAGGACTTTGGTTATCTCGATCTCGTTAAGTCAACTCTTTGACCTAACTAATCTGACACCTCCGAATCTCTATTCCTATGCAGAGGTCCTGCATCAAGAGGTCGGTCAGATATCAGCCTAAAGATTTAAGGATTGCCATCTCCTATTCAGGCTGGAGATCATCTCTTAACAATCATTTGACGGTGCTTGATGAGTCCTCAATCTAACCCTTTAGATATTCATCCAAGCACCAGCCTCTATGATTCAATAGTTGAATCAACAGCTGTATGATTATTAAGATGGCCATGGTACATAACCCTAATTGTACTAAGGGACCTATTATGCAAATTAATTATTCTTTATTTCAGATCAGGGAATGATATTTGCAATAACATTTATTGCATAATGGCTTGCCGTGGGCTCGCATTTCCAACAATCTCCCACTAGCCCAAAGAGCCATTAATGGGATAATCATTTAAACCCGCACTCATGTGACAATCATAGGCTATTTAGAAAATAGCTAGGTAAGCTGATCAGTCACTCTGTTCCCGCGAGACTACGCCAAGTCCTTTTACGACACATGCATATCCCCAGTAACAGTGCTCGCATCTAATGCGAATGTTGCATCTTATGCAACCCATACTCAATCTAGTCAGTTACAGTGTCTTTGACACTACAACTTAACAATTATCATAACCATTATTTCCATAATCTTTATCAGAATATCCTTATTCCTGGAGATCTCTATCTCCTAAGGTATCTATAGTTAAGACCTTTTAGATCACTATCTATAAAGTCTTAAACTTTTGAAGATAAGACTTTGAGATCACTATCTCAAGAATCTTGTCATCTATGAAGATTTTGTTATTATTGCAATCAAGTGTTTTCTCTCCATAGTAGGATCAGCAATACTTTGCTACTCCCACTGCAAGGCAGATATCTGACTTTTGTACATATCTAGCACACACCCGGCTTCTCAGAACTGATGCCCAAGGGCAAGTAGTTCTAGCATTCACTTCCTCAACTCTTTGAGGTGCTATCCCTTTAGATAGGTTAGTACCATATCTTTAAGGGAAGGAAGTCTTTCTTGGAATTTCTAAGAATAGAATATGTCCAAGGTGTACTACAACTGTGACAGTCCCATTATCCTCTGCTCTTTGCTTCTGAACAACTTCAGAACTAAGATCTGAGGTATCTTTGAAATCATATTTCAAGATATGGAATAGCCTGTCCATAAAACACTTATTATTATCCTTATATCATTCCAAATAATTAGGATATCATCTACACTTAGCATGATGAACACAAAGGCACTCCCACTAAACTTCGCATGGCTCATCAAGATTCTATCTGAAATCATAACACTTACAATTTCATCAAATCTTATGGTCCAACTTCAAGAAGCTTATTTGAGTCCTTAGATGGATTCCTTAGCTTGCTTTCCTCAACCATGAAGTCCTGGGGCTACTTCATGTGAATATCCTCAGAGAGGTATTCGTAGAGGAATGCAATATTGACTTACATCTTGAAGATGCAATAGTCAAGTTGTGTAGCCAAGGTTAGCAATAATATGACGATTTTAAGCATGGTCATCGAAGAGCAAGTCTCATCGCAAGCAATGTCTTCTCTTCCAATGTGTAGCTTATGGCTACGAACCGTGCTTTGAAGATCTCTACCTTCTCATCAGGTTCCCTTTCTCTTGAAGATCCATTTACACCTTTATAGGTATTACCCATATAGGTGGATCCTCGAGGGTCCATATACAACACTTGTATATGAAGTCTACATTAGACTTTTATTGCTAAGATCCATCTATCCATGCTATGATCTTCAGGAGCTTCATCTCATGAAGTTAGATCATTGTCAGATTTTTCTGAAACATGGAATCCTTCCTCAAACTCATTTGAAGAGGTATTAGTGTTTCATTTTTAGTTGTCCTTTTAGTTTCCAATTTCAGGAGCCTCATTATCTTCTCAAGATTAAATGAGTTCCTACACTTCATTTTCATCTTGATTCTCAAGAGTCTCAACCTCTGAGAATCACATTCTCAGAGATGGGATATTTCAAGAATCTCAAGGTCATAAAGTAGTTATCCAATACCATCCTTTATTTTCCTAATGAAGCAACACTCTCAAGTGCTAGATTCCAACATACATGGAACCTTATTAAGGATATACATTTTAGTCTCTACTACACATATATAACTGGAAACTAGGGGATAATTATGTTAAAATTCATCATTGATAAGATCATGTTAAACATGATCCAATTGTATCTCCCTATAACTCTATTGAGTTAAGGTGTGTTAGGAGGATTGAGATAGAAATGATATTCATATCTTTATAAGGTATTCTTTGAATTCATCTAACATGTACATGCTACATATATTAGATCAAATTCATTTTATCTTCCTTCAAACTTTGGTTCTAAACCAAAATTATGAAATCTTTGAACATTTCAAAGGTTTTTTAGGTGAAGAGAAGAAATCTCATATCATACATAATCATCAATAGATATCACATATCCACAATGTTTACTATGATATAGAAGATCCACATACATCAATATGTATGAGATCCTGAGTACCTTGACATCTTACACCTTTCTCAAGGAAGGGTGTATTGGACATTTTTACTTTGAATACAATATTCAAAAGTATGTAAGATTTGAACTTTTAGACAATCTAAAATTTCATATCTTACTAGTCCATTGATCTCATCAACAGACATAAGTCCAAAACTTGATACTAGATCATTGTCAAATAATCTTCATCCTCCTATTGATCTTTAAGGTTTAATTTCAGTATTTAGAAATGTTGATGAACCATTCATCAAATTTCTAATTTAGTGGAGTCCACTAGATTTTAGACTACTATCTAAAATATTTCCATCATAACTCTTTATGATAGTTCTATCTCAGAATTCATGTTTATTTCCAACATTTAGAAACAAACAATGAGTGTATTCTTATATCTAGGTCATAGAGACATTCTCTAAGACTAAGGGCTCTCCCACTGAAATTAACAAGTCTATCAATCCAGCAGATATTGTTGCAATAATTGCATCAATATCCATGTGGATAACTATAAACCTTAAGATCAGATTTTCCAGTCTTCTAAAACATATGCAACCCATTGCAAGTGTTCTTAGAAGATTGAGATACAATCACAAGACTTTATCTTATTCAAATAAGAAAGTCAATTTCAATGATTTATGTAGATTATTTTGATGCTCTATCCGAGTCCTTCTCTAAGGATTCTAGACAGACTTGATAGTCGTACTATCAATCAATTTATTGTAGTGTTGGCATTCATCCAACTCTTTGGATGTCACATGGAAGTCACAGAGGTACATTCAATTCTTTGACTTTCCTTCTTTCTTGGGTCCAACCCATGCTTCCACTGCGCTCCCTTTATTTATAAGCAACCATTTCTCAGGACAGAGGATCTCTTATTTTAAATTCAAAAGAATTCAAAGTAAGAGTATTTCAACATTTATACATGCTTCATTAAATTCATAGAATATGAATATTATGAAGCTTCATGAATGACTAGAGTATAGATAGTAGAATGATGACACTCATCATCTACATCCATCTAAACTCTTAAAACATAGGTTCAGGTAGGTACTCAAACAATTTGAATACATCATCTCTTATAGAGCCACCATTCTGCATAATGCAGTGAACCATCTCATTAATGTTGAATGTCAAGAGCACATATGTGTGCCAGCATATCTTCATTAATTTTTATAAGGATTATTTGACAATTGCGATCATCATCGACATGTCACTTCCAAAGTACATCCGATGAGAGATCAAGACTATAGAGACATACAAACCATACGGTTGTAGTCCTATCATCTATTTAATTGTCATTCCTCAATAATATGAGGAAACATGCACATTGCAACCACATACATTATGTGTTCAATTGCAAGTACAATATCTGGATCATGAGTCCAATCCAAGATATTTCACTGGTTACTATTGAGTATATCATTGAGTAGGTTTTAATGAAGGATTATCTGAAATAAGAAATTTTCATAGATGTATGTATTTATATATACATATTTTACTTTGATTTAGGAATTTTTATATCAAAGTTGTCTTGCCATGTCAACATTGAAAGTTCATTCTCTTAATCACTTTCAATGTAAGAGATATACTTACCATTATATCTCAACAAGATATGTGATCTCCTTCCTTATCTTTGTTACATCCCAATAATATGAGAATCTGCAACTCGGGTAAAAAGAAGCGGGAACACATTCCGCTTTGCAAGTCCAACTTGCATTTCCCAATTCGGCCTTTAACACCCGGGCCCACCACCCCTAAGGCGATGTTGACCCGTCGTTAATTGAACCAACTGTCAACAGGAATAGTACTTGCTATACACAATCCAATATCGCCCCAATAATATGAGGATCCGATATTGGGGTCACTACGTATACGACCTTACTCTTTCAAGAAGCAAAGAGCCCGATCCAGATGCGCTTGCATACATGAGCTATCACTTCGGACATGCGTCTCCTACATACAATCCCTGGCGACAGAACCCTCCGCCTTGACGGGAGACCATGGATGTCACTTATGTGATCCTCCATATCATATTCAAATTCTAATTAATCACTATGAATCATATTCATTATGATTAATTCTTCCAAGGGAAATAACATCTCTATTCATAATAGAGTGTTTTAATTTTAATTGGATTCCAATCAATCTAATCATATTAAATTAATGATCCAATTAATATCCAACAAATATTTTATTGTTACTTGAATTATGGTATTATCTCAAATACGTATTATTTCGAATTTAGTAATTAGAAATACATCATGATTTCTTAAGCATTATACTAACCCTACCCGCTGTCATGGCCAGTACCGATGAGAGTGGGACGGACCACATACGTTGCAACCCGCAACCCCAATGCTCTCCGACTAGGTACCATATCCACCTTGAGGAAGGATAATGCAAAATAAATCACTTTGTACTTGAGATGATCATCGGTTCTTCAACCAAAATTATACCATATAATAATAATCAAAACATTTTTTTTGATTAACATTATAATGAGATTTGCTAAACAAATCCCAAGTTCTATTCAAGCAACGTGTTTGTTGGAATGTTGATCATGTAGATCATGTAACCAATTAGTGATCTAGATCACATCTAATCAATATTGGTTAAGGCAATGTCATTTAAGGGAAGAATTATCATCAAATATTTCACAAATATTTATGCACAATTATTCTAGGAAATTAAACAATTTAATTTCACTAAATGATTAAATGACAATCACTACACAAGCATCAAGTTTGATGATTGTGTTTCCAATTAAGATTTAGATCAAATCTAATCAATTAATTGGTTGAGGTCAAGTCAATTATGTAAATAATCATCTTCCAATATTTCAAAAATATTTTCCATGATTATTTCACGAAATTAACAATTAATTTCACTAATTGACAATCACTTGGTTCTAGATTAGGACTGTAATTTCAGCAGTGACCCCTACTTACTAAAATTAGCATATCTCAATCATATTAAATCCAAATTAGACAAAATTAATTTTCATAGATTGCTAATTTGATTTAGGACAGAATCCAAGTGATGTTACATGCATTTCGAGGCAATTCTAAACAGTAATTAATATTTTAATCACGTTCAGATCTACAGTTCCCGCAACAGTGCATACATGTTCATTAAAACAACCATATCTAGAGCATACGAAATCCGATTTACGTAAACTCAGATCCTATGGTTTCCTTATTTAATGGGGAACAAAAATCAAGTATTAAATTCGTGTTTAAACAATTTAAATAGTGCCGAATTTATCTACTAAACAGATCTGCGAAATCAAATGCGATAAAAAACTTTCGCGACCTTAACGAACCCAAGTCGTCCTCGGTTTTTCGAATCATATTCGAAACCGTCGACCTAAGGCTCTGATACCACTTGAAGGATATGGAATTTATGCTCAAGCGCATCACAGAAGCGTGATCGTCGTATCGGATACGACCAAGAACGACTAGTCGTACTAGTTGTTCGGTGCAACGGAATTTTAAAATTTTTTTTGTTAGATGAAACCACATGATCCGAGAACCATTCTCAGATCGTTTCATCTATAACAACAGCAAGTATAATGCAATACCTCTTGAAGCATGGTTGATCGAGTCTCTAAGAGAAGAGACCTCCTGTCTCAAGTCTGATCGTCGGCGAGTCTGCTTGCGAGCGCGGGGATGAACCGCGTTGTCCTCGCAATCCAAGAAGATGATCCAAGCGTGGTTGCTCCTGATCTCGTCGCACGAGATCGAACGTCTCCTTCGTGGTCGTAGCACACCAAGAAGATGGAGAATCGAAGAACGTCGAAGCGGCGGCGCGGTGGCAAGAGCGTCGACGATTCTCTCCTCTAGGGTATGGTGGACGGCCACCAATATTAGAGGGAGAGAGGGCTGACGTGTGTAGAGAAGAAAGAGAGAGAGAGAGAGCCTCCATATCTCATATGTCAAGAGAGAGCATGGTATGCCTCTCTATTTATAGGGTTTTGGGATCCATGAATCTCAATCCATGTGACATATAAAATCAATGGATGAGATTGATTTATGTCAATCCAATGGTCAAGATTGTTGTTGGTAAAACCAACAAATTTAGGTTAAAATATATTTGACAAATCAAATATAAATTAGTCCTAAATCAAATCAATAAATAAGGATAGAATGTGCATGGAGATTACATCTCCATGCACCTTCCATGTGGACGACCACACATTCCTATTAGGAATGGTGTGCCGCCCACTATTTTCCATGGAGAGAGCAATCTCATGGAAATCCATGAGATTGCATATCTCCTTGAAAATCTCCTTTATTTATTTCCAACAACTTTTGTTGGCTTTTATTCTTCAAAAATAATTCACAATTATATTTGAGAATATTGCAATCTTGCCATGGAAAAATTGTGAATCATATTCACAACCCAAAACAACATATAATTTACATTGTCAATTAATTACACAATGTGTATCCAATACACATAATAATTAATCAACACATATAAATTATAATTAGCTCTCTCTAATACATTATAAATCACATTTATAATATATTACGAATAATTGGATATTTCTATCCACATTATTCTTATCCATAATAATTAAATCATATTTAATTACATTGGATAATTTCTTCACATATCAATATGATTAAATCACATTTAATCATCATTTCTTCATTACTTAGATCTTATGGAATTATTCTTGAACCATTCAAGAATAATGCAATCTCTCCGCAGATACTTGGAGATAAGGACAGGACGATTGTATTGTTCCACGTATAGTGACATGGATATTGAGATCATATCTCAAATCCAGATCGCAGGCCTCCCATAGATGCTTGATTAAATCCAGACCGTAAATCTAATCTTCTCATTGTATCTGAATCACATTCAGATCAATGTCCAACACTTGGACCAAGATCAGATCACTTCTCTACTGAGAGGAGTCACTAAAATCCAGACCCGTTTCATCACTCCCTAGGAATGGAAGCGTCATGGTTATACAATCGTTTATGATCAAATCACCCTCAGGTATTCCCAATACCTGTACATCCTGCATACTGGAAGACTCAGACTAAACCCAAAGTATCGGATCAACTTTATACTGGCTACTTCATGGTTTTATCAGTAAGTTTCTCTTTCGATCATTGGGAGTTGGTATCAATCATACACTTTCCAAAAGCGTATATTATACCTAGGTCTTGATCATATACTAAAAGTATATATCAAACCTACAAATTCAGTCAAGCTTCCAAAGCGAGACGACCATGCGCATGGAATTTGATTCTTCCCAATATCTCATGAGTGAGCTCATGTCTTCCGGTTCAGTAACTGAACCTGTATGATCCCTTTGAGAGATCGTATTACTCATATGCCCTTATGTGCACACCAGCGCGCCGGTGTATAGACCTTGATTAGGTCATCAACCTATTGGTCTGCCAAATGTACACACTCAGACATATAGTAACACATCTGTCTCCGGTCAGAGGATGCGTGCCTATATCATGACAGCATACGATATAGGACTTTGGTCATCTCGATCTCGTTAAGTCAACTCTTTGACCTAACTAATCTGACACCTCCGAATCTCTATTCCTATGCAGAGGACCTGCATCAAGAGGTCGGTTAGATATCATCCTAAAGAGATAAGGATTGCCATCTCCTACTCAGGCTGGAGATCATTTCTTAACAATCATTTGACGGTGCTTGATGAGTCCTCAATCTAACCCTTTAGATATTCATCCAAGCACTAGCCTCTATGATTCAATAGTTGAATCAACAGCTGTATGATTATTAAGATGGTCATGGTACATAACCCTAATTGTACTAAGGGACCTATTATGCAAATTAATTATTCTTCATTTCAGATCAGGGAATGATATTTGCAAAAACATTTATTGCATAATGGCTCGCCGTGGGCTCGCATTTCCAACAATTACAATATTGTAAATTTATATATTATAAATTTATATATTATAATATTGTATAAATTATTATTTAAATATTACAATATTTTATGCTCACTATATACAATGTAAAGTATGTCATTTGATTAACTTAGGTGAAGGGAAGGGGATTAAGTTAAGGAAGGAGAAGGGAGAAGGAATGAGGAGACTGAGCTTTGGCATGAAGTACATGGTTCAACGAACTGTTAGCCGATCTGCGAATGGTTTGCTGATCGATGCCTTGATCGATAAAAAAATAATCCAATGCCCTGACAGGGCATTTGCTCGGGGAGCATGCCTTGTCGGGAAAATTACTCTCTTGTGGAGCCCCACTTTCTCTCTTATTTAATATATTAAATAATTTATTTCTCTTTCATCCATTCTAACATAAAAATAGTACATTATACTATTTTGCCAACTAAAAAATATAAAATACTCAACTTCTATAAAACTTTAATACAATCGCATCACAACTACTCACTTTTCCAAACTTCAATACAATCACATTACAATAAACTCTCTCAATCCCGAACCCTCTATCCAAACACCAAACTACAAAACATGCTGCCCCCTCTCCCAGGTTACCCTCGGGTGACCCTCTATCCAAACGCACCCCAAAATACAAAAACGGGTTACACTCCTCCAGTTTACCTCGAGGTAACTCGGCAACCAAACACACCCTAAGGGGGCATTCGGTTCGGGAATAAATAGGAATAAAGATGGAAAATAATGAGAATAATGGTATATTCTCTGTTCAGCTAGAAAGATATGAATAAGGAGAATAAAATGAAATAATATGAGATAAAAATAAGAATAAGGGTGGAATAAAGTGAATTATTGGATGTGGATGGAAATAGTTGTACTCTTGGAAATTCATTCGGGCAGAAATTGACCTCTTATTCCAGTGCTTATTCTCCACGAACGAATCCTTAACAAGTTTTTATTTTTTAATAACCCTAACCCCCTTCCATTCCTCCTCCCCATCCCCTCCTGAAGTCCACCATTGTCGCTACGCATCTCCTCCACGTGGTGATGAGCTCCTCCGCTTCAGTACCTTTTGTGCCACTATCTTTGCTGAGTTTCTTTGTGCTCAATAGCTCTTTGTACCATTGTTTCGCAACCCAAGCTCCTTCGTCCCAGCAGTTGTTGTGCCCCGCTCTCTGCGAGCTTCTTCGTGCTTGCGATCTCCTCCTCGAACACAGTTCAAAACCTTCGCCATAGAAGAGGCCGCCGCCATTCCCTCCACCACCATCGTTCCCATCTCCGCCATCGACACTGTCCCCAATCTTCCACCCTCCCCCGTCATCCCCATTAGTTCCACTCTCTCTGTAAATCCACGTGGTGCAACGCGGAGGAAAGAGATAGATGCAGTTGTGGAGAGAGAGAGATAGAGATAGAGATAGAGAGCTTTTGGTGAAGGTTTGCATCTTGTTTTAGTGAGGAGAGAAAGAGAACTTGGGCGAAGATTTGCTGTTCTTGTTTGCAGTGCATTGCGTAGATGCAGTGATGGATGGGCCCAAGTTCGATTCTAGTAGGAATCAATGGAACCTGTAGCCATCAATCATGGTAAAGGTGATCACCCTCTTACTTGCATGGTAGACATGCAAAGGAGTATTATTGTACAGAATCTACTCATATTTTCTCTGTTATTCAAAACCCACTTAAATGAACGGCCTGGGAGTAAAGCACGAGTCATCCTCCTCTTAAAAGATATCAGGTAATGAAAATTTACTGAATCACCGATCCTGAAACTATCTCTTTGCTTGTGCAAATTTACCGAATCAGGTTGTACAGAGCTATCTATCTGGTGGTTAGCCTTCCTCTTTCTCTTCAGTTAACATAGTCCCTTTGTCGGGTTCCATTATTATATCAAGCACAGATCTTATGTAGAAGTGCAGAGGTCGGTTGTAAATATGGACGAAGTCAGAAAATTCTGAAGGGTTAAATTATTTAGATTTACGTAATCTATCTTGTTATTTTAGTTGTTAATATTTGGGGAGTGGTTCCTCTGGTGTAACACGAGTTACAAAAGAGGTGCTGTAACTATTTTTGTTCAATTTTGTTTCTTAAAATCAAACCTTATAGATAGAATCTTCGAATAATGTTATACATATCCTCCAAATTTCACTCAAATCCAAGATAATTTGCTATTTTATATCAATGGCTAAAAGTCTGTTTCTCTTTTAAACGTGACTTAAATTTCGTAAATATTGATTAGACTTTTAACTACTAAGATAAAATAAGAGATGACTTCATATTTGAGCAAAATTTGAAGGATATATAGAACATTAATGGAAGTTTAAATGTATGAAGTTGGATTCGTGGACGAATTCAATCTATAAGGTGAGTTTTCAATAATTCTGTAATTGATCGAAACTAATATTGGGAATATATTTTTATAAATGTACATATATAAACTTATAATCGGACATAAATAACCTCTATAAATATCGTATTGACAAAAAGATCCCTACAAAACTCTATATATTGCTGAAATATATATTTATTAATATGATATTAAGTAATACCACTAGATTTAATATTTTCAAACAAGTAACACTATACAATACCTTTTATTTATGTGGTCTATTTTAAAATGGATGCAGATACAAATACGGTTGCAAACATGCGGATACAAATAGGTATCTGCATCCATATATTTATACACTAGAAAAATATGTAGCCATATCTATTTTACGATCCTAAAAAATGAAAGAGGTATCCAAATCCATATCCGTATATGCAAAGAAAATAAAACAAAAAATCATTATCTATATAATATATTATAAAATAAAAAATACATATTTGTGACGGTTTACAAACGTATATGATGATGAACATATATACAGATGTATAGATATCTGGTTATGCACATAATGTATTGTTAATAGTTAATTATTGTAATTAGATTTTATATATGGGTCTATTGAGGCTTCCCCTGCCCCATTTTCTGAGTTTTTTTTTTTCAAAAATATAATCATGTATATTCATCTATATATCCCACCTATATGTCATTCGAATTTCGTCAGAAACAAAGACTCCTATACCCTCCATCTAGAACACATCGATTAGAACAATGTTTAGACCGTTAAAATTACATGTTCTAGATGGAGGGCAAATGAGTCCCTATTTCTGACCAAATTTGAATGACATGTTGGAGGGATATATAGATGAATATATATGGTGATATTTTTCTAAAACATAAAAAAATAAATTATGGAAAAATGGGGTGGAGGCAGCCCCTCTATTCCCTATATATTGATTTTTTTGTTGAGATATGGGGGGGCTGTTATACATAACATGTAAATTTTAGTTATTAAATGATGTATTTACATTATATATAGTACTATATATTGAACATATATTCGGATTTTGGTTGAGAGTCGGGGGGAGGGGGGGGGGCAAGTCCCCACCTGCCCAGTCTCTCCGTCACTGGATGGAAAGGGGAGCTCGGTCCGAAAGTATGGATCAATATCTAGCGGTTCACACGATAAGAACTAAGAAAAACTTGGATTTCGCGTGAACTCCTTGATCTTGATCAAGCAGCTCGGGCTGGCCTCCTCTTTACAGTCAGCCTCTATAATTCAGAGGATCCGTGCTCTCTTATGCCTCAAGAAAGTCAGCTTTGAAGTCATCAAAATGAGCAAGTATAGTGCATCGTATCTTATACCTTTGATTTATTGAACACAATGGTAACCTCCACTATGAATGCAAGGATCTCATTCCGTGACCCCCGGCTCTCAACAAAGTCCTTATATATATATATGTTTAATATATAGTATTATATATAATCTAAATACATTATTTAATAATTAAAATTTATATGTTATGTTATAATAGCCCTCCATATATCAACAAAAAAATCAATATATATATATATATGATCTAACCACAATAATTAATTGTTAACATTACATGATGTGCATAATCAGATACTGTATATCCGTATATGTCCATCATCATACCCATTTATAAACCATCACGGATATATAATTTTTATTTTAGCATATATGGTATAGATAACAATTTTTCTTTTATATTTCTTTGCATATACGGACATCGCTTTGGATACCTCTTTCATTTTTTAGGATCTTAAAATGGATATGGTTAAATATTTTCTAGTGTATACATATATTGATACAAATTCATATTTGTATACGCATATTTGCAACCATATTTTTAACTACGTCGATTTTAAAATAGTATGCAGATGCATGTACACATGTCAAAATTTGTATAAACAAATATGATAAGGGATTGGTACACATATCTATATATTGTTACTTGTTTGAACATATTAAATCTAATGGTATTAATTAATATCATATTAATAAATATGTATTTCAGTGATATGAAGAGTCTTGTAGGGATCTTTTGTTCAATATGATGTTTATAGATATTATTATGTTCGATTATAACTTCATATGGGTATTTTTCTTTCTAAAAAATACCTTCCCAATATTAGTTCCAAACAATTATGGAATTATTGGAAGCTTGCCTTATAGATTGAATTCGCTTCCACAGATCCAACCTCATAAATTGACGTTAATGTTCTACATATGCTCCAAATTTTGCTCAAATCTGATGACATTTCCTAATTTATCTTAGTGGTTAAAAGTTCAATCATTATTTGAGCAACTTAAGTCTCTTTTAAAAGAGAATCAAACTTTTTATTATTGGTATAGAATAGCAAATGATCTTGAATTTGAGCAAAATTAGGAGGATATGCATAATATTATTCAAAGATTCTATATATAAGGTTGGATTTTGAGAAACAAATTTGAAAAGAAAAGTTACAATACCTCTTTTGTAACTCACATAAATCGAGGAACCCCTCCCAAAATATTAACAATTTAAATGACAAGATAAATTAGATAAGAGATTTTTACCCGGCAGACCCTAAAATCTTTTCCAATTACCTCTACAACCTCTGAAACATCCTGATTCCTCCCCCGCCCTCGTAAACTTGTTAACTCTTACTCTACAGACCCTGTGGTTAACCCCCGTTCATTTAACCATTTAAATTAGCCAGATTCTGTTTTATTCTTTTATATTATACCCATTTAGTTTATCAAAATTACATTGAGTACCACTCCATCATCTGAGAGGAGCTGATCCCCCCCTGCGTCGCCCCCCACCAGCGCCTAGCTTTGAGCCTACCACTGTCGCCATCGAGGAGCCTCGTGAAGCTCCTCCAGCTTTACTTCCGGCCGTCGAGGAGTCCCGTGCCCAGGTCCCTGCTCGAATGGCCCGTAGGAACCCAAGCCCCCCACCCCCTGTCGGGTCGCCTGTTCAAGCCCTCCCCCCCTCGTCGCCGCTCCTTGCCCCCCTCAGCCGATGCTGCTCTGTTGCTCCCTGCTTCTCCCCCCGTTGATGCTGCTCCCCGCCCCCTCGCCTCCGCCGATGGATCCCCCTGCCATCGATGGAGTCCCCCCTCCCCCTCCCCCCTCCCCCCCGATGTTGCTCTCTGCTCCCCCCACTTTCCCGAGGCTGCTCTCTCCCACCGCCGATGGAGTCCTCCCTCCCCCCCTCCGCCTCTGCCGATGGGGCCCCACCCGACTCCGCTAATGCCGATGGATTCTCGCACCGCCGTTGGAGTCCTTCCCTCCCCCCTCCTTCCCGATGTCCCCCCCTCCCCCCTGCTGATGGAGCCCCCCCTCCTTCTCGATGCCCCCCATGTTGCTCTTTGCTCCCCCCTCCTTCTCGATGCTGGTCCCTGCTCCGCCCCTCCCCCCCGCCCCGGCCGATGGAGTCCCCCCCGCCTCTCCCCCCCCCCCGCCGCTGCTTCTTGCACCGCCCAACATCCCAAGCTTCCTACTTTTTTTTTCTATTCTTTTTTTATTATTATTTTGACTAATCCTAACCGTTGGATGGTAAATTGGTTAGGTTAACTCAAGATTAACCCAAGTAATTGATTCAAATATAGTTAAAATTGATGGCAGGGTTTGTTGGGTAAGACGGAGCAAGTTTACGAGGTCGGGGGAGGAATTAGGATGTTTCAAAGGTCGTAGAGGTAATTGGAAAAGATTTTAGGGTCTGCCGGGTAAAAATCCCATTAGATAAATAATATCTAAATAATTTGCCTCCCCCACCCGAAATAATTTAATCCCCCAAGAAAAGTTTTCTGGCTTCGTCCCTGATCTCATTGATCTTATGTTGGATCAATTTGATTTCAACTTGGTAAAAGGATGCCTTTCTTTGCATCATGTTTTAATATAAAGGAATATAATGGTTGATGGAGGATGGGGAAGATGGAAGAAAGAATGGAGTGGCATCATTTACAAGTAGAATGGAATAAAATTGGAGAAATTGCCATTTTTTAACGAAAACAAAAAGTTAAAGGAGAAACTTGACGGAAGATAATATCTGTGTTGAAATAAATAATGCGGAAGCGAAGGCGTGATGAACAACGGAAGAGTGTCTTAAAGGGATGGATCTTCTATTGCGAATCTCTCTCAAGGAATGTAGAGGATGTGAGGCTTTTTATATGGTCCCACAGATCGGAGTCTCACTTATAGATGATATATGATCAAATATGAAAGGAGGATAGTTGAATTCTGGAGAGATATAATTACACATCTATTACCTATTCTATCAACATGATTATGTCATGTAACAACTAATGACTATTCGTGATTCTATGTCCAATTCGAACTACAAAGGATTCATCGAGTAATTATGTAAGTACAAAGTGTCTTAAAATCCCTATTTTTCAAACGTAATGAAATGAAGTTTTGATTTCAAATAAAGAGTTGCTGTTGTCGTCGTATAAAGAGCTCATCATTTTAATGATGGGTCTATTGGATGGACTCATTAAAAAACGACTTAACGATATCTCCAACGGACGAATTTTTCTTTCGTTTTCCTTCCGGAAGCACGCGTTTAATTTTTTAAAAAATTATTCAAACTAATCCAAAGGAAAAAAGAGATAAAAATTTAGGACGGAAGTTGTGCATAATTTCCGTGGAAATGATTCTCAGATCCTTACTGACATGTCCATGTGTGGAACAGATGTATTGTCTGCTATGTATAAGAAAGGCAAACTTCTGGACCAAAATTTTCGTTTGAAGAGGCTTGTGTGTATAAACATCTACAAAATTATTTCAACTTTAAAGTGTTCCCTAGTTATATAAATTTTCTTTCTTTAACCTTTAATTTATATTTTTGTGTGCAAACCTTGTGAGAGTTGTTGCACAGTAATATGTTTTTTGAAGTTCGCTTTGTATAACATTAGCGGTCAAATATCTAGATGAGGGACATAAATTTTAAAAAATTCTTAACCATAAACATTGGTTTGAATTAACCATGATTTAGTTTACCTCATTGACGGTTAAACTAATAAAAGAGCATCGATAACGATGCAAGAATGTAAGGCCCAACACAACTGATATTGCAAAATAGGGAGGGATATAGCTAATATGATAGAAGTTAAGAGGGATATAAATATAACAAACCCACATATATAATAAGGTAAAATGAATTCACAACTATGAAGCTTGCGAAAAAAGACATACACTATAGCGGTGCTTGGTCATATCTCATGACCACAGAAGAACTAAACTAAGTAAGAAGAATACCATGTTTAACTCTCTCCATTCCTCGCTCTCTACCTCTCGTCTGTGTGTGTGCACCCACACGCTTGTTATTATATCTTGCTTTTTTCGTTGTGAGGAGGTAATGCATCCACACGTTGATATATAGTTCATGTACAATATATAGATTATCTCTTAAGGACTTTTTAAGGAGTACAACTCTAATTTTGTTAGGACTATATTTTTAATTTCTTAAAGATTCCCTAGCTTAATAAAAAAACTAGTAATCCTAACAACATCTCTGCAAATTAAGTTCCTTTGTGATCTTCACATCATCCTAAGTCTGCATTGGTCCAATTCCATACAAGAACCCACAAACTCAATCATATGTTACTTCGTTTTGCTTGATCACGAACACCATATTCGACATTGCCATTCTCCATGTCATAAATATGCTTCTCTACTAGCTTTGAGAACTCCTTTTGCAATAGTTATTCAACGTACTTACACTAGTAGATCATCAAATCATATTCTTTTTAGCTGTATGTACGCGTTTCATACTTAGTTGTTAGGACCTTCTTGTCGTACATGTTAAATTGTACACGAGATCCAACTCTTTTGATATGGTGAACCTTCCCTTTTCATAGTGATAGTACCTTCATCGCACACTTGATTCAAGTTAAGTTTCTCTTTAGATGAATGCACATGAAATGATTCGTTTAGAAGCCTCTTGAATCTACCTTTTTCTTCACTGAACACATAAACAAACCTTCCTTGCAACATAAATTTTTTGGACCGAGTTTGAACTATATATCTTTCTTTTTTACATTTTTGGTTAACATCCAGAACAATCATTAATCTTGCAATCATTCTTGTCACAATAAAAGCATAGGATAGGACCAGAACCTCATCTCCCGTGATTTAGAATGTTTACTCTTCATCACCAATGTATAACCTTCATCATTTTTGCTTCATCTGTTGACCTTTATCAAGTCTCATTCATAGGTCTTGTGATCCTTCTTGTCACAATAAAAGCATATGATAGGAGCAGAACCTCATCTCCCTTGATTTAGAATGTTTACTCTTTATCACTAATGTATGACCATCATTTTTTGGTTCATCTATTGACCTTTAAGCAACCATTACGCCCAACACTACAGTCTCTTTTTGATAGAGCAACTTCATTATAAACAAAATGAAGAGAACTCACCAATATTAATGCATTATCCTCCTCCTTAGAAAGAGGCTCTTATTTCTTCATCTTCGCCTCAAGTGTAAGAATATTGGTTAGAATATTGTAGAACTCATTTAACTATACCTCCAATTTTCAGCAATAGGCCATCCTTTGACCATTCAAATTCTTCTTAAGTAAATACATGTCTATTAAAGATTTGGACTTATATCGTCTCTTAAAATTCTTCGAGATCTCCATCATATCATACATGTTGATAATTTTGTGAATAATTTAGTCAGCCAAGAAAAGTTGTATTGTAATATTTACGAGATCCTTCATCTTATTCCACTCTTGTTCTTTCATCATTTGAGACTTTTGCTGTACTACATGTATAGCTTTCACAAGCCTATCTCGTACGAGTTTTATGTAGACCAGATAAGATGATGTTGTTCCTTCTATTGAAGGATTCCACAAGGCACTCTTAAGTATGAACTTCACTATTGAATATGTACATGCAATGCCACTTCATCTACCTAAGATCACCTAAACATGTTTCATTGTGATCTCTGATTTGCATCAAACCTCACATTAACACTAGTTATTACGTGAAAGTGAATTTAAAGGTAGAATAATAGTCGGTACCCTTTCATGAACATTGGAGATACTGAGAAAAAAATTCAAGTTCAATTATCCTGTTCCGTCACTCTTTTCCTCCTCCTCTCTCTCTGTATTTGTAGTTGTCTTAACCTTTTCTTTTTTATTGTAGAAGGTAATACTTCTCGCTCTATATATAGCCCAAATACAAGACACATAATCCTATCCCTTTAAGAACTTTACATGGAATACAACTCTATTTTTATCAGATTATGCATGAGGGCATTCCAATAAGAGATAAGCATGTATGAGAGGTGTTTATCCCTTCATCTATGTTCGATTTGAAGGATATGATTTCGAGGATAAGTGATAGTTATTGGTTATTCACTATTTAATCGGAAAAATGATGAGATAAATTAGTGGTTATGACGTGTTTATTGATTTAAATTTTTAATATTTTCATATTACCCTTAAAAGGACATATGATGCGAAAGAAAATGCTTTTATCCAAAATATTATAACATCAAGGGAGATATATATTGCATGTTATGTAAAAATAATGCACAAGGAAATTATTATTCACTAATAGGATGGTAAAAATGATGACATTTATTTTATGTTCACCTTTGGATTCACATGGTGGACCTTAATGCGAAAATTAAAGATAGGTTAATAAAAACAATTTTATAGATTTATCTTATTTTTCCAACCTTAATTTTCTTCGCAATCCTCATTCTCATTTCCTTTCCACTCCCATTGCACTACAAAAAAGGCGCGATTGGCGTGCACATGTTGGCTCGTAATGTGTACGCCAACTGCACACCCTTATACTAGACGAGCACAAGTGCTCGCTCCCTGCATGATCGATGATATGAGAGTCACCACGATAGGTGGGCAAGCACTTGTGGACGCTATGTCCTCGCCCACTTGTAGGCGTACATAGATGTGGTCGCCGACATGGTCGCCCATAAATAATATGGCGACCATATACGGAGCCCCTGACGAACACATGTGCTCGCCCATTGATGAAGCCACATTTCATCATCTTTATTCTATCATTTTGGCATCAAAAACCCTAGAAAATGTGTGTAAATAGCATTAAATCCATCATTTTAGCATCCATCCATCATTGTGTAAATATTGTATAAAATGCGGTTTTTAAAGCCAAAATTATAGAATAAAGAAAAAAAGAAAAAGAATAAAATATTGTAAATATTTTATGACCTGAAACCTAGGCATCTCGGTGGATAGGTCGACATGGAATAAAGTAGGGGGAGATAAGGGTCAAATACAATACACATTCCTTCATTCTTTATTTATTTTGGCACCTATTTTTGGTTCCACTTTTTATACCTCAAATAAAGAAACTTTGTATATGAAAGTTGTAGATAATTGAATAAAGAAAAATACAAAATTGATTCCATTCAAAAATAATGTACAGATAAAAAGTTATGGTCTAAGTAAAAATCCATAATCCCAACTTCCCAGATCCGTATCTCATAAATGAAAATTCCAAATGCAGCAAACTCACCTTTAATTGTATATAGAATAAAATAAGCTATTTAATGGCGGTGGTTTTGCGTTTGGCGGAGCTACGGTCTGAAAGTTGAGTTTTGGACCCTCATTGTATACTTGTACAGATTAAAATATTCATTTTATTACTCATATTTTTATATTTTTATAATTTTGTAAATATTACTTAGAATACATTTGTATATTAAAATCAGAATAAAACACAAATGAAAGTCAAAATAAAAATACTTGTAAATAGAATTTATAGGTATACCACTTGTATCTATACCTATAGTTTTAACACTTTTATTTTATTAAGTGAATAAAATACCTCAGAAAAATCAAATAAAAATATATTTAAGTGCATAAAAATATTTTATAATTTTACAAAATAATAAACATAATTAAAGAAATTAAAATACACAAAAAAATCAATTAATAAAATATATAGGTATTGTACCTATAAGGGGTATAAAGGTAACTTATAATAATACACATCATAAAAATAATTAAAAATCATAATAAAATACTTCATAAAATAATAAAAAAATTTTAGTTTATGACCACAATTTAATTAATCCATTTTTTATTTTTAAATGTTTTTTGAAATATTTTTAGGGGATTTTTCCTGGTTAGTCCACGTGGACCAACCAGGTTGGTCTGACAGTTGACCTCGGTCAACTGTCTGACCTCCTCCCTTGGACCTGTCAGGGAGTCAGTTTGTCTCTTCTTCATGGATTTTTCGAGGCCTTGTCTTTCAATAATTGAGGTTGAGACCTTCTGCAAACTTCTTGCTCGAAGACCCATGAATCACGCCCCTATCTTACAATGGGGATTGGACCCACGATTCGGTCCATCTTCATCGATTTTTGACGCCACTTCGTCAACTCTTCAAAAAGCCACCCCCGACTTCCCTTCAAAGTTTGATCCTTCTTCCACCAATTTCACCCGTAAACCCCTAGCCCATTGCATTCCTGGTGACTGCAGGAGGCGATTCGAGCATGGGTTTGCGCCATTTGGTGTCGAAATGAAGTAGATCCAGCCCCTCGCCGTCCGTCGTCTATGGTGAGCCTCACCCCCTTCTTTTTCCCTTTTCTTGTAGCTCTAGATTAGTGTAATCTAGCATAGTAGCAGTTTAGGTTTTCTTTGCGTCAATCGCTGTGAATCCACGATCAAAGACCACGGCAGAGCTTAGCTCCGCCTCCACTTTCCGACCACCTCCATCAGCTGCAGCCTCCAATATCACCTCATCTTCTTCCTTGTCTCTGTCATCACGAACCACCCATCCATTCACCTCGATCTCGCCCAGATCGAGCAATCAGAGCTCCCATCTCCGCCCGTCGTCGGAGCTCCACGCCCGAGCCGCACACCACCTCCATTCAACCCAAAAACGCCCCCAGTCGCCTCGCCTGGTTTTTGCACTTCTAACCCTGCAAGTCAGAGCCCAAGAGGAGGCTCTATCGAGCCTCGACAACTCGGGGAAGCACCTCCCAGGTCGCCACCGCCGTCTGCCTTCATCTCGCCTCCATTCGACGCGGAGGAGCCCCAGGATCGTTTTGCCCTTGATCCTAGGGCCGGAGAGGCCGTGTGTCGGCCAAATCCACTCGCCAAAGCTCGCCGGGGAGAGTGTTCTTCGTGAACCTCTCTCCACCGTTGGATCAGGAGCAACCTCCAGTACGCACTGGAGCCGTCAGATCTTCAGCACCCTCCACCGTCGGATCTCGTCGCGGGATCCAATCTTGGACGTCCGTGCGAAGCGCTGTCGGGCCACCAGATCAGGCCACGTGGATAAGTGGATCATCCTCGGCCGCACGATCTTCATCTTGGGTATTTTGCACTTTCAACCCAAGAGTTTTTGTATTTACGTTTTAACCCTAAAACTTTCATCTGCAGTTTAAAAATATTTGTAATAATTGCATTTAAGTCCTTGAACTTCTTTTATTTGCACTTAAGTCCTCGGCCACGTCACCTCACGTGACTAGGCCGTGTGACTTTGGGTATTTTGCAATTTTGATCCCGAACTTTCATGTATTTGCAGTTATACCCCTGTGCGTAGTAAATTAAATATATTTCTGGGATAATTGCATGTTTGTCCTGCCGGTTTTTAGTATTTGCAAATATGCCCCTGTGAGTGACAGATCACGTGCTTCGCGCATATATTTTTGGTGACATTTGCACCCAAGCCCCTGGATGTTTTTATAATTGCACTTATACCCCTGCTAGGCTTAGGATTTATGTGTGTTTGCTTTATTTATTTCACGCATCATCAAAGTGCCAAAAATTGCACAAAAATTATTTTAAGCTCCTGTTAACTTGCACTCTCACGCCATATTTTTGTATTGCATATTTATAGCATTCTAATATTTCTTAAAAATCAAAACATGCATTTTTCTTACTGTTTGCATTGGAAAAACCATAAAAATTAGCAAAATATTTTAAAAAATTCCAAAAAAAATATATTTTGTGTATTTTATCATACTTTAGTGTCAATCCAAAAATCATTAAAAATTTCAAAAGGAAAACCCTAAAAATTAGAAAACCCTAAAAATCTTCAAAAAAATCTAAAAAATCATAGAAAATTCAGAAAAATATAAACTCAGTTGATGTGTCTTCCTTATTTTAATATCTATGTTTTAAAATTAATTTGAGGGATTTTGGGTACTGTTTAGTATTTTTCATCCTCATTTTGATGTCGGCCAGCAACCTAGTCCACTGTTTTCTTATATTTTGAATTTTGAAAATACCAAAAACATTTAGAAGAATCCCCAAAAATCACAAAAACATCTTAAAATTATAAAAAGACCAAAAAGATTTTATTACCTGATTTTTGAGTATTTTGACTTATTTTTATAAATACATTTTCCTCTCTTTCTTCTTATATTGTATATATGCTCCTATATTGAAAAAGGAAATATAAAAAATATATAAAATAAAAAAATAAAAAAACCAAAAAATCAAAATTAAAAAAATGGTAAAATCAAAAATTAAATAAAAAATTAAAAGTTAAAAACCCACAAAAAATCTTGATTGGCTAGGTAGTCCATTAGACCTAGGAGTTGACTTTTTGTCTACACTCTACACCTTTGTTTCCTGTGTTCGACCCCTACTTGCTTGCCATTGTACATTTTTAGTAGGGTATAATAAATTTTAATCCTTGCTGTTGATTTCTTGATTAATTGTGTGGGTTAATTGTTGACAAACGGAAAAGCTTGAGTAGTCGCCTCAGCGACAACGAGTCTGATTTGTCAGACCATTATTTAGCGGCTCTCGCAATCTCGTTTTTCAAATGGCGCCGTTGCCGGGGAACATCGGCTTGTAGAGTAGACTTGTGTCTCTTTATCTGCTTAGCCATTTTTGATTATCTGCTTCTATTGCATAACTTGTTTTGAACTGTCTGACATCCCTTTCTTGTTTTCTTGCGAGGGACCACTGACCGAGGAGGATCGCCTAGGGGATCCTGAGCAGCCTTGGGAGGAGGAGCCGGCTATTCTACCCTAGCCGGCAGGAGAAAGCAGGAGGACTTGAGAGAGGGAGATAGATAGTTTTTTCTCATTTTTGGTGAGAGAGAGACATTTGATCATTTGTAATAATATAGGTACCCTGGACTTTGGACACTTGGGCCCAATTTCCAAGTGTCTGTTCACTTGGGGGCTCACCGTGGTTTTCTTCGCGTTTCTCGACTGTCATTTGCCGGTTTTATTTTCCTTTTCCCTTTCTTTTGTGGAATGAGACCTTAGATTTTAGGCATTGCTTGATCGATTAGATTAGGTCCAAACACCCTAATAACCATTGCATGTACCTATAGTGCGTATTTGGACTTAGTTTAATTAAACAGTTAAATCATTTTCTTAAATCCTCCGCGCCACGAGCCCACCCCATCAAGCGCTACTCCTGAACTCGATTTGTCGAGAAGAGGAGGGGTAGGCCTAGACCGGACTCTTTGGATCGATGATTGGTGATTAACTTGTGGTTCTTCACGTTAGCAATTGCCTGCTTAGGATGATTTCCTTGTGCATATCGACATGTAGTATAGGTTTATAAATTCCTGCTTTGCATCCCGCATGGAGAGAGCTGGGAGTCACTGTAAGTCTTCTATCTTTGCATTCATCATTTAGACACTAAGGTGAGATTTCCATCTTAGTGCCGCTTGCATTGGCTTTTCCGACTCTTCTCTCCCTCTGTTTTTGGATCAAATAGGAATCAAGAAAAAACAAAAACGTTAGGCGCTTGTTTGAATTTACTCAAAAGAAACGATAACACAAAAAATTAAAAAAGGGACTGCTAAGAAAACTTTGACCTAAATAAAATTGGTAATTGGACTCATTGATTGGAGAAAGTCACACCCTCACTTGTATTCAGGTTGCATGGGAAGGTCTCCTTCCAAGTGAGCAGAGTGCTTCGTAAGGATTAGAGGCCAAAACCCAGTCTGTGGCTGCCTTGTGTATCGCCTGGATTTCCGAAGTATTGGCGCTTCTATCGTATGTGGACGAGTAGGGCTTGGTCAACATTGGTGACTCTCTATTGTGCAGAGCATCGACCTTGTCCGAAGTATCGAGCCTAGGCCACGCCTTCATGGGGGTGTCTGTCTCATCGTCTTGCGTCCGAGTAGGTTCTTGCACGCTCACGGATGATTCCGTTGCAAGCGAGTTCCGAAGTATCGGTTTCACGTATTGGCTTCCTTTCTCTATTTCTTTGGCTGAGTAGGGATCCAGGAAGGGTTACAAGGACCTCAAAAAGTGCAGACTACAGGTTACACAGAAGGAGGAGAAGTACGGGATACAATACTCTCTCTCCTGTAGGCGTAGCACTCTAAGGACTCGTTAAAAGATAAATGCCTGAATTCATCTAAAAACTACAAAGATAATAGCCGAACCCTTACGGCTTCATGTGTTGAGTTGGTGAATCCCCTTGCTTTGTATTTGATTGCTAGTTGGATTAAGGTCAAGATCAAAAACACCGCGCCCTTGCGCCATTTTTGCTCTACTTCCATTTGACCCTTGCTCACTGTGAGCCTTCTACTGTTTTACAATCATTTTATTTCTTGTTCACCCTCGTGCTCTTCATCCATCATCTTCTCCTTTGACCTTCTCAAGATGTCGTCACATGGATGGTTCAGTCGGGACCTCACCGACGCCCACATCGATTCCGTATCGGCAACATCTTCCATAAAGAGGGGTGATCTTCAAGAAGTTAGTTCGGATCTTGCGAATGTCTCCTTGGACTCCCCTATTCTCGCTTCTTTCAACACTTGCCTGTCACCAATAAATCCGCTGTTCGGGATGGACTCGCAACCCGAATTAGCTCTTCCCCTTCAAATAAACCGGGATTACTCTTGTCCCCGAAATAACCCCTTGTGGATGGAGATCGATTTCAGTCAATATCCTATGCTCCGTTCACAACATTATGGAATTGACCTTAATTCCAGATTCATCTCAACAGCGGGTGCTCAAGAAGATACTGATCAGGGATTGCTTCGTCATGCAGATTCTTTACCCGATCACAAGCCGGAAATTCAAGTTCATTATGAGATGGCAGGAGGAAGAGGAAAGGGACCACAACCCCCACCTGAACCTGAAGTCAATCCGGGGGAAGGGAAGTACACCACGCAGAACGAGGTTAACAGTCAGCTGCTGGCTTCCACTCAAGCCATCCAGCAATAGTTGACTAATCAAGCCCTGGCCCAGACCGCCGTCCAAGATATGCTGAACGATTTGAGGAGGAGGGCCGATGCAAGAGATGACCGTAGGGAGGATGATCTAAACCAAGAGCCCAACTTTGAAGAAGTCAGAGATGAGTTTTCAGTGGGAAGACCAGAATTTGATGCAGCGGAAGCAGATCCACCGCAGCCAAAGCCTAAGCTCAAAGAAACTTACAACCCAGGAGCTGGATGCATCACTGAGTGGATTCAAGTTCCACATGCATGCCCACTTCGAGCTGAAGCCGCAATTTCTGTCCCTGCTTCCCACATTCCACGGGAATACCACTGAGGAACCGTATATCTTTCTCAAGAAATTTGGCCGCATCTGTTCCACTGCTCACTACCCTGGAATCCCTCTGGGGGTAGTAAAGATGACCGCCTTTCCCTTCAGCCTTCAAGACAAGGCCCTATATTGGGTCGACCATCTTGGGAAGGTCGTCACGACTTGGGAGGAGCTGAAGTCTGCATTTCTCCATAAATTCTATCCTCTCGGGCGATTGAATCAGATGCGTGCCCGGATCTCCAGTTTCTGCCAGCAGCCTCACGAGACCATCCATGAAGCGTGGGAGAGATTCAAGGATCTCCAGGAAAAGTGCTTCCACCATGAAATTCCAAAACTAGTCTCGTGCAACATTTCTTTGGGGGTTGTCACTTGAGAGCCAAAAGCCTGTAGATGCCGCTTGCGACGGTTCGCATTTCAACAAGGACGAGGACGTGGTATGGAACATCTTCGAGGAAATGGCTGAAGGAGAAGCCGCTCAATCCTCGTCCAGAGCATACCTGAAGCTACCAACCGCCATCAGCAAGCCAGTGAACATGGCTTCTTACACCGAGGACAAGGATGAGAGCTCCAACCTAAGCATCATTGGGAGCCACCTTTCCAAGGTGGACATCATTGAGAAGAGGTCGCAGGACCTCGAAAAATTATCGATCATTGAGAAGAGGACCCAGGGTCTAGACAAGCTCGACCAGATCTCCCAATAGCTGGAGCAGCTCGTTCGTGCATTGAATGCAAACATGTGCAACGTTGTGTCTACTTCTGCCGAGCCGAATGCTGAGAAGAAGGAGCCTAGAACGCAGCAGAACCCTCAGCCGACTCCACCGCAGCCCCAGCCTATTCAGCACGTGTATTACGTGCAGGCTCCGGAGCAGCCCCCGTAGCCCCAGACACAGATGGTTGTATATCAACCCGAGCCTCAGCCGGCTTACTCCGAGCAGTTATCGCCATCCCCGCCACTGATTCAGGAGATCAATGGCGTATGGAACAATGAAGCGCAACTGACCCGTGCTCAGGGACATTCTCAAGGTCAGAACATGGGCAACAAGCCCTATCACCAGCAGCAACAGGGTGGGAGACCCTTCTAGCCCTCCTACCAATACCAGCCTCCATCTCACGGTAACACCTGGAGGCAGAATTACCAGCACGATCCTCAGCAGTCTGGATATCGTGGACAGGAATATCAGCAACAACCGGCTGCTCAATACAACCAGCTGAATTCACAGTATTCCTCCAACCCTCCTCCTCACCAATTTTCCCAAGGGTACCAGTCGCAATCTCAACAGCCTTACCAGCACTCTAGGCCCCAGCAGGGGGATTCCTCTGAGATTGTACCGGTTAATCCGGCCTTGACCTGTTTAGAACAATTAATGAAGAACATGGCTGAGATGACCCAGAAGATCGACGACCTGACGGCTGCCAAGACCGTCATACCAGCCCAGGTCGAAGCCAATCCGAAAAATTTCCGACGCAAGGAGCAGGTAGCCGACAGTGTCCAACCCGAATCAGGTGAATTTAATTGTTTTTTATCTAATGCTGTTACTCTCAGGAGTGGTAGGACACTCCAGCCATCAACAACGGCAAAGGGAAAGCATCTTGCATCTGACGGGAAATCGTCAGTCCAGCAAACACCAGGGCCAAGTAGCTTTTTGGGAGCAACACCATCATTCAGAAAATCACAAAAAAATGAAGAAAACAAGAAAACACAAAAAGATAACATTAACCTCGATAGAGATCGGCAAACATTAGAGACGCCTGCACCTGCCTCACAGCCAGTTCCTGCCAGGAGGAGCATTGCACCTGCAACGAGTCCAACGCCAGCACCAGAAACCGAGGCTGTCATTTTTGGTCCACAAATTGTAGATGAACCCATTACTTTTTTCCATCTACCGGTACACGACAGTCTGGACACTCTTTTGAATGAAATTGATGAAGATGTTGTAAATATTCCTTTTCCCGAAGCAATGAAAAAGCATAAAAAAATGAAAAATTTGAAAAATGCTTTGTCTGATCTGGCCATTATAGAAATCATCTAGAATTTGGTGCTGAATATGCCATTAATGAAAGCTCTTGAGTATATGCCGGCTGCAAAGAAAGGATTGAAAGAGGCATGCACAACCAAGCGCAGGCCGCACCCTCACAACTCCTGAAGCAAGAGTGGCAAGTACGAAAAGCATATCCTCACAATGGCCACTGTTAATGTCATCAGCAACCTCCCGGATAAAAAGCCAGATATGGGAGCACCTCTTGTGCATTGTCAGATGTTCAATCAGGAGTTTGAACGAACACTTCTCGACAACGGGTCTTCTGTCAACTTGATGCCAGCCTCGTTACTTACGGAATTCAGGCTAGGACCGCTCAAGCCTACAAAGATGATTCTGCAATTCGCAGACAAGTCAGTCAAGCGGCCTAGGGGCATGTTGGAGGACGTGATCGTCACAGTTCAGGGAAAGTCATTCCCGGCCGATTTTGTGGTCTTAGATATGGACATCCCCTCTCCATTGCTCCTTACCACAATCATACTGGGAATACCATTTCTGCGAACATCAAACGCAGTAGTGAATTATGGGACGAGAGAAATCACTTTTGGCGCTGGTAATGAAACAATCAGAGTAGAGACCCTGTCTGAGGGAAGACCAACCGAACAAACATCTCCATCATGTGCAAGGGTGATTGAGTATGCTGACGACTGCGACTTCCTAGCAGAAATTCAAGATACCAAGTTATTTTTGGATGACAATGAGATCCATGAACTCCTCTGCCCCAAGGAGGAAGTGGAGAACGCAGTCGAATTTCCCCTTATCGATCAGGATGAGGAACTTGCTGATATGCTGCAAGAGACTGCCGTGGGGGTGATGTGCCTTCAAAACCAAGAGCAGATGTTTGAAGAATCTTTTGATGAGGAGGAAATTATCGAGACATTTTGTCAATATTTGAGAGGAAGCAGAACAGATTATGGTGGACGTAGAACAGATGAAAGAATCACCACCTGCATTAATAGCTGAGGTCACTTCTGAAGCAGCTCAGACCCCACCAGAGCTGAAACCTTTGCCCTCCAACATGAAATATGCCTTCCTTGCGGGAGAACTGAACATGTACCCGATCATCATCAATGCACATCTGACCGAAGACCAAGAATCTTGTCTGATGGAGGTTCTTGAACGCAACCGCAAGGCGATAGGCTGGCAAACTTCCGATCTCCATGGGATCAATCCGTCACTATGCTCGCATCGCATCTTTCTGGAAGAAGATTGCAAACCCTCTCGAGAACTTCAGAGAAGATTAAATCCTAATCTGTGGGAGGTCGTTATGAAAGAGATCCAGAAGTGGTGTGATGCAGGATTTATTTATCCCATCTCCGACAGCAAATGGGTGAGCCCTCTGCATGTTGTGCCCAAGAAATCAGGGATCACTATTGTAAAGAATGACAAAGGAGAGGAGATCGCAACCAGAGTACCCACTTCTTGGCGAGTGTGCGTGGACTACAGAAGACTTAATCTCGCTACCAAGAAGGACCACTTTCCTTTACCCTTCATCGACCAGATCTTGGAGAGATTGGCCGCGAAGGAATATTTTTGCTTCTTGGATGGTTATTCTGGATACAATCAAGTTGCTATTGCTCCTGAAGATCAAGAGAAGACCACGTTCACCTATCCTTTTGGTACATACGCCTTCAGACGGATGCTGTTCGGGCTTTGCAATGCCCCAGCCACATTCCAGAGGTGTATGCTTGCAGTTTTTGCCGATATGGTGGGCAACTTTCTCGAGGTCTTTATGGACGATTTTTCGGTCTACAGGGATTCATTTGACCAATGTCTGGATTATTTAGACCGAGTCCTACGGAGGTGCTGCGAAGTCAATCTTGTGCTCTCGTGGGAGATGAGCAACTTCATGGTGACCGAAGGAATTGTGCTGGGTCACGTTGTTTCTAAACGTGGTATGGAGGTTAACCCAGCCAAGGTGGATGTGATTTCCAAACTTGAGCCACCAACAACCATCAAGCAAGTCAGGTCATTCTTGGGCCATGTCGGTTTTTACCGATGATTCATCAAAAACTTTAGCAAACTGGCCAGACCGTTGACTGAGTTGCTCGGTAAGGAGAATGAATTTATTGTAGATGACCGTGTGCTCCTTGCCTTTAATCAGTTGAAAGAACTCATCACCCAGGCCCCTGTCTTACATCCGCCGATTTGGACTTAGCCTTTCGAGATAATGACCGACGCGCCAGATTATGCCATCGGAGCTGTCCTTGGACAGAGGAAAGATAATATACCATTTGCGATTTATTACGCTAGTCGAACGTTCGATGAAGCCCAACGGAACTACACTGTCACTGAAAAGGAGCTGCTAGCGGTAGTTTTTGCGTTGGAAAAGTTCAGATCCTACGTCCTTGGATCCAAAGTAATCATTTACACTGATCATTCTACCATTCGATATTTACAACAGAAGAAGGACGCCAAACCACGTCTCATTCGGTGGATCCTTCTCCTCCAGGAATTTGACTTGGAAATCAAAGATAAACCGGGGGTAAAGAATGTGGTGGCCGATCATCTGTCAAGACTTCCTGAGCCGGAATCTCCTGAGCTGAACCTGCAGCCGATCACAGAGACCTTTCCAGACGAGGCAATTCTGTCTGTCACCTCGCTTCCTTGGTATGCAGGCATTGTGAATTATCTGGTGACCAAGAAAATCCCACAGGACTGGCCTAAGTTGAAAATAGACAGATTCTTGTCTAAAATCCATTTCTACCAGTGGGAGGATCCGTATTTGTTTCGTGAGGGAGCAGATTGTATCTGGAGAAGGTGCATTCCTCAGGTTGAAGTTCCAAGTGTCGTACGGCAGCAAAAGTTCTTCAAAGTGGCCTCTGGTGGCCTTCATTATTCAAAGATGCAGATGAATATGTCAAAGGTTGCACTGACTGTCAGAAGATGGGTGGAACCATGGGAATGAGAGACACGATGCCTATGAAATACATTCAGATCTCAGACGTCTTCGACGCATGGGGCATTGACTTTATGGGCCCGTTTCCCAACAGTCAGGGATATGAATATATTCTGCTGGCTGTCGATTATGTAAGTCGATGGGTAGAGGCTATTCCCGCCCGAACATCGACAGTAGGACTGTCTGTCGCTTCTTGAGAGATCACATCATAGCACGGTTCGCGATTCCCAAAATTCTCATATCTGACGGGGGTAGTCATTTCATAAACAGAGAGGTGAAGAAGCTGACCCAAGAATTCTGCATTGAACATCGTGTTGCTTCGCCCTACCACCCGCAGTCCAATGGCTTAGCTGAATGTTCAAACAGGGAGATCAAGACAATTTTACAGAAGCTTGTGCGTCCGGATCGCAAGAATTGGTCTCAGCTGCTTGATTCCGTTCTTTGGGCTTATAGAACATCGTACAAGTCACCCTTGGGAATGTCTCCCTACCGCCTTGTGTATGGCAAGCCATGTCATATGCCCGTTGAACTTATTCACAAATCTTTATGGGCCATTAACATCTGTAATTTGGACTCCAAGCAAGCAGGAAAGAACAGAAAATTGGATCTGAATAGATTACTGGAATTCAGAGATTATGCATATGACAACAGCCTTATGTACAAGGAGAAGGTCAAAACATGGCATGACAAGCATATCCACCACAAGTCCTTCGATCCAGGTCAGAAGGTGTGGTTGTTTGATGCGAAATTAAAGATCTTTCCAAGCAAATTGAAGAGTAAATGGACTGGGCTGTTTATGGTTAGGCAGGTGCATGACAACGGAAGTGTATTGATATCTAATCTGTCAGCCGACACACATCCATTTGTAGTCAATAGACAGCTTCTGAAGCCATACCTATAACATGATACATTCATGGCTGTCGTTGACTCGGTTCAAGTAATCTATAATGATGAGCTGGATATCTCCAAAGAGGCAGGGGAAGGCCAAGCACAGCAAAACATTTTTGAATGACTTTTCTTCTTTTCTTCTTTTCAATTTCTTTTATCCTCTTCTACCGACATGATCCCATCCCTTTCATCATGTCTACACTTAGGATGTACTTTATCCTAAGTATAGGGGGGGGGGTGCACATCCTGAGTTGTTCATATCCACTTTTCTTCTTTTCTTTTCCCATATTCTGTATCTATTCAACATGTGTCACCCCCTTGTAGACAGTCTTCTATACTTAGGACGTACTCTGTCCTAAGTATAGGGGGGTGTGCACCCCGAGTTTCTTCTATTCTTTTCGATCCTCTCCATTGTCTCCTCTTCTTATCTATACTTAGGGATATCTTACCCTAAGTATAGGGGGAGACAATCTGAGTATGATCTGTTCATTCCCACCCTTGACCCTCCCTGCTTTGTGTACAGTCTGCTATACTTAGGATTATTTGATCCTAAGTATAGGGGGGACGGTCAACTTCTCATTGATTCATTCATTTCTTTGTTCGTTCATTGTTTGGATTTTCCTATACTCAGTACGCGTTATGTCTTCTCTTTTCTCTCTGATCTATGAGGACATAGCTCAAGCTAAGTATAGGGGGTCGTATTTACTTTAGCCATAACTCGTACTTTCGTATTTTCATAATAATATGGCTATTAAGTCTTTAAAATTCATTAAAATCCTTAATAAAAAGATGTTACCATTCCTCAAATTCTTTTTGAATCTACTGATTAATAAATCAGGTGAAAATATTTTTTGCAAAATGTTTGAAAATCTTTGTGAAAAATTTATTGAAAACTATTTTGAAAACGTTTTGTTACATGATTTCAACCTTTGTAAAAACAGTTTGATTGTAAAAATCTATTTTCTTTGTGTGAAATAAAATGTTTGAAAAATGATTTGCAAATGGTTTGAAAAATGGTTTCAAAAATATTTGAAAAATCTAAACATACTGTTTCGAAAACCTTTGCAAAATGATTTTCAAATGTGTGTACATGTTTGTAAAAACTGGCTGTAAAAATTATTTTGGACTATAATTTTAAAAAATTGTTTGAAAAACCTGTATCAAATAAGTTTGAGGAAGACATAGATCTTACTAAAATCCATTATATGTATATATGTATACAATTGATCACTTACCCTTGTAAATTCTTAAAATCCACTTCTTGTAAATATAAGAAGCACTCCCGTGTACATATTTTTACCTAGTTTTTTGCCCAAACTTTTTGTTTTCAAAAATACCAAAAACATTTGCAAAATTAAAATCCAAAAAATAGTTGAAAAATCTTTTGAAAAATACAAAAAATGCATATGCATCATCGTCATCTTTTCAAAAATCCATAAAAAGTTCAAAATCTTTGAAAACTGCACCACAAAAATATTTTCTGCATAGCATTGCATGGCATTCACATTTTTCGGATTGAGTTTGATAGTTGAACAAGTCCGAATAAAATCCAGAGATTGGAGCTTGATTGGACCTTAAAATCTACCTAATAACAGGAACTGGATTTGAGGTACTTCAGGTCTAGTTGACTTAATTCTTTGAGGATTACGGGACTTGGTTAAATGGATTCTTGACTGCCTAAGTAGAGTATTTCGGAGCACACGCACGACTCTTGTTGATAATGACCTAACTTGGACACCTACACCTTTCACATGGTTCAACTCCGTTGGAGTGGTGAGGGGATTGGATTTGCCGGTATGAGACACACATAGGTGGAAACATTTGTCCTCCTCTAGGGAGGGAAGTGCGCCCCAACCCGTCCAATAATGATGAGTTTCGAGGATAGGAGATCGTGGGTTGCAATAAAGCTTCAAAAGAGGGATAGTCTATTGGCTCAAGAGTAAAAACTCCCTATGTAAATGCTGTTGTATATAGTATTCAAAAAAAAGAAAAAAAATGCAAAAGCAAAAACTCCAAAAAAGTGGGCAGGCCTGTACAAAAATAAAAATGCCTGACGGAGTGTACATATGTTGTAAAGTCAATAAGCACGCTTGAGCTTCAAAGTCAAATCATGTGAGCCTGCAACTGGATGACTTGACTACACTGGTCTTGCATCCTAGGATAGGTAGCTACACTGGCTACCATCCATTCTTCTCTTCACCCCTCCTCTTGGGTCGGTTGTCACTTGAACTTAGAAGGGAATACCCTGCTCCTTGAGGAATGAGTTGTTGGATTGGGGAATCATTGGGTTGTAATATTGGAGAAGTCAGTCTCTTTGTCATTTCAGTTGGGGAGAGCCACCATCACTTACACTGTACGAGTCAGATTCATAGTCATAAGGGTTTGCGTATGAGTTGAAGTATTTCTGACCTGGCTATTGAGGAGACTTGAGCAGTATTTTGGGGTACTCAGAGGCTGTTGGATTTCAAATCCGGTTCTCATTAAGGTTTCACCTGCACTAAAATTATAAAGGTCTAACTTAAGCTCCAAACTTTGATTTTGTGAAGACAAGTTTGATAGTCTAATTCAATCCATCGTTCTTCTTTTTCTTTTCTTTCTTTTTCTTTCTGCACTTATTGCATAAGTGTTTGCTAGGTACTAACAAAGGTAAAGTATAGGGGGATGATGAAGCCACATTTCATCATCTTTATTCTATCATTTTGGCATCAAAAACACTAGCAAATGTGTGTAAATAGCATTAAATCCATCATTTTAGCATCCCTGCATCATTGTGTAAATATTGTATAAAATGCGATTTTTAAAGCCAAAATTATAGAATAAAGAAAAGAAAAGAAAAAGAATAAAATATTGTAAATATTTTATGACCCGAAACCCCGAGACCTAGGCATCTCGATGGATAGGTCGACAAGGAATAAAGTAGGGGGAGATAAGGGTCAAATACAATACACATTCCTTCATTCTTTATTTATTTTGGGACCTATTTTTGGTTCCATTTTTTATACCTCAAATAAAGATACTTTATATATGAAAGTTGTAGATAATTTAATAAAGAAAAATACAAATTGATTTCATTCAAAAATAATGTACAGATAAAAAGTTATGGTCTGAGTAAAAATCGAGAATCCTAACTTCCCAGACCCGTATCTCACAAATGAAAATTCCAAATGCAGCAAACTAACTTTAATTGTATATAGAATGAAATAAGCTATTTAATGGTGGTGGTTTCGCATTTGGCAGAGCTACGGTCTGAAAGTTGAGTTTTGGACCCTCATTGTATATTTGTACAGATTAAAATATTCATTTTATTACTCAGATTTTTATATTTTTATAATTTTGTAAATATTAATTAGAATACATTTTTATATTAAAATCAGAATAAAACACAAATGAAAGTCAAAATAAAAATACTTGTAAATAGAATTTATAGGTATAACACCTGTATCTATACCTATAGTTTTAACACTTTTATTTTATTAAGTGTATAAAATACCTAAGAAAAATCAAATAAAAATATATTTAAGTGCATAAAAGTATTTTATAATTTTATAAAATAATAAACATGCTTAAAGAAATTAAAATACATAAAATAAAAATCAATTAATAAAATATATAGGTATTGTACCTATAAGGGGTATAAAGGTAACTTATAATAATACACATCGTAAAAATAATTAAAAATCATAATAAAATACTTCATAAAATAATAAACATTTTTTATTTTATGACCACAATTTAATTAATCCATTTTTATTTTTAAATGATTTTTAAAATATTTTAGGGGATTTTTCCTGTTTGGTCCACGTGGACTAACCAGGTTGGTCTGACAGTTGACCTCGGTCAACTGTCTGACGTCCTCCCATGGACCTGTGAGGGAGTCAGTTTGTCTCTTCTTCATGGATTTTTCGAGGCCTTGTCTTTCACTAATTGAGGTTGAGACCTTCTGCAAACTTCTTGCTCGAAGACCCATGAATCACACCCCTATCTTACATCGGGGATTGGACCCACGATTCGGTCCATCTTCATCGATTTTTGACGCCACTTCGTCAACTCTTCAAAAAGCCACCCCCGACTTCCCTTCGAAGTTTGATCCTTCTTCCGCCAATTTCACCCGTAAACCCCTAGCCCATTGCATTCCTGGTGACAGCAGGAGGCGATTCGAGCGTGGGTTTGCGCCATTTGGTGTCGAATCGAAGTAGATCCAGCCCCTCGTCGGAGCCTCACCCCCTTCTTTTTCCCTTTTCTTGTAGCTCTAGCTTAGTGTAATCTAGCGTAGTAGCAGTTTAGGTTTTCTTTGCGTCAATCGCCGTGAATCCACGATCAAAGACTACGGCGGAGCTTAGCTCCGCCTCCACTTTCCGGCCACCTCCATCATCTGCAGCCTCCAAGATCACCACATCTTCTTCCTTGTAACTCCGTCATCATGAACCACCCATCCATCCACCTCGATCTCGCCTAGATCGAGCGATCAGAGCTCCCATCTCCTCCCGTCGCCGGAGTTCCACGCTCGAGCCGCACACCACCTCCATTCATCCCAAAAACACCCACAGTCGCCTCGCCTGGTTTTTTCGCTTCTAACCTTGTAGGTCAGAGCCCAAGAGGAGGCTCTATCGAGCCTCGACAACTTGGGGAAGCACCTCCCAGGTCGCAGCCGCCGTCTGCCTTCATTTCACTGTCTCAGGTTCGCCTGAGACCTCCATTCGACACGGAGGAGCCCCAGGATCGTTTTGCCCTTGATCCTAGGGTCGGAGAGGCCGTATGTCGGCCGAATCCACTCGCCAAAGCTCGCCAGGGAGAGTGTTCTTCGTGAACCTCACTCCACAGTTGGATCAGGAGCAACCTCCAGTACGCACAGGAGCCGTCAAGTCTTCAGCACCCTCCACCATCGGATCTCGTCGCGGGATCCAATCTTGGACGTCCGTGCGAAGCGCCATCGGGCCACCAGATCAGGCCACGTGGATAAGTGGATCGTCCTCGGCCGCACGATCTTCATCTTGGGTATTTTGCACTTTCAACCCAAGAGTTTTTGTATTTACGTTTTAACCCTAAAACTTTCATCTGCAGTTTAAAAATATTTGTAATAATTGCATTTAAGTCCCTGAACTTCTTTTATTTACACTTCAGTCCTCGGCCACGTCACCTCACGTGACTAGGCCACGTGACTTTGGGTATTTTGCAATTTTGATCCCGAACTTTCATGTATTTACAGTTATACCCCTGTACGTAGTAACTTAAATATATTTCTGGGATAATTGCATGTTTGTCCTGCCGGTTTTTAGTATTTGCAAATATTACCCTGTGAAAGACAGATCACATGCTTCGCACATGTATTTTGGTGACATTTGCACCCAAGCCCCTGGATGTTTTTATAATTGCACTTATACCCCTGCCAGGCTTAGGATTTTTGTGTGTTTGCTTTATTTATTTCATGCATCATCAAAGTTCCAAAAATTCCACAAAAATTATTTTAAGCTCCTGTTAATTGCACTCTCACGCCATGTTTTTGCATTGCATTTTTATTGCATTTTAATATTTCTTAAAAATCAAAACATGCATTTTTCTTACTTTTTGCATTGGAATACCCATAAAAATTAGCAAAATATTTTGAAAAATTCCAAAAAAATTATATTTTGTGTGTTTTATCATACTTTAGTGTCAATCCAAAAATCACTAAAAATTTCAAAAGAAAATCCCTAAAAATTAGAAAACCCTAAAAATCTTCAAAAAATCTAAAAAATCATAGAAAATTCAGAAAAATATAAACTCAGTTGCTGTGTCTTCCTTATTTTACTGTCTATGTTCTAAATTAATTTGAGGGATTTTGGGTACTGTTTAGTATTTTTCATCCTCATTTTGATTTCGGCCAGCAACCTAGTCCACTGTTTTCTTATATTTTGACTTTTGAAAATATCAAAAACATTTAGAAAAATCCCCAAAAATAAAAAAACATCTTAAAATTATAAAAAGAACAAAAAGATTTTATTACCTGATTTTTGAGTATTTTGACCTATTTTTATAAATACATTTTCCTCTCTTTCTTCTTATATTGTATATATACTCCTATATTGAAAAGGAAATATAAAAAAATATATAAAATATAAAAATAAAAAAAACCAAAAATTCAAAATTAAAAAAAAAATTGTAAAATCAAAAATTAAATAAAAAATTAAAAGTTAAAAACCCATAAAAAATCTTGATTGGCTAAGTAGTCCATTAGACCTAAGAGTTGACTTTTTTTCTACACTCTACATCTTTGTTTCCTGTGTTCGACCCCTACTTGCTTGCCATTGTACATTTTTAGTAGGTATAATAAATTTTAATCCTTGCTTTTGATTGCTTGATTAATTGTGTGGGTTAATTGTTGACAAACGGGAAAGCTTGAGGAGTCGCCTCAGCGACAATGAGTCTGATTCGTCAGACCATTATTTTGCGGCTCTCGCAATCTCGTTTTTCACCAACGCTAAAGTGATGGAAAAAATATACAGGTTCGATAGGGTTTAGACGCCCCGTCGAACCTGTATAGCCTGCCAAGAAACCACTGCAGGTTCTTAATAGAGTCGATAAGAGTATCTATAATATACCAATTCGTCAACTAAATTAACTAACTTTGATATGTCGAACTCACACAATATATATAAACTTAGAAACTAAACATTCATATTTAGAGCTAAATACTAGAAATAAATGTTCGAAAGAATCCACAAGTAAAATTATAACAAATAATACTATCAAAGTTCATACAAATTAAAAGATGTGCTAAAAGTCCAATAACGATACAAGCCAAAAACTATCAATCACTTCTTCTTTGATCTGAAATTTTTTGATATTAAACCCCGCTTTGTTTTATTTTTCTCCTTCTCCTTCTCTCTGAACCTAGCATACATGCGTGCCTCTTCTTCTGGGCCATTCTCCTCCTCCTCTTCGTCATCCGATTCAATCTCCTCAGGTTGACATGCATGCCCTTGTGACCTATATTATGGAAGATATATACATGTTATTTGCATTTTGAAGATATAGAAATATGGAATTATTACTCATTCTAAGTAGAATACTTACATGTACGCCGTGAAATCTTCTCGGAGCTTCGTCACCTGCTCCACCATCATCTTCATCTACGACTCCATTTGCAATAATAGTTGGGACGACTGTGGTTGTGTGTACGATGGCTGGGAGTACGTAGAATAGGAATGATGATGTTCCTCCACATAGTATGGCGGAAGACCACCAAGCGTTTGTTCTTGTTCGCCATAACGTCCCTCTCCTTCAACACCTTATAAAGTTTTGATTGTTTAATATGTATTTATATATAAAAAATGAATATAGTAAATTTATATTTATCTATACCTTCTTCCAAGTTGCATTATCAAATGGTGGTTGCTCTCCAGTTGGATCACCACACCATTTTTCTGTAGATAGTGTCAAATAACGATCTTGAAAAATAAATTGAAATACAAAAGAATACGTTATAATATATGTTTCATTTGCAAATAAAATAAAAGACTAACCAACAATTCTCCTTCTTCAGGAGTGGACCATTGAGACTCTCCTTCTTTCTCACTCATGTGAGACCTAGACCACCACTCATGAAATGAGGGTTCTCTTTCCAACCTAGCTGCCTGCAAATTAATTTTAAAATGTAATAGCAACATGACACTATATTAAAATAGATTTGAAAAATTAATTTTTATATTATAGTACCATCTCCTCTCTAATCTGATTGTGGCTCTTAGATCCACTTATCGATTTAATCCTTTGTTGTTGGCGGGTTGTCCTTCCCGCCGTGGATCTCCTTCCAAACTCCGCATCTACAACGAATGCATCACAGAAACCCTCCCATCTGCAAGGAATATGTTATGAATATTGATTACTTAAAAAATTACATCATAAATTATTGAAGAAATACAATACATATCCTCCGTACACCATGTTGGCGGGAACCTCTTCATCTCCTCAAAATTCATCTCCTCGCATCCCATCTTCGCATGTGAGTCTTGTTGGACATGCGAGCCCATGGTGAGACAATATGCAATAAATTATTGCAATTTACTCCTTAATCTGAAATGAAGAATGACTAATTTGTATAATAGGCCCCTTAGTACAATTAGGGTTATGTACCATGGCCATCTTAATGATCATACAACTGTTGATTCAATTATTGAATCATAGAGGCTGTTGCTTGGATGAATATCTAAAGAGTTAGATTGAGGAATCATCAAGCACCATCAAATGATTGTTAAGATGTGATCTCCAGCTTGAGTAGGAGATGTCAATCCTTATCTCTAAAGGATGATATCTGACTGACCTCTTGATGCAGGTCCTCTTCATAGGAATATAGATTCAGAGGTGTTAGATTAGTTAGGTCAAAGAGTTGACTTAACGAGATTGAGATAAGCAAAGACCTATGTCGTATGCTGTCACGGTATAGGTACGCATCCTTTGACCGGAGATAGATGTGTTACTATATGTCTGAGTATGTACATTTGGTAGACCGATTGGTTGATGGTATAATCAAGGTCTATATACCGGCGAGCATGTGTGCATATAAGGGCATATGAGTAATACGATCTCTCAAAGGGATCATACAGGTTCATTTACTGAACCGGAAGACATGAGCTCACTCATGAGATATTGGGAAGAATCAAATTCTGGGCACGGTCGTCTCGCTTTGGAAGCTTGACTGAATTTATAGGGTTGATATATACTTTTGGAAAGTATATGATCAATACCTGGATACGACTTATGCTTTTGGAAAGTATATGATCGATACCAACCCCTAATGATCGAATGAGAAAACTTAATGATGAAACCCTGAAGGACACACTCTAAAAGAGATCTAAAACTTCAGGTTTAATCTAGGTCTTCCACTATGTAGGATGTACATGTATTGGGAATACCTGAGGGTGATGTGATCATAAACGATTGTATAACCATGATGCTTCCATTCCTAGGGAGTGATGAAACGGGTCTGGATTTTAGTGACTCCTCTCAGTAGAGAAGTAATTTGATCTTGGTCCAAATGTTGGACATTGATCTGAATGTGATTAAGATGCAATGAGAAGATTAGATTTGTGGTCTTTATTTAATCAAGCATCTATGAGAGATCCGCAAGATCTGGATTTGAGATTTGATCTCAATATCCATGTCAGTATATGTGGAACAATACAATCAACCTGTCCTTATCTCCAAGTATCCGCGGAGAAAGTGCATTAACCTTGAAAGAATTCATGGATAATTTCAATGGCTATATATGTATCCAAGCATTGAGAAAATGGATATATAAATATGATTTAATTATCATGAATAATATGAATTTGATTTATATTATATTGAGAGTTATCTGAGATAATTAAATATGATTTAATTATCAAAGCTGTGAACAATGTGAATGTGACTTATATTATTTGGGCACATGAGAATTGAGATCCAAGATGATATAATGTGATTTAATTATCATGGATATGAATAATGTGGATAGCACTGACCATATTATTCAAGTATATTATAGATGTGATTTATAATATATTAGAGAGAGAGAGAGAGCATATTGTGATTTATATTGGTTGATTAATTGTTAATGTGAATTGGATTCACATTGAATGATTAATTGAAAATATAAATATATTTAGTTTTGAGTTGTGAATGAGATTCACATAATTTCAATGGTATGGTTGATATTTTCCATAGGATAATTTGGAATTATTTTTTGGTAATCGACAAGAGATGATGTTATATATCGTAAGATAATGAGATCTCATGATAATTAGAAGAGATGGACCAAGTTCACCAAATAGAAGTGGACGACTACAACTCTCCATGAGGAGAAGAGTAGCCGTCCCCTCTTTTTAAGGATTGGTTTATTCTCTTCATTATATTTTCTCTTATCAAAGATGATTTAATTTGAAATTAATTTTGTTGATTTATCAATGGAAATTAATTTAAATTGAATCATTAGTTGTTGTGTTTTTACAACAACATCTTAGCCATTGAAAGAAACATAAGTCAATCTCATCCATTGATTGTGTGTTGTCCACGGATTGAGATCCATGGATCCCAAAACACTATTTAAGAAGAGGTACCCCTTTCTCTTCAAGTTACATGATCAATCCATAAGCTCTCTCTCTACACTCCAAAGGTGCTCTCCCTCTCTCCCATTGTGGTTGTCTACCATGGAGCCCAAGGGAGAGTCATCATCACTGCAACATCGTCGTTATGCTGCCGGATCATCTACTCATGGATCTCCATCTCCTTTGATGTGCCTCGCTTGTGAAGAAGATGTTGGATCTTGTGTGAGGAGATCTGGAGATCTGCTACTTGGATTATAAACATGGATTGCCAGGAGTACGCGTCTCATCAACGTGCTCGCAAGCGTCTCCTCCGTTGGATCGGACTTGAGACAGGAGGTCTCTTGGTTTAGGACTCGATGGCAACCACTCTTCAAGAGGTAACCCTAGTACCTATTTGTGGTTTAGATGAAATGATCCAAGAAGTGTTCTTGGATGATGTGGTTTCATCATTTAAATTTTTTAAATTCTGCTGCCCAGAGCAACTTGTGCGACTAGTTGCTCCTGATCGCATAAAATGCGATCCTCATGCTTCCTGATGCACTTCAGGATTTTACCATATCCTTCAAGCGGTATAAGAGCCAGGTTGTTGAAGGTTTTGGATTATATCCATGAACCTACGAAGATTTGAACTCGTTGAGGTTTATGAAAATTTTTATCGCATTTCAATTTCCGCAGCCCTATTTTGTGATATTTTTCGACCCTATTTAAAATGTTTAAATTTGAAGTTATCACATGGATATTTCACATTAAATAAGGAAAATGTGGAATTTGAGTTTGCATAATTTGGATTTTGTTTGCTCAAGATATGATCGTTTTAACGAACGTATATCCAATGTTTCGAGGATGGCGATTAGTGATGTTATTAAAGAGTTAATTACGGATTCTAAACGCCTAAAAATGTGTAATTATCACTTGTATTCTGTTTTAAATCAAATTAATGAACCAAATAAATTTATTTTGCATTAATTGGATTTAAATTGATTGAGTTATGTTAATTTTAGTGAGTAGGAGTCACTGTTGGAGATAAACAAACTTGATCATGAACCTTTTGATTGGCATTCAAATAAACTAATAGAAATTAATTGTTAATTTTTTGAAATGATTATTGATAAATATTTGATAAATATTTAAAGATGATAATTATTTCCTTAAATGACATTGGATTAACCAAAATGATAAGATAGTTGATCTTGATCACAATTGGCTAATATGAAATTTCCAATAAACATTGTTTTCATGAAAACTATAGTTTATCCTACAATAGTTGTGGGACAACTTTTACATGCAAAACCTTATTCCTTGAATAGGATTGGGGATTTGTTTAGCAAATCTCCTTATAATATTATTAAAATGGTTTTGATGAATATTATATGGTATAACTTCGGTTGAAAAATCGATGAACATCTCAAGTACAAAGTAATTGACTCGACATTCTTTTTTCTCGAGGCATATATGGTGCCTAGTCAGGGAGCGTTGGGGTAGCAGGTTTCACCGTGTGTGGTCTGTCCCACTCCCGTCGGTACTGGCCATGATAGCGGGTAGGGAACGGATGATACTTGAGAGATCATGATGTATTTTTTTATTATTAAAATTTGAATAATATGTACTTTGAGATAAATAATACCACTATTTTAAGTAACAATCAAGATCGATGATTGAATTAGATTGATAATTGATTTAATGAGATTAACTTATTATATCTAATTAATACACTCTATTATGATAGATGTATATTTCCCGTGGAAGAATTAATTATATGAATGTGATTCATGATAATTAATTAAATTTGAATATGAGGTGGAGGATCACATAAGTGACATCCATGGTCTCCCATCAAGGCAAAGTGTTCCGTCGCCAGGAATTGTATGTAGGAGATGCATGTTCGAAGTGACAGCTCATGTATGCAAGCACATCTGGATCGGTCTCTTTGCTTCTCGAAAGTGCAAGGCCGTATGTGTAGTGACCCTAGTATTGGTTCCTCATATTATTGGAGCGATATTGGATTGCGCATAGTGAGTATTCCTGTTGACGGTTGGTTCAATTAATAATGGGTCAACATCACCTTAGGGGTAGTGGGCTCGGATGTTAAAGATCGAATTGGGAAATGCAAGTGGGACTTGCAAGGCGGAATGATTTCCTACTTCTTTTTATCTGAGTTGTAGTTTCTCATATTATTGAGATGCAACAAAGATAGGAAAGGAGATCCCAGATCTTGCTAGAGATATATCGGTAAGAATATCTCTAACATTAAAAGTGATTAAGGGAATGAACTTTCAATGTTGACAAGGCAAGACAACTTGATATAAAAAATTCCTAAATCAAAGTAAAATATGTATATATGTATATATATATTTATGCAAATTTCTTATTTCATATTATACTAATTAAACCCACTCAAAGCTATACTCAATAATAACCAGTGTAATGTCATGAATTAAATTCATGATCAAGATATTATCCTTGCAATTGGACACATAATGTATGTGGCTGCAATATGCAAGTTTCCTCAACATAATGAGAAATGACTAAGACAATAAGATATCACTTTAGGGTTCATATGTCTCTTTAGTCTTGATCTCATCGAATGTACTTTGGAAGTGACATGTCGATGATGATCGTAATTTTCAAATAATCCTTATAAAATCAAAGAAGATGTTTTGGAATACATATGTGCTTTAGACATTTAATCATGAATGACATGATTCTATGTATTATGCATAATGGTAGCTCGAAAGAGATGACGTATTCAAAATGTTTGAATACCTGCTTGAACCAAAGTTTTTGAGTTAACATAGATGTAGAAATGATGAGTGTCATAATTCTCCTGTCTATACTCAAGTCATTCATGAAGCTTCATAATAATCATATTATATGAATTAAATGAAGCGTATATAAATGTTTAAATGTCTGATTTTAAAATCCTTTTCAATTCGACATAAGAGATCCTTTATCTTAAGCAATGGTTGTTTATAGATGACGGGAGCGCAATGGAAGCATGGGTTGGACCCGAGTAAGAAGGAAAGTCAAAGAGTTGACCTACTTCTGTGACTTCCATATGGCATCCAGATAGTTGGATGAATGCCAATACTGCAATGAGTCGATGTATTAATAGTATGAGTATCTGGATTATCTAGGATCCTTTGAGAAAGACTCGGATAGTGCATCGAAATAATACACATTTAATCATTGAAATTGACTTTCTTATAAGATAAGATTAAAGTCTAACAATTGTATCTCATTCTTCTAATGACTTGCAATTGTTGCATATGTTGTAGAAGATTAGTAAATTTGATCTTAAGGATTAATAGTCATCTATATGGGAATTGATACAATTGTTGCAACAATTTGCATAGGATAGATAAACTTCATATTTTCAGTGGGAGAGCCCTTTGGTCTTAGAGAATGTCTCTATGACCTAGATATTAGAATACATTCATTGTTGGAGATGAACATGTATTCTGGAATGGGCCTATCATAAAGAGTTATGATAGTTGACTCTACTAAATTCGAATATTAATGAATGGTTCATTAACATTTCTAATACTGAAAATTAAACCTTAATAAATCACTAAGAGGACAAAGATCATTTGACAATGATATGGCATCAAGTCTTGGACTTATGTCTATTTATATGATCGATAGACTAGTGATATATCGAACTTTAGATTGTCTAAAGATTCAAATCTTACATACTTGTGAATATTGTATTCAAAGTAAATATGTCCAATACACTCTTCTCTGAGAATTGTAGGTATTCAAATCTTATACATATTGATGTATATGGATCATCTGTATCATAATAAACATTGATGATATGTGATATCATTCGATGATTATTTGTAATATGAGATTCCTTCCTTTCACCTTAGAAAGCTTTGAAATGTTCAAAGATTCCACAATTTTGGTTTAGAACCAAAGTTTGATGGAAGATGAAATAAATTTGATCTAACCTAGGTAGCAAGTACCTGCTAGATGAATTCAAATAATACCTTATGGAGATATGAATATCATTCCTATCTCGCTTCTCCTAATATACCTAAACTCAAGAGAGTTGTAGGGAGATACAATTAGATCATGTGTGACATGATTTGACAAATGATTAATCTTAGCATAGTTATCTCTTAGTTTCCAAGGTATATATGTAGTAGAGACTACAATATATATCCTTAATAAGGTTCCATGCAAGTAAGCTGGAATCAAGCACCAGAGAGTACTACTTCATTAGGAAAATAAAGAATGGTATTGGATGCCTACTTTATGACCTTGAGATTCTTAAAGAATTTCATCACTAAGAAGATGATTCTTAGATGATGACTTTATTGAGAATAAAGACGAAAATGAAGTGAAGGAACTCATTTAATCTTGAGAAGATAATGAGGCTCCTTAAATCGGAAACTAAAAGGACAACTAAAGATGAAGCACAAATACCTCTTCAAATGAGTTTGAAGATGAATTCCATGCTACCGAACATGAGATATTGTTTGAGATATTTCTGCTAAGAATAATATTTAAGAAATGAGATAGAAATTTTTTGTCACGTTTTCTTCTGATATTTTGCAGTAATTTTCAGAGTAGGTATTGTCTAGTTCCGGATCTGGGGAAGGAGGCTTATCGTCAAGTCTTTGTTTGTTTGGTGAAGAAGAGAATGAGTGTTACATTTTTCAAGGCAATGAGAGACTTGAAGGATATAGAAAAATCCTCAAGCGCATCATGGAAGTGTGAGGATCGCATTGTATGCGATCGGGAGCGACTAGTCGCACTAGTCACTCCGAGCAGCTGAATTTAAAAAATTTTAAATGATGAAACCACATGATCCAAGAACATTTCTTGGATCATTTCATCTAAACCACAAAAAGGTACTATGGTTACCTCTTGAAGCATGGTTGCGATTGAGTCTCTAAATCAAGAGACCTCATGTCTCAAGTCTAATACAACAGAGGAGACACTTGCGAGCACGTTTATGAGACGCGTCCTCCTCGCAATCCATGTTGATAATCCAGGCATCGGATCTCCTGATCTCGTCACACGAGATCCAATATCTTCTTCACGAGCGAGACGCATCGAAGGAGATGGAGATCCATGAGTGGACGATCCGGCAGCATAACGACCATGATGTGGTGAAGCCGACTCTCTCTTAGGCTCCATGGTGGACGGCCACAATGGGAGAGAGGGAGAGCACCTTTGGCGTGTAGAGAGAGAGACAGAGCTTATGGATTGATCATGTAACTTGAAGATCAAGGGTGCCTCTTCTTAAATAGTGTTTTGGGATCCATGGATCTCAATCCGTGGATAACACACAATCAATGAATGAGATTGATTTGTGTCTCTTTCAATGGCTAAGATGTTGTTGTAAAAACACAACAACTAATGATTTAATTTAAATTAATTTTCATTGATAAATCAAAAAAATTAATTTCAAATTAAATCATCTTTGATAAGAGAAAATATAATGAAGAGAATAAACCAATCCCCTAAAAAGAGGGGATGGCTACTCTTCTCCTCATGGAGAGTTGTAGGCGTCCACTTCTATTTGGCGGACTTGGTTCATCACTTCTAATTATCATGAGATCTCTTTATCTCATGATATATATCATCATCTCTTGTCGACAATATTTTCACCAAAAAATAATTCCAAATTATCTTATGGAAAATATCAACCATGCCAAAGAAATTATGTGAATCTCATTCACAACCCAAAACTAAATGTATTTATATTTTCAATTAATCATTTAATGCGAATCCAATTCACATTAACAATTAATCACAAATATATATCACAATATGCTCTCTCTAATATATTATAAATCACATCAATAATATACTTGAATAATATGGTTATCGCTATCCACATGATACATATCCATGATAATTAAATCACATTTAATCATCTTGGATCTCAATTCTCATATGCCAAAATAATATGAATCACATTCACATTATTCACAGCTTTGATAATTAAATTATATTTAATTATCTCATATAACTCTCAATATAATATAAATCAAATTCATATTATTCATGATAATTAAATCATATTTAATGATCCATTTTCTCAATGCTTGGATACATATATCAACAATGAAATTATCCATGAACTCTTTCAAGGATAATGCGCTGTCTCTGTGGATACTTGGAGATAAGGACAGGACGATTGTATTGTTCCACATATAGTGACTTGGATATTGAGATCAAATCTCAAATCCAGATCTTGCGGACCTCCTATAGATGCTTGATTAAATCAAGACCAGAAATCTAATGTTCTCATTGCATCTGAATCACATTCATATCAATGTCCAACATTTGAACCAAGATCAGATTACTTCTCTACTGAGAGGAGCCACTAAAATCCAGACATGTTTCATCACTACCTAGGAATGGAAGCGTCATGGTTATACAATCGTTTATGATCACATCACCCTCAGGTATTCCCAATACCTATACATCCTGCATACTGGAAGACCTAGATTAAATCCGAAGTTTTAGATCTCTTTTAGACTGTCTCCTTCAGGGTTTTATCATTAAGTTTTCTCATTCGACCATTGGGAGTTGGTATCGATCATATACTTTCCAAAAGCATATATCATACCCAGGTGTTGATCATATACTTTCTAAAAGCATATATCATACCCAAGTGTTGATCATATACTTTCCAAAAGTATATATCAAACCTATAAATTCAGTCAAGCTTCCAAAGTGAGACGAACGTGTACGGAATTTGATTCTTCTCAATATCTCATGAGTGAGCTCATGTCGGTTCAGTAAATGAACAAGTATGATCCCTTTGAGAGGTTGTATTACTCATATGCCCTTATATGTACACCAGCTTGCTGATATATAGACCTTGATTAGGCCATCAACCTATCGGTCTACCAAAGGTACATAATCAGACATATAGTAACACATCTGTCTCCGGTCAGAGGATGCATGCCTATACTGTGACAGCATATGACATAGGTCTTTGGTTATATCGATCTCGTTAAGTCAACTTTTTGACCTAACTAATCTGACACCTCCGAATCTCTATTCCTATGTAGAGGACCTTCATTAAGAGGTCAGTTAGATATCAGCCATTATAGATAAGGATTGCCATTCCTACTCAGTCTGGAGATCACATCTTAACAATCATTTGATGGTGCTTGATGAGTCGTCAATCTAACTTTTTAGATATCCATCTAAGCACCAGTCTCTATGATTCAATAATTGAATCAACAACTATATGATCATTAAGATGGCCATGGTACATAACCCTAATTGTACAAAAGGACCTATTATACAAATTAGTCATTCTTCATTTCAGATTAAGGAGTGAATTGCAATAACATTTATTGCATAATGGCTTGTCGTGGGCTCGCATGTCCAACAATCTCCCACTAGACCAAAGAGCCATTAATGGGATAATCATTTAAACCCACACTCATGTGACAATCATAGGCTATTTAATATAGCCAGGTAAGTTGATCAATCACTCTGTTCTCGAGAGACTATGATAAGTCCTTTTACGACACTTGCATATCCCTCAGTAACAGTGCTCGCATCCAATGCAAATGTTGCATCTTATGCAACCAATACTCAACATTGAGGCAGTCACAATGTCTTTGACACTACAACTCAACAATCGTTACAACCAGTGTGTAATTTCAATTATCCTTATCAGAATACCCTTATTCCCAGAGATCTCTATCTCTTAAGGTATCTGCAGTTAAGACCTTTTAGATCATTATCTACAAAGTCTTAGGTTTTTGATGATGAGATGTTGAGATCATTATCTCTAAGTCTTGTCATCTTTGAAGATATTGTTTTATTACTAAAACTAAGTGTTTTATCTCTACAGTAGGATCAGCAACAGTTTACTACTCCCATGCGTGGCAGACATCTAGCTTTTCATACATATCTAGCACATACCTGGCTTCTAGCAACCGATGCACAAGTGCAAGCAGTTTTAGCATCATCAACACTTGATATGATATCCCTTCAGATTGGTCAGTACCAAATCTTAAGGGAAAGTAAACTTCCTTGGATAGAATATATCCAGGATGTACCAATAATGTGACAGTCACAATTCTCTCTCTTCTCTTTGCTTCTGAACAACTTCATAACTAAGATCTAAGAGGTATCCTTGAGATCATATCTCAAGGTATGAAATAGCCATATCATAAAACACTTATTATCATCCTTATATCATTCTAAATGACTAGGATATTATCTACATTTAGCACGATGAACACATTGGTACTCCCACTAAGATTCACATGGTTCATCAAGATTCTATTTGAAATCATACCATTTATAATTTCATCAAATCTACAAGAAGCTTATTTGAGTTCATAGATGGAGTTATTCAACTTGCAAACCTTAATTTCCTCAACCCTGAAGCCCTGGGTCTACTAGTTATGAATATCCCCGGAGAGGTATTTATAGAGGAATGTAATCTTGACTTCCATCTCTAAGATGTCAAAGTCAAGTTGTGCAGCTATAGTTAGCAATATTCTGATGGGTTTAAGTATGGTCGCTAAAGGAGAAATCTCATCGCAAGCGATGTCTTCTCTTCATGTGTATCTTGTGGATACGAGCCGTGCTTTGAAGGTCTTTACCTTCTCATCAGGTCCCTCTTTCTCTTGAAGACTCATTTATATCTTAACTGGTCTTACCCTTATAGGTGGATCCTCGAGGGTCCATATACAACACTTGTATATAAAGTCTAAATTTAGACTTTACTGCTAACATTCATCTCTCCATGTCATGATCTTCGGAAGCTTCATCACATGAAGTCAGATCATTATCGGACTTATCTGGATCTATAGCATAATCATATAATGAAGACGGGGTATTAGATAAAAAGAATGTGTGATATATACAATCTAGATCTATACAGCTACAGAGAAGAAGTGATAATCAGATATGAGATGCAATTAATATGAATCAAAGGTCACATCTCATACAAAATGAATAGGGGCAACATCAACGATCAATGAATCATGATCAAGATATGGCTTCAATCGCTGACCATTAACTCGAAAGGTGGAATTAGATGACAACTCAGATATATCAATGCTTCCGTTGTTATGCACTTTTCTGACCAAGTATGGTCCCTTCCATTTGCTTTATAATTTCCCTGAAAATAATCTCAACCTAGCATCAAATAGACATACTCTCTGATTCACAAACTGTTTATGGCTGATATGAAAATCATGCCATATCTTCATTATATCCTTATATTATAGGCTACTCGAGAAGGTTGTATCTCTCAATTCCTCCAGGGCTGCCAACTCTACTTTCATCTAATCTCCCACACTCTTGGGATCCAATAGTATCTATGTGACCGCCCAATGTGACTTATGCTTGATTTCCACAGGTAAGTGGATGGCTTTCCATAAGTGAGCCAAAAGGGAGATGTACCCAAAGGTGTTTTGAAGGAGGTTCGATAGGACCACAAGACCGAGTCCAGAAGCTGTGACCAATCCTTTCAGTCTATGCGGACAACCTTCTGCAATATAGTCTTGATCTCCCTATTTGATACTTCAGCAAGACCATTGGTGTGAGGGTGATATGGAGTGGCAATTCAATAGTCAATACTGAACTCGTTTGCAAGGGCCCTTACCTTATCATTGATAAAATGAGTCCCTCGTCTGAAATCAAACTCTAGGTACCCCGAACTGTGAAATGATGCTTTTCCTCAAAAATTTGCATAAGATCTTAGCATCTGTGACTCGGGCGGGGATAGCCTCAACCAAATGACTCACATAATCCACAACATGAAGAATGTACTCAAATCCATTACTCTTAGGAAATGGACTCATGAAATCGATGCTCCATGCATTAAAAACCTCATAGAAGTGAATGGGCTGCATCGGCATCATATCACGTTGTCCACAAGTGCCCACCTTCTGACAGTTAATGCACCTCTTCACGAGTTCATTTGACTCCTTTAAGAGTGTAGGCCACCAAATGCCGGATTGGAGAACTTTCTGTGTTGTCCTTCTCCCAGAATGATGCCCTATTACCTCAAGCTTATGGAAGTAAGTGAGGACATTGTGGTGCCTCTCTTGAGGAACATACCGACGCCAGAAACTATCCCCCCTTCATGGTAAAGGGTGGGATCCTCCTAAGGGTACGACTTGACCATTGCAAGGAAGGTCTCAAGTCGCTGTCTGGGCCAACCTTGTGGAGCTTTCTTGACGACAAGATAGTTCACAATGTCAGCGTACCATCAAAGCGAGGTGATATCAAGAATCGTCTCATCTGGAAATGTCTCTGTAATAGGTGTGTTCCACTATGAATCCTCAAGATGCTTAAATCAGGAGATGTGACCTGCCACCATATTCTTGACTCCAGGTTTATCCTTAACCTCTATATCAAACTCTTGGAGTAGAAGGATCCATATGGTCAATCTGGCTTTGGCATCCTTCTTATCCATTAGGTATTAGATGGCGGTGTGATATGTGTATATGGTCACTCTAGATCCAAGAATGTAAGATCAAAACTTATCCAAAGTAAAGACTACATCTATCATCTCTTTCTCAGTCACAATGTAATTCTGCTGAGAGGCATCCAAAGTCCGGCTAGCGTAGTGAATCGCAAATGACAAACCATCCCTCCTCTGTCCTAGCACAACCCCTATGGCAAAATCAAAAGCATGCGTCATGATCTTGAATGGGAGAGACCAATCGGGTGGCTGAAGGACATGAGCCTGAACAACTAATCCCTTGACAGTCTCAAGTGATGCAAGACACTTATCATATACAATGAACTCGGTGTCCTTTGTTAGCAAATCAGTGAGCGGTCAGGCAATACGACTGAAGTCTTATATGAACCATCGGTAGAAACTGACATGCCCCAGAAAAGACCGCAACTATCACAATTAGATGACGGATTGAGTTTCTTGATGATATCCACCTTGGCCGAATCGACCTCCACACCCTTGTTGGAGATGATATGGCCAAGAACCATCCCTTGAGTCATCATGAAATCAGTCTTCTCCCAAGATAAGACAAGGTTTACCTCAATGCAAAACTGAAGTACTCGATCTAGGCAGTCAAGACAAGCATCGAACCCATCTCCATAGACCGAAAAGTCATCCATCAAGACCTCTAAACAGTCACCACCATGCCTAAGAAGATGGAAAGCATACACCTTGGGAATGTAGCTGAGGTATTACATAGACCAAAGGGCACCCGTCTAAAGGCATACATCCCAAACATATAGGTGAATGTTGTTTTCTCCTGGTCTTCAGGCACTGTGGACACCTGATTGTACCATGAGTACCCGTCAAAAAAATAGCAGTGACTCTTCCCGGCTAGCCTATCGATAATCTGATCAATAAATGGTAGTGTGAAATGATCCTTCTTGGTGGCCTAATTCAATCGTCTTTATTCTACACATACCTTCTAAGAAGTGGGTACTCGGGTAGCTATCTCCTCTCCAGACTCGCTCACAACTATGGTGGTACCCATCTTCTTGGGTACCACATGCAATGGACTAACTCACTAGGAGTAGGAGATGGGGTAGATAAAATCGATGCTCCACCACTTCGATATTTTCTTCATGACCACATCTCGAAGATTCAGGTTCAGCCATCGCTGGAATTCACACGATGGATTGATGTCCTCTTTGAGATGGATGTGGTGGGATTACAGGGCCAGAATTATCCCCTGGATATCAACTACACTCCATCCGATTGCCTTGCAATTTCTTTCAGGAACCTCCATCAAATGAGATTCTTGGTCTTTAGTCAAATCCCCTGAGATAATTACTGGGAACATGTTTGGCTTACCCACAAGGAATATGTACTTCATGCTTTGCGGTAAGATCTTCAATTCTGGACAAGTGAGAGCTGGAAAATCTAGCTTCTGAAATGTCTGCTTGAAGGCTACTAGATCTGTGTGTGAAAACTCTCATTGCAATGGTAAATCTGACGAAGATGGCCCTGCTGGTATATTTGTCAACTGTCCTGGCTCGCTCTCTGCCCTAGTTGTCGGCTCTGTAGACAAAAGACTCGGTAAATAATCATCAAACTCCTGCCAATTAAAATCACTGTCTGTGTCCGAGGGTTTTGAATCTGTAGCACATGAAACAAAATCTGTCTCGCTATCCTATCCAAGATCATCAGCCTCTAAGTTATCCTGTTCCATGAGTGTGCTCTCCGAACTCTCATCAATTGTCATATATAACTCTGTGGTGTTTGAAGTGGTGGTAAGAGCCCGTGATACTGAATCTGCCCAAACTGCTTCATCACTTATAATAATAAAATCGCACTCATGGTGGATGTCTAGCTCTACATATGTCATCTTTTCTGAATCGTTTGTCTGCTCCGAGCACGCTGAATTTCTGGCTCTAGTCACCTCGATCGTCTTTATTTGTACACTCTCACCCTCGATATGAAAGTATATCTTCCCGCTGTCATGATCGAACACTGCCTTGGTTGTGCCTAAAAATGGTCATCCTAAGATGATGGGGGTATCGGTCATAGATTCAAGGATCTCCATGTCTAGTACAACAGATTTTGCAGTGAGTTTCAGTATTTGAATTGTGATGACAACGTCCTTAAGTAACCCCTTCGACCTCTTAAGAGATCTATCATCAAACTGAAGCACTGTCCTGCTATGTCTAAGAGGGCCAAGATGGAATCAATCGAGTAAGGCGGCTAGGAGAAGGTTAACGAAAGAACTGTTGTCTAGCATAGTATGATCAAACCACTGCTCATGGATGTGGCATCTGACATATGGAGCTCCTGTATCAGGTCTCTTGGCTGGCATCTGGTTATGAATAGCGAATCAAGTGGCATGGGTAAGCACATGGATCTTTGCATTATGGTTCCTCTTCTTTCTGCAGATTATGGTCTTCTCTCTCAAGTTCATATGGAAGAAGGGGATGTGCTCTAGTGCCTCCTATAGAGTCAGTTGTATCTGGAATCAATCTATCATCTTCTCATAGAACTCTAACCGGTGTCTCTTTTTGGGATTTTCTATTTTGGTCCCCTTCCTAAGTAGAGTGCTTGAGGGAAGGGTTGGAAGGACCCTGATGAATCTCGTATTCATCATGCTAAAAACCACTAATTAAACCCCTTGCATAAATAAACCAATAAAATACACCAATAATTCCACTTTATTAACCTGTACTATATTGTGTATAATTAACATATAATTTTTGTACTTATTTAATTTTAAATTATTTTCTTATTAAAACCCATAAAAATTAGGTTAAGTATTGTATATAATTTTCCCTAATCTTTAAAAGAGAGAAAAAGAATACAAAACCCCAAAATTGGTGTTTTAACCCTTTAAAAATGCCCCTAAAAATACTTTTTGTACAAATGACCTCTTTTGGCTTTTTGTCCAGCATGAAACTTGTATATCTCATCGAGTTCTACAATTTTCATGTTTTGACTTTTATCTAATTTTTGCTCTAACTATTTCTTTTATATTTTCTTTATTTTTGCATTTTTCGATTTTTTAGCTGCAACCATGAGGTGCCCTCTAGGCCGTTCACATGGCTGCCTTCTCTTCTCGCCACCCGGGATCATCTAGAGCCATCTGATCTAACTCCCCCACCCTCCAACCTATCTGCTCATCACACACCACATCTGGAGCGATCTGATTTGATCTCTGGTCGGATTCAAACCTCCCTCTCCCGCCTCGCTCCCAGCCACCCAATCCCATCGCCATCCCATGCCCCTCCTCACGCCACATCACCAGTTCATCTTCCGCTGTTGGATGGAACCCAACTATCATCTGGATCGCCCCCTCCATGCGTATTCCTTTCATTAGATCAGATCCTAAGGATCTGATCTATACCACATGTCAACGCCATCATCTGAACCATTGGATCGTAATGATCCAACAATCCCTGCTCATCTTCTTCCTCCAGACAACCCCCCTCCCCATCCATTACACCTCACCGCCCTTTCAACCCCTTTCCATTTTCGCACCTTCCTCTATAACCCTCTCCAATCCCTAATGCATCCACTATACTCCTCGCAGATCCGACTTCTTTGCGTATCTCACAAACACCATCTCCTTTACTCCTTGACATTACAAAAATCCTTGACATCTCACCTGAAACAGCTGCCACCTCTGCTTATAAAACATTCCCCTCCACCGCCATTTCACGTCACCCACCAATCAATGGGTAATCCCTAGCTTCATCCTCCTCTGATGATAGCAGAGGAGGTGTTAGATTGGTGATCATGGGTCTCCTACACATGTGTCGACCCTCGACCATCATCGACTGAGTAACGGTGGCCTCGCCACTGCCGAGCATCGAGGAATGGCCGTCCTTGTTTTGCAAAGACTGAAGAATTCCCTAGGGACCTCAACATAGGTCAATCCACTTGCCGGATTTTGCTCTGACATCCAGGTGTTTTCCTATATATTTTCTCTACTTTTTCTCCTAATTATCCCCATATCTCTGATCAATTCCACCCCCATCAGACCATCACCTGAGCTCCACTCGATCACCTACATCCACGCCAACCCCTCGCACACATACTTCCCTTCTCCATAGCCCTACCGCTCTGACACACTTTCTTCTCCGCCTAGCCAGAGAATAAGCCTCACAACCATCGCTCTCGTCACCCCCACGATCTCCACTCACCTCACTCCACATCATGCACATCACGCGCATGCCTCAGCTACCCTTTTAACCCATGCATGACATCAATGGATGGCTTCTTCTTTGCCTTGCCGGTCTCGAGAAACCACTCCGACTACCCGCATCTGCATCGCCTTTCCAGACACTGACGGAGCTCTGCCAGACACCAAGCATCTTCACCCGGACTATAGCCATCTTCCTCAACCATCCAGCTGTCCCGCAAAGTGTGGAAGAGATACTCTGAGCTTACTGGCTCCCCGCCTCCTCCGGCAACCAATGATAGAAGAGGATGCTATAGTTACCGTCCGATCCTCACGATCGGATGGTCTTAATGACGCCAAGTGACCAGCCCGAGCCTCATGCTGACCCTCTAGGCTCGGGTCCACCGAACCTCATGCTAAGCAACACAACCACCAACGTAGACTCGAAGCTGCAACGTGCCTTGAGCCTGGCCCCCTCACGTGTATCGTGTGTGAGGGCTGGGTAAATTACATGAAGGACCCTAGAAGTTTTGATAATTGCATATTGATCCCCATACGCGTACCTAAGGTGCGCGCCCAGATATTTTACAGGGATGCCTAACTGATTTCTGACAATTGCAAAAAGGTCCTTGCACATAATGGGAAAAGTATAGAGGACCCCCGTCAGTTTTTGCAAATTGCAAATAGGTCCCTCCATGGACCTATTTGTGATATTTATCCTTTTATTTCCCGTATTTTTATTGCATTTATGCCCTTGCATTGTTTTATTCATAACTTGAGTATCGTAAGTCCAAATTGCATGATTTAATGCCATTTTGTTCGTTGTTTCATCTACTATTTCATGGCATGTTTAAGTTTCTCATCTGATACCATTTTAAATGAAGTGATTTTTAATGTTAAGATGATGTCCTTGCTCCATATGTCTTCACCATTAATAGATGACTGCTCATATTTTTATGTGCAAAATGACTCTGAAACCGATTCTTATATTATTCTCAGCTTCCATAGGGCATTTTTGTAATTAATTTTTAGCATGCATATCATTTACATCTATTAATACATTATGTATTACATACATTAAACCTGCATTAAAAATGAAATAGAAAAATATACATGCATCATTCTGCTTGCCTTTTATTGTGCATCTCCATGGAGACCTAAAGTTGAGAAATTATTCACACATATTCTTTTTTATTCAAACTTCGATAAATATATTAAAGTAGCTTGTGTCCCTGTGTTCGACCTTGGTAGACTTGCCAAGTATAAAATTTTCCACAACATTCAAGGATTGTGATTTTTGCTGACCGAAATTCATCTCCTATATTACTACAAATTACGACTATTAAAGAGGCGGATTTCACGTTCATCAAATGGCTCCATTGCCGGGGACACGAGTCAACTTTATTTACTTGTTCGATTTTGAAAAAATTTTGTGTTGAATATTTTCAAAATTAACAAGTCTTCTTTTCATGCATTATTTTTGCATCATTTTTTCTAATTAATTTCTATGCTATTTTTCTAACATTTCTATTTTGTGGCAGGTCCCATGAAGATTGAGGATGCTTGATCTCCATGGAGGCGTGGTGTTGGGAGATCCCGCTGAAGAGGTCGCAAAAGATTTGATAGAGAATTAAAGGAACCTTTATCAGCTCTGCTTGCATTTGCATATTGTAAAAAAAATTATTGCATGTGCATTTTTAACAGTCTTCATTAGAGGGCTCGCATGTTATAAACAAGTAGATCACTAGATGATCTACCTATCCCCTCCCCCACTCACACTTGCACTTACACACTCTCCCCTCCCCTCCTCTCTCTCTATATATTTCACACCCCTCCTCCCTCATCTTCCTCCTAATCATCTGTAAAAAATATATGAAATCACACCCCTTCCCCTCGGCCCCTTGTATCTTAGTGTAAATGCTCCTCCCAACCTAGATCCCCCAATTTAGATCCTTTACTTAGGGTTTTTTAGCCTAAGTATAGGGGGACTCGACTCATTCACCCATCCCTCGCTCTATCTTCTTATACTTAGGTCAATTTTTGACCTATGTATAGGGGGACCCTCCTCCTCAGTTCCACTATATCACCTTATATTTAACCGAGCCACGACTTCATATAACTTATGCTCATATTTTACTGTATAGGGAGATATACCGTATATTACTGTATATTTACTTTAGCCATAGCTCGTATATTTTTAAACTTTTTGAAAAATCTTTTTCAGCTTGGTTTAAGTAAAACTGTGAATTGAGTTTTGTAAAAATCTTGTAAAAATGTTACCTTAAAACTGAGGGATTAATGACCCTTTTTCAAAAAAAACTTCATAAAAATTTGAAAAATTAGAAACCTTTATTTGATAGAGACTTTGAGTACAAGGTTGAATAGCTACTTTCAGTGATGGAACTTCGATCTCCGTTAACAGAGGGGATGGTTTAGAGGGCACTGTATATTGCTCCGTCCTTACGGAACACGGGTCCGTCTAACAACCCGTACTTACACCCATATTAGCTGAGAGTAGATGCAACTATTCATTTGAGTCTAGGACAGTCATAGTCTCTCAAAAGAATTAAAAAAATAAAATCCATAAAAATCTGCAAAAACAAAAATAAAAAAAATTCTAACCAAGGAGTTGGTGTATTCCTGACACATTCACATTCACTCAAGGCTTAAGGGTTTTTTAGGATACTGGATTTATGTGATCTTGAGAGTCTGAGTTTACATGCCTTACTCATTAGGGTTTTTAAAACTTAATTATCCACACTTCCCTAGTTTAAAAGATTTGAGCGCTATATCACACTCTTCATCTCTACCTTCAAAAAGAATATGATCAGCACTTCACTTCACAACTGCATGATTGATGAGATGAGTTGAGCTATAACTTGAGGAACCATGACTAGAGATTTGAGTTTAGACCCGATCTATTGATACTCGAGGATGGGATAAAGTTAATGAAGGCTTCAAGTAACTTGAGTGTTAGCAAAACTTTAGCCGGTATGTAAACATGTTCATATGATATCTTTTGATATTTACCTATGTACCAGGGTGTGACGAAACATAATTAAATTATTGATCAGTGTGCGCCAACTTTGGGTAAAAGTAGTGGAGCTAGCCAACGAATGAAAAAAAAGAAAGAAATGTCCAAAGAAAATCTTTATCATCCAAATCAATTATAAATGAGCTTCCACCAATGGTGAGCGCTCCCAAACGTTTTCAAAGTGTCCACTTGGATCAAGATCTAATTAGGAGCAAGGAGTGGGCCTGACACCAAAAAAGTACTATGAGTCGTAAATGCTACAAGTCTGGGTGTCGAAGGTATCTTAGATACTAAAAAAAGACACACCCCGGTGTATCCCAGTAAAACAAGTGTAGATGACTCCAACTCTCTTGATGAGCACACTGATCAACAAGCTAAAAATATACATGTGTTGAGTAAAAAGATACTCGAGAGGCCCCTTATTCCAATGTAAGGGAGAGAAAAATAGACACAATCCTATGCCCTCCATCATCTGACCGTCTTCAAGTCTGACAAATTAATGAGATGGTTGATTGAGGCAAGAATAGACTTAATCCCTAGTGTTGAGGATAAGGTCTAAAGGAGAGTCTTCAGGACTGGTACTTCGAATGATGCCCCGGCTCGACTCTCATGAAATGTAGTACACTAAATTTCATATCCTTATATTATATGTACAAAAAGAGAGTCTGATAATTAGAGAAGTTGGATTTCTTCTGACTAGAGCATGGTTAAACCTAGGATTTTATGATTATTTAATTGAGAATTTTCGAAAAAAAATTTGAGCCTTGAATCTTTCACATCCTCTGTCAGAAATTAATCCGACTCCTTCATTCTTTAGATGCTCGAGGACGAGCATACTTTAAGTATAGGGGTATGATGAATCTCGTATTAATCATGCTAAAAATCACTAATTAAATCCCTTTACTAAACAAGCCAAAAAAATACACCAATAATTCCTCTTTATTAACTTGCACTATACTATGTATAGTTAACCTATAATTATTGTACTTATTTAATTTTAATTATTTTCTTATTAAAAACCTGTAAAAATTAGGTTAAGTAATTGTATATAATTTTCCCTATAAACCCCAAAATCAGTGTTTTTAACCCTTTAAAAATGCCCCTAAAAAAGTTTTTTGGACAAATGACCTCTTCTGGCTTTTTATCCAACATGAACCTTGTAGATCTCATCGAGATCTACAACTTTCATGTTCTGATTTTTTCCAAATTTTTTCTTTAACTATTTCTTTTATATCTTATATATATATTTTTGCAATTTTTTATTTTTCTAGTGTAGCAACGTAGTGCCCTCTAGGCTGTCCATGTGGCTGCCTTCTTTTCTCACCACCCGACATCATCTAGAGCCGTCTGATCTCACTCCCCCACCCTTCATCCAAGTTGCTCGTCGTGTGCCTCATCTGATGCTGTCTGATTTGATCTCTGATCAGATCCAAACTGCCCCCTTGTTCCTCACTCCTAGCCACCCGAACCCGTCACCATACCACGCCCCTCCTCATGTCACATCACCAGTTCATCTTCTGTTGTTGGATGCAACCCTACTCCCATCTGGACCACCCCCTCCACGCGTCTTCCACCCATTAGATCAGATCCTAAGGATCTGATCTATGCCGCATGTCAATGCCCTCATTTGAACCAATGGATTGCAATGATCCAATGGTCCCCACTCGTCTTCTTCCTCCAGATATCCCCCCCTCCCGTCCGTTATGCCTTGTCGTCCCTTCAAGCCCTTTCCATTTTCACTCCTTCCTCTATAGCCCTCTCCAATCCCAAATGCCTCCACCATACTCCTCACAGATCCAGCATCTTCGGGTATCTCACAAACGCCATCTCCATTACTCCCAGCCGTTACGAAAATCCTCGACATCTCACCTGAAATGTCCGCCATCTCCGCTTATAAAACATTCCCCTCCACCACCATTTTACGTCGTCCACTAATCAATGGGTAATACCTAGCTTCATCCTCCTCCGTTGATAGCAGAGGAGGTATTCGATTTCCGATCATGGGTCTCCTACCCAGATGTCAATTCTCGACCATCATTGACCGAGTAATGGTGGCCTCGCCACCACCGAGCACCGAGGAATGGGCGTCCTTGTTGTGCGAAGATTGGAGGATTCCCTAGGGACGTCAACATAGGCCACGTTACTTACTGGATTCCGCTCCAATCTCCAGGTCTTTTCCTATATATTTTCTCTACTTTTTCTCCTAATTATCCCATACCTCTTATCAATTCCACCCCCATCAGACCATCCTCTGAGCTCCGCCCGATCACCTACATCCACGCCAACCTCCTCGCACACATCCTTCCCTTCTCCATAGCCCTACCACTCTGACCCACCTTGTTCTCCGCCTCGCCGAAGAAGAAGCCTCGCGACCATCACTCCCATCACCCCCACGACCTCCACTCACCTTACAACACCTCACGCACATCACACGTACGCCTTGGATACCCTTCTAACCCCTGCAGGACTTTAATGGCCAGCTTCTTCTTTGCCTCACCGATCTCGAGAAACCACTCCGACTACCTGCCTCTGCCTTGCCTTTCTAGACACCAATGGAGCTCCTCCAGACACCAAGCATCTTTGCCCAAACTTCAGCCATCTTCCTCAACCATCCGGTTTGCCCGCGGAGCTTGGAGGAGCTACTCTGAGATCACCGGATCTCCGCCTCCTCTAGCAGCCCACGACAGAAGAGGATGCTACAATAACCATATGATCCTCACGATCAGACAGTCTCAACGATGCCAAGTGGCCGGTCCGAGCCTCTTGTCGACCCTCTAGGCTCAGGTCCACCGAACCTTGCGCCAAGCAACACAGCAACCCACGTGGACCTGAAGCTGCGACGCGTCTCGAGCATGTCTACTCACGTGCACCACGCATGAGGGCTGGGTAAATTACATGAAGGACCCTAGAAGTTTTGATAATTACATATTGTCCACAGGTGCATTCCTCACATGCACGCTTGGGTATTTTATAGGGATGCCCAGCTGATTTCTAACAATTGTAAAAAAGTCCCCACACACAATGGGAAAATTATAGAGGACCCCTGCCAGTTTTTACAAATTGCAAATAGATCCCTCCATGGGTCTATTTGTGACATTTATCCTTTTATTCCCCACATTTTTATTGCATTCATGACCTTGCACTGTTTTATTCATAACTTGAGCATCGTAAGTTCAAATTGCATGATTTTAGTGTCGTTTAGTTCCTTGTTTCGTCATTTATTTCATGGCATGTTTAATTTTATCATCTGACACCATTTTAAATGAAGTGATTTTTAATGTTAAGATGATGTCCTTTCTCCATATGTCTTTGCCATCAATAGATGTCTGCTCATGTTTTTATGTACAAAATGACTCTAAAACTGGTTCTTATATTATGCACAATTTCTGTAGGGCATTGTTGTAATTAATTTTTTAGCTTGCATATCATTTACACGTATTAATACATTATGCATGTCATACATTAAACCTGCATTGAAAAATGAAATAAAAAAATATACATGCATCATTCTGCTTGCCTTTTATTGTGCATCTCCATGGAGACCTGAAACTGAGAAATTATTCACACATACTCTTAATTGACTAAACTTCGATAAATATATTAAAGTAGCTCGTGTCACTGTGTTCAACCTTGGTAGACTTTCTAAGTATATAATTTTACACAACATTCAAGGATTGTGGTTTTTACCGATTGAGGATGATCACGATGAATCCTGGCCTGAGGTTGGTACTGAGAGTACCAGATCTTGTTGACTTCCATCAATGGCTCCTACTGCTCAAGGTGTGGTGGGGGAAGGGTTGCCAGGGGATTATACGACTGGTTGACCACTATCTAAGTATCTGGACATGGTGGTGGCTGGTGGTATTGCTAGAGCTGCTAGACCGACTCTGCCTGGATGTGATGAACTCGACGGTATGAGGCATATGGTTGGGTGAAGCTACTCCTTAGATCGTCCTGTTACTTAAGTTGGGGCTGAGAAGCCATCTGCGTCTCTTAGAGACACATGATTTGGGTCTTCAGGTCACTCAAGGTCTGGAAGAGCTCGTCAAGTTTGTTGAGCTTGTCCATTCCTTGGATCTTCTTCTTCTCGATAATCTCAATTCGGTCCAACTTTTGGATGATGATGCCCTCTTCGCAGCTGAAGACTCGGCGAGTATTGTTGTTGATGAAGAAGTGCATGGACCGACATCGACGTGTGTAATCCTTTGATAAGACACCACTTTTGGAAGAGGATTCCCCTGAGTATAGAAGCGGGTCTCGGACATCACTGTATAATTCTATGCCATCTCCTCATAGATGGACCAGACCTAGTCCTCATCCTTAGTGAAATAGGAATCTCCACACGTGGCATTCACTAGCCCCTGCAGCTCCGGTGTCATCCCACAAAAGAAGCTCTGAACAAGGTTGGGCTTGGCTATCTCATGCTGTGGACATCGGTTAGTGAGCTCTCTCAATCGATCCCAAGCTTCATGGAACGACAACAATGTCCGGGCCTTTTTTCAATTCTATAACATATACGACCCCGTCAATGAATTTCCGCCTTACCATGACCCCAGATGTCTAAAGTCATGACCTACTAGTTATAGTCGCCTGCCTTCTCCCTATACCCTGAACTCACTGCTACACTTAAAAGTGAGTTAGTGTTCTGGACTGCCACTAATACTGAAAGATGGAAGGCACACCACTGCCCTTTCTCAATATATCGCGAGAGAACCCAGCCTTTCCAGCTTGTGATTGTGAACCTTCTTCTCGGAGTAGCCTTTTTAGTGCTAGCGGAACGTAAAGTCATGGCTTTTGTGCAACGTCGAAAGGGTCCCCAAGACGTTGGAAAGTAGGCTGAGGAGTCAGGTACCCCCGGTTCTTAAATAATGAGAGATGCCTCAGAAAGATCGCACAAGTCGTCATGGACATGAGTTGGAATTCGAAGGCCTGAGGTCTCTTCCGTTCCGGGTCCCAGCAGACAGAGAAGGAGAATCAGGGCTCAGTAGCTGAAGAAGAAGGGGAAGGAGCAGGGTGCGAAGCTGCAAGAATCCGCAGTAAAGCCACTATCATCCGCAGTCAAGCCACATGGTCCTATCCCCTTGCGGACAGAGACGCTGGGAGGACTGCGCGACTTCAAGACGAATAAAGGAGAAGACAACCTCAGTCTTGATCTCACTTTCTTCACTAGCTTCAGAATGTTGCAAGCCTCAGGGCAAATGCACAAGCCAGAGCAAGGAGACACAGGTCCACCCAGTCGCGGGGTACAGGAGGACAGTGCGGAGGTGCGAAGACTCTGACGCCCTAGGGGCTCAAGTCATGAAATTGGCATTCTTCTTCTGACTCCAACGGCGCCTACTCCTTCTAGAGGCAGTTTTGATCGAGCACGTACTGTCTTCTATTCCATTGTACATAATTGCGTGCACCGCTATTCCGAAAGGTTTTCATTCACTTATTTAAACTACCCGATGCCGTCTGAGTCTAGTTCGTCAAGGCTGAGAATGAATATATTTCTTTTGTCCTTTCTCCTTTTCTAGTCATTAGGGCAGTGGTGAGCTAATCAAAAATCGTTAATGAAAAAGTGGTCATGCTTTGATCCACCTATTTGAACCTACTATGAGAACTGGAAATGAACTGCTTTTTTGGGATCATGGAGAAGTTGTTGATCATGGCTCATGCTATATTGGTCCAGCCGAGTGGATTGTTCTTGTTCAAGTACTCGGTCCAGAGCTACTCCCAGGTGGTGACTACCTTCCCTAGGTGCTTCAGCCAGTAGGTTGCTTAGTCAACTAAGGAGAATGGAAAGGCAATCAACTTGATAGTGTCCTCATCCACAAATTTGTCATGAACAATGCTGCATATCATCTCGAACTCCTCTAGATGGAGATGGGGCTTCTAAGTGGCCAGCCCATGGAACTTGGGCAATAGCTGAATGGTCTGAGGGTGAAGCTCGAAGTTGCTTAGGATCTCTGGAAGCTGGATCCATCTATGGGTTAGGATTACACCAGGGTTGTGCAACTGCCTCATCATCAGTGCTGGTCTCGCTGGCTCCTACAGCTCATCTTGGTGTCCACCTCCTCCCTCTGCTATGAGAATTTATCCACTAGATGGTCTCTATGGCGATACTATGCCAGCTTTCATCTACGTGAGCTCTCTCCTCACCTCTGCCATGAAAGCTCCCTGGTCTCAAATCTGTCGCTATATGGTCTTCAAGGAAGCAAGTAATGTGTGTTGATGGCGGCCTGGTATAGTAAATATGATGAAGTCTGCAACTGCTCTTCAGTTATGTTCTTATTACTGTCCATCTCACCGGTCTCTGCAAATGAAAAAGACCCTAGCTTAGGTGTTGTAAAATGAACAAATAGTTATGCTGGCCTCTGCTATGGAACCTCAGGCATGGAATAAGGGTTGTCGAGGGGGAACATGGTGGTAGCAAATTCGGGTTCAGAGAGCAAGTCTAAGCTCTCTGAAGCCACCCTAGATGATTGGAGAGGAGTGCAAGAAAGCGGTGATGCCAAAGGCATCCTAAGGAGGTGAAGAAGAATTGATATGGGATGCAAACAAGATGAGAAATCAGACCCCCAATTCACCTACTCAACCAAGATGATGATTGTGAAAGCTCGATCATTAATCTTGTCTAATTTTATTCAAGCAATAAGTCAATCTATCAAAGTGATTAAGCAATTAGTTAGGAGCCCAATGTTCCCAGGAGACTATCCTGAATCTCACAATTAGTTTTTCCTAGCTAGTATGGGTACGGACTGTATACCAACTACCTGATCTACCCAATCTACTAAGGAAGTCTCGGACCGATTATCGGCTACCCGATGAAATCCTCACGAGATAACAACTAATCACAAGAATCAGTAGTGTGAAGAGAGATCAGAGGTGGCTCTATCCTAGTGTGCGAGTCGCTCTCTCGCTGTAGATAAATCAAACAAGGAGAATGGGAAGGCAATCAACTTGATAGTGTCCTCAGCCACAAATTTGTCATGAACAATGCTGCATATCATCTCGAACTTCTCTAGATGGAGATGGGGCTGCTAAGTGGCTAGCCCATGGAACTTGGGCAATAGCTGAATGGTCTGAGGGCGAAGCTCAAAGTTGCTTAGGATCTCTGGCAACTGGATCCATCTATGGGTTAGGATTACACCAGGGATGTGCAACTGCTTCATCATAAGTGCTAGTCTCGCTGGCTCCTACAGCTCATCTTGGTGTCCACCTCCTCCCTCTACTATGAGAATTTCTCCAGTGAATGGTCTCTATGGCTCTACTATGTCAGCTTTCATCTACGTGAGCTCTCTCCTTACCTCTGCCATGAAAGCTCCCTGGTCTCAAATCTGTCGCTACATGGTCTTCAAGGAAGCAAGTAATGTTTGTTGATGGCGGCCTGGTCTAGTAAATATGATGAAGTCTGCAACTGCTCTTCAGTTCTGTTCTTATTACTGTCCATCTCACCGGTCTCTGCAAAGGAAAAAGACCCTAGCTCAGGTGTTGTAAAATGAACAAATAGTTGTGCTGGCCTCTGCTATGGTACCTCAGGCATGGAAGAAGGGTTGTCGAGGGGGAACATGGTGGTAGCAAATTTGGGTTCAAAGAGCGAGTCTAAGCTCTCTGAAGCCACCCTAGATGATTGGAGAGGAGTGCAAGAAAGCGGTGATGCCAAAGGCAGCCTAAGGGGGTGAAGAAGAATTGATATGGGATGCAAACAAGATGAGAAATCAAACCCCCAATTCACCTACTCAACCAAGCTGATGATTGTGAAAGCTCGATCATTAATCTTGTCTAATTTTATTTAGGCGATAAGTCAATCTATCAAAGTGATTAAGCAAGCAGTTAGGAGCCCAATGTTCCCAGGAGACTATCTTGAATCTCACAATTAGTTTTTTCTAGCTAGTATGGGTACGGACTGTATACCAGCTACTCGATCTGCCCAATCTACTAAGGAAGTCCCGGATCGATTATCGGCTACCCGATGAAATCCTCACCAGATAACAACTAATCACAAGAATCAGTAGTCTGAAGAGAGATCAGAGGTGGCTCTATCCTAGTGTGTGAGTCGCTCTCTCGCTGTAGATAAATCAAACAAGGAGGGGGTGACTCTCCCCAAAACAAAGATTTTTAAATGAGGAATGTTTTAGGTAAGTTTGTATTAACAGTCCCAAATTTTATTGGTTGCCATTTTTTAGGTATTTTTCTGAAATAATACAACACCTTACGATTTTTTCGATTTCCTTGGTTATTTTGAGTCTAATAAAATTGGGGGAGCAAGACAGAAAAGCCAATGCACGATTAAATACAATGATGCATGCAGAGATAGAAATGTGTACCTTGCTCCAACACTCTACATGAAGGGTGATCATTGCATAAAATAAAGAGAGAAATTAAACTACCTATATGATGCACGTGGAAACCATCCTTAGATGAGCAACTTCTAATACATGAAGAGCAATAGCTAACTAATTTGATACAAGACCAGAGTTCGATCTTGGGAGTCACTCGGTGCCCTCCACAATGGGTCCAGCTAGCGTTGTATGTGACTCCTCACAGAGCATGGTCTCTTATCGAATTAAGATAACTTTTTATATTTATTTATGAAAGTCCAATTACGTTCTATAAGAATAGATAAGCAGTTAGGATATTGCGACCTAGCTAATTACGAGAACAAGTAGATAGAAGTCCTAAATTTAAGGGCCAAATCCTCAAGGATCAAATAGAAATAAAATGCAAAAAACCTTGAAAAAACTGTGATAAGGTCCCCCCCAGTACAATGGTACTCAGTGAAACAGACCTCGAATAGTTTAAGCATCCAAGGAGTGTCTCAAGAGTCTAAATATTACAATAAGAGGTATTTGCAAAAATTAAGCTATCTATACATAAAGAGGTTTTTGCAAAAAATAAAACTATTTATTTATGATAACTGTCTTTTAGACTCTCTGCTCCTCCTCAGATGTAGGCTCCTCCAAGAGAAAAATGAAGTGTCCCTTAAGCAGTTTCTCGCACAAAAAGTGAAACAGAAGAATGTTAGAAGGCAGTTATAATAGAGAGATGCAAAAATAATAAAAAATATGAAATCGACTACTAAGATGTGCTCCCCGATAACGACACCATTTTGATGAGCGGCCTAGCGACTAGGGTTAAGTAAGAAATAAATCCAAGGTCATTGTGACCCAAATCGCTCGACACAATCAATGAGAAAAATAACCACTAAAGAAGATAAATCAATCAATGTAAGCGGTTCTCTATTTTCTTTACCTGGTATAGCGACCATGGTTGAACACAAGGAGCATGATTTAAAAACTAAGTAGCCAAATTTCTAAGAAGATATAATTTTTCAAATTTTATATTTTTGAATAAAATATAAACAAGCATAATACACACAAAACACACTCAACACAATTTTTATATTTTTCTAAATAGGAAAAAATGATTAGAAAATTACAAAGAAAATACTTTTGGATTACACAGGTTTCCAAAAGTTTTTATTAATTTTTAGAGATTTTTCATATGTATTTGTGAATTTTTAAAAGTCAAACAGTGCTAAAAAAATAAACAGTGCACATCCATAACCAATATGCAAATTAAAAATATTTAAAGTGTCTAAAAGTCTTAGATGATATTTTTATGATAAAATATACACAAAATCCTTTAAACATGAACTGAAAATACAATTTTTGGATTTTTCTTTAATTTTAAATGATTTTTATAAGCTTTTTGTTTTGTGATTTTTAGGGTTTTTATAAAGTTTTTTCAAACAAAATTAATACTGGAGTTAAAACACAATAAAAGACAAACATAGAATTTTTGGGGGATATTCTAAGACATTTTTCGAATTTTTATAATTTTTAAAAAACAAACAAGACACTTTTTCTGGGTTCTTAATTTTTAAATTACCATAAATATTACACTCTAGGAGGAACTATAAAAAATTATAGGTAATTTTTAGAGTTAATTCAATATTTATTTCATCATATAAAAGATATGTAATTTAAAATAGTTCATAGGGACCTCAGTGTAATTAATTTGTCTTTGTGAACTAAATAATAACATGTATAAAAGCATAAGGGTCAAATCTACAATTAATCCAAGACAAGCATGCATCACACGTGATCCAGACTCATAGGGGTATAAATGCAATTCCTAAAACATAGCATTCATATCATAACATCCAGAAAGCACATGACCAATGTTGCAAATAACCCAGAAAAATACGTAGGGACACACACAACTAAAACTCTAAAGGACTGAAATGCAAATATGAGAAACAAAGGGTCAAGTTGAAGGATATTGAACAATCCTTAAGCGCATCACAAAAGCGTGAAGATTGCATTATATACGATCGAGAACAACTAGTCACACTAGTTGTCCGATGCAACAGAATTTAAAATTTTTCATGCGATGAAACCACATGATCCAAGAATGATTCTTGCATCATTTCATCAAAACCACAACATAGATAAAGGAATACCTCTTCTAGCGTGGTTGTGATCAAGCCTCGACGAAAACATAGCTCCTATCTCAAGTCTGATCTTCGAAGGAGATGTTTGCGAGCATGGGGATGAGTCGCATGTTCCTTGCAATCCAAGATGTTTATCCAATCAATGGGACTCTTGATCTCATCGCACGAGATCAAACGTCTTCTTCATGAGAGAGGCACACCAAAGAAGATGGAAGAGTCATCAACGTAGCACAATGCCGAAGCGACGACAGAGTCTTCTTCCCTCTAGGGTTAGGTGGACGGCCACCAAAGGAGAGAGAGGGAGAGAGGGCGTGAGAATAAGAGAGACGAGAGAGCTTGTTGTAAACTTGTAACCTTCTTATAAGGGCAAGGGGTGCCTCTTCTTATATAGGGTTTTAGGAGTCCATTGATCACAATCCATGGACTACACAAAATCAACGGTTGAGATTAATTTATGCTTCTTTCAAAGGTCAAGAGCTTGTTGTAAAATTCATACCAACAATTAATTTAATTTAGATAAAATATATTTGATAAATTAATATAATTTAATCCTATATTAGATCAAAATCTTGGAGATAATGGAGAGTATAATTTCCCCTTCCATATAATAGTGGTGGACAACCGCCCTTTCCATGTTGGAATTGGTGGACGTCCCTACTCCTATTAGGAGTAGGAGATCTTCAATGCAATCTCCAAAATTACATGATTCCATGTATCACCAATTTTTGCAAAAATAACTGTTGTAAATTACTCTACAAAAATAATTCATAATTACTTTGAGAATATTGCAATTTTGCCATTGGAAATTTGTGAATCACATTCCCAACCCAAAATAAAATGTGATTTGCATTTTCAATTAATTATCCAATGTGAACCCAATTCACACCAATAATTAATCAACAAATATAAATCATAATAAGCTCTCTCTAATACATTATAAATCACATATATAATATATTATGAATAATTGTATATTATCATCCACATTATTCTTATCCAAAAAAATAAATCACATTTAATCATATTGGATAATCATTCTCATGCATTAAAATAATGTGAATCAAATTCACATTATTAATGATAATTAAATCACATTTAATTATACAATTCTCAATGCTTATATATAAATCAACTATGGAATTATTCTTGAACCCTTTCAAAAATAATGCGCTTTCGCCACATATACTTGGATATAAGGACATGGCAATTGTATGTTCCACGTATAGTGACTTGTATATTGAGATCATATCTCAAATACAGATCTCATGGACCTCTCATAGATGCTTGATAAAATCAAGACTGTAAATCTAATCTTCTCATTGCATCTGAATCTCATTCAGATCAATGTCCAACATTTGGACCAAGATCAGATTACTTTTCTACTGAGAGGAGTCACTAAAATCCAAACATGTTTCATCACTCCCTCAGAATGGAAGCATCATGGTTATATAATCGTTTACGATCACATCACCCTCAGGTATTCCTAATATCTGTACATCCCTCATACTAGAAGACCTATGATAAACCCAAAGATATAGATCAAATTTACACTGTCACCTTTAGGGTTTCATCATCAAGTTTCTCAATCATGGTCTTTGGGAATCGGTATCGATCATATTCTTTACAAAAACATATATCATACCTTCAAATTCTTGTCATGCTTCCAAAGAATGATGACTGTATGATCCCTTTGAGAGATTGTATTACTCAAATACCCTTGCATGCACACCAGCTCGTCGGTGTACAGACCTTGCTTAGGTCAATAACCTATTGGTCTGCTAAATGTACTACTCAAACATATAGTAACATATTTGTCTCTGGTCAAAGGACGTGTGCCTATATTGTGACAATATACAACGCAGGATTTAGGTTATCTCGATCTCATTAAGTCAACTCTTTGACCTAACTACTCTGACTTTTTCGAATCACTATTTCCATGCAAAGGACCTAGATCAAAAGGTCGGTCAGATATTAGCCTAATGAGAAGGGATTGCCGTCTCCTACTTAGGCTGGAGATCCCCCTTAACAATCATTTGATGGTGCTTGACGAGTCCTCAATCTAACTCCTTAGATATTCATCCAAGCGCCAGCCTCTATAATTCAATCAATGAATCAACTATTGTATGATCATCAAGACGACCATGGTACATAACCCTAATTGTACAGAGGGACCTTATAGTGCATTCATTCATTTAATCTCAGAAAGGGAGTGAAAACAATCAATAACTTTTATTGAGAAAATATATATTACAATAACATTTATGGAATCGTTCGCCTCAGTCTCTCGTGACTAATAATCTCCCACTAGCCCTCAGAACCTTTCAGGAACAATCCTTAAACCCATATTCATTACATGCTGGTTGAATACCTTCTATGTCAGAGGTTTGGTAAGAGGATCAACAACATTGTCGGTAGAGGCCACCTTAGTGATGATGACATCGCCATGCTTTTGATTCTCCCGAATGATGTGGTATTTCCTTTCCACGTGCTTTCTCTTTTGATGCCATATGGATTCCTTCTCTTGGGCAATGGCTCCCGTGTTATCGTAGAGTAACAGGATGGGAGTATTGTAGGAAGCTACTCCAAGTTCCATGATGAACTTGCATAACCACACTGCCTCCTTTGCAGCATCCGATGTGACAATGTATTCAGCTTCTGTTGTTGAATCTGTTGCAGTGTCGTACTTCTTGCTTATCCATCTCACAACACCACCGTCCAATAGGAACACAAACCCTGATGTTGACCTTCGATCATCAATATCCGATTGGAAGTCTGAATCTGTATATCCCAAGACTTGGAGATCATCATCTTCGTAGACCGAGATGTAATATTGCATCCATCTTAGATATTTAAAAATGTTCTTCACTGCATTCCAGTGTTGCTCTCCATAACAAGATTGGTAACGACTTACTGCTCCCAATGTATGGCAGATATACGGCCTGGTACACATCATGGCATACATTAAGCTTCCTACAGTTGATGCATAAGGACATCCAGCCATGACCTTCTTTTCCTCAACACTCAGAGGAGCCATCCGTTTAGATAGGTGGATACCATGTCTTAAGGGGAGGAAACCTTTCTTGGAACTATTGATGAAGCCACATTTCATCATCTTTGTTCTATCATTTTGGCCTCAAAAACCCTAGCAAATGCGTGTAAATAACATTAAATCCAGCATCTTAGCATTCATGCATGTACATGTAAATAGTGTATAAAATACAATTTTTAAAGCCAAAATTATAGAATAAATAAAAGAAAAGAAAAAGAATAAAATATTGTAAATATTTTATGATCCGAAACCCCGAGACCTAGGAATCTCGATGTCTAGGTCGACAAGGAATAAAGTAGGGGGAGATAAGGTCCAAAATAAAAAAAAGACACCTATTCATTTTATTCATTCTTTATTCATTTTGGGACCTATTTTTGGTTTCACTTTTTACACCACAAATAAAGAAACTATGTACATGAAAGTTTTATATAATTAAATAAGGAAAAATACAAAATTGATTTCACTGAAAAAGAATGTACAGGTAAAACATTATGATCTGAATAAGATTCCAGAACTCCAACTTCCCAGACCTGTATCTTGCAAATAAAAACTCGAAATGTACAAACTCACCTTTAATTGTATATAGTTTAAAATTAGCTATTTAATGGCAGTGGTTTTGTATTTTTCCGAGTTACGGTTTGAAAGTTGAGTTTTGGACCCCTATTGTATACTTGTACAGATTAAAATATTCATTTTATTATTTATTGATTATTTTTATAATTTCATATTTTTATAATTTTATAAATATTATTTATGATATATGTGTACATTAAAATAAGAATAAAAACCTAAATACAAAAATAAAATACTTGTATATAAAAGACATAGGTAAAATACCTATATTTATACCTATATAATACATATTTCTATTTTATTAAATATACAAAACATATCAGAAAACTAAAATAAAAATATAATAAGTGTATAAAAGTTTTTATAATTTTATAAAATAATAAACAAAAATAAATAACTTAAAAACACAAAATAAAAATAAAACAACCCAATATATAGGTATATGTACCCATAAAGGGTATAAAAGGAAACTCATAATTTTATACGTCATAAAATTAATTAAAGTTATAATAAAATAATTTATAAAATAATAAACATTTTTTATTTTATAAGTTTAATTTAATAAAATCATTTTATAATTCTTTTCGATTTTACAAATCTTTTCGGAATGGTTTTTCCTAGTTGGTCCACGTGGACCAACCGGGTTGCGGTAAAGGTTGACTTGGGTCAACTCTCTGCCCAACGTTCTGAAACCTATCAGAGATGTGTTTTGACTCCTCTTCCCCCATTTTTCGTGGCCAGCTCTTTCATCAAATCTCCGAGCTGTCTTCATGACTTTTCTTCCTCTCCAATCGATGATGCACGCCCAGGGTTATTTCGGGCTTTGGAGCATTGCTCCTCCCATTGTCCCTTGATCTTCGCGTCCTGTTCACCACATTTCAAAACCGCACCTCCACCTTCCCTTGACTCTTTGAACTGATTTTGGTGCGCCAAAACCCTCCGGGTGTGGGTTGAGCTGAGCTCCTGTGACAGGGGAGTCTCCCCACACCTCAGCCGAGGTGCGGCGTGCACCTGAAGTCGAGTTCCAGCCATCTCCGGCGGCTGCGCCGTCGTGAGGTTCTACCTCAGGTCTACAGCCCTTGAGGTCCATTTTTAGTCATTTTTTTTGCTTTAGTTTCTTTTCCCAATAGTCTCAGGATCACTTTCCACCTCTCCATTGGCTTGACACTTCTCCAATCACCACCGTACCACCTCGCCGGAGCAAGCTCCGGCGAGCCACTGTTTCCGCCTTCCACCGTCGCTTTCTGCTGCCAGGGGGTCGTGGCAATTTTCCCACGACCCGCTTGACTCCTTTTTGCAGGTCCGAGCTTTCTACCCCAAGGCTGGAGTGATTCTGGACGCTCGCCGGACCTCCTGGAGCCTCCACGCTCATCCTCATACACGGGCACGCTCTGGCCACCTTTGGGACCATCCGACCTCTCCAGCCATTAGAGGGCGTCTCCAGCTTGCTCCCGAGCTTCCCAGTAGTGAAGTAAGGTGGCGGAGGGCGCCGTGCGCGACGATCGAACCTCGTCGGGCGCGTGTTCTTCGTCTGTTCTTCCTAAGCCTCTCAGAGCCGTTGGATCGTCGACGTTCTTCTAGCACAGGCATCTGCCGTCGGATTAGAACCAGCCCAGTCGTCTGATCGATTTTCACCTTCTAATCTGGGCCGTAGCAGTTGAAGGGGTACAGGCCGTCACGATCACGATACGTGTCTAAGTGAGCTTCCATCTGTCGTCGGATCATCAAAGCTTTGGGGTATTTTATGAAAACCACCCCGAGCATTTTTGTATTTAACATTAAGTACTAAAACATTCATTTTCCTTTATTAATTTTTGTAAAATTTGTGAGTAGACCCCGACTTGTTACCATATTACTTCAGAGCCCCTGCCAGGTCACGTGCGTTGCGCACGTGACTTGGCGTTTTTGCAGAAGGACCCTCGGGAGATATGGTATTTGTATTAAATATGAAAACGTTTCATTGCTGTTATGATTTCTCTGGCACTTTTGCATTTTAGCCTCCGCGATTTTGAGAATTGCATCTGTGCCCCTGCCAGGCGCGCGTGCGACGCACGTGTACCTGGGAGTTTTTGCACGCATACCCTTGCGGATTTTGGTATTGGCATTTAGTACTGTAACTTTATATTCCAGTTATAATATTTCGTGGAAATTTGCGTGCAGGCCCTTCAACTTATCTCTATTTACAAATAGGTCCATGTCAGGCTTTGAATTTTTGTTTGCTTTCCCTATTTATTTAGTGCCTCATTTTTACTCAAAAAATTCTCAAAAAAAATGCCATAGGCTCCTGTGTGCTTGCTCATTCACGCCACATTTTTGCATTGCATTTTTATTACATTTTATTATTTATTAAAAATTAAAAACATGCATTTTCAGTACTATTTGCATTAGAAAATCCTTAAAAATTATAAAAACGTTTTGAAAATTTCCAAAAAAATTATATTTTGTGTGTTTTATCATATTTTAATGTAAGTCCAAAAACCACTAAAAAATTCAAAGTAAAACTATTAAAAATTAGAAAACCTCTAAAAACGTCAAAAAATCCTAAAAAATTCTAGAAAAAGCCTAAAAATATAAACTCAGTTTCTATAGTTCCCTTATTTGATTGTCTTTCATTTAAAATTAATTTGGGCAAATTTTGTCACTGTTTCCTGTTTTTCATTCCCATTTAATTTCGGCCAGAATCTTTATTTACTGTTTTCTTGTATTTGGAATTTAAAAATACCAAAAATATTCTGAAAAATCCCCAAAAATCACAAAAATAGTGTAAAATTATAAAAAGACCAAAAATATTTTATTCCCTAATTTTTGACTATTTTTACCTATTTTTATAAATACCTTCTCTTCTCTTTTCTTATATTGTATCTATAGCATATTATTGAAAAACAAAATTTAAAAAATATATAAAAGAAAATACAAAATCAGAAAATTCAAAATCAAAATACAAAATTATAAAGAAAAAATAAAAAATTATAAAATTAAAAACCCACAAAAATATTTGCACATTGTAGACATTGATCACAATCACATCACATTTTGGCACTTGCTCGATCTTTCCTGCCTTGCTCCCTGTGTTCGAACTCTCTACATACTTGCACCTATACATCTTTTATGTAGAGTTAAAAATAAATTTGACTCCACATTTATTTCTCATTGCTTGATATTTTATTGTGGATTCATTGTTGATTAAATTCGGATTTCTTAGCGGTCACCGCAATGACCTTTGTGTTCCCGCCTTGTGTGGAATACACGACCGTTAGATTTTTGGGTTTATCAAATGGTGTCGTTGCCGAGGAGCAACAGCGTATAGTTCTCATATTTTTGATTGATTGTGATTGCGTGTTTGCATTATTGCTTACTTTATCTCTCTAGTTTTGATATTTATCTGTTGAGCCATCTGACCATCTCATTTCTTGTCTTCTTGCGAGGGACCGCGGATCGAGGAGGATCACCTAGGTGATTCGGTGCATCCTTGGGAAGAGGAGTTGGCTTTTCTAGCCCAAGCCGACAGGAGAGAGCAGGAGATTTGAGAGAGAGTGTTAGATAGTCTTTTATTTTTTGTGAGAGACCATTTTTAAATTGTAATAATACAGGTACACTTGGACACTCAGGACACTCGAGCTTAATTTCCAAGTGATTGTTCACTTAGGGGCTCACCGCGATTTTCACGGTTTTCACCGCCTTTTTCATTTTGTTTTCCGGTTTCGTTTTTCCTTACTTTGTGATTGAGCCCTTAGTTTTAGGACTGCTTGCGATAGATTAAGGCCAAACACCTAATATATTTGCATGTACCTATAGACTCGTTTGGACTTAGTCAAATTTAAACAGTCGCTGCATCATCTTCGAGCCTTCGTGCCGCGAGCCCACCCTGTCAAGCGCTACTCCTGAACTCGATGTGTCGAGAAGAGGAGGGGTGAGCCTAGACCGGTCTCCTGGATTGAAGATCGGTGACCGACTTGTGGTGCTTCACGCTAATAGCAATTTCTGAACTTAGGGCGATTTCATCGGCTTTGCATTTGCATATATATAGGTTTCAATTCTGCTGAGCATCTTTGCATGTAGAGTGCTGGAGACAAGGTGAGCATTTACGCTTTAGCATACATCATTGTTTTGCCACTTGCATTGCTTTTCCGACTCTCTACCTCTTATTTTGCCAACCTAGGTGTTAAGTAAAAATGACTCCTTTTAGGTTCGTGCTTTTCTCACTAAAAATCCAAAAAAAGTGATAACCAATAAAATTGGGACTGCTAATATTACTTGACCCTAAAATCTACCAAAAAGAAAAACATTGTCTTGGGGTGAGTAATCCCCTAATTGTCTTTGCTTTTACTTGCCCGCACACACACTAAGGATTAGTGCCAAAATCCTATTTCAGCCCCCTAAGTGTTTGTGCAACTTCTTGACTTCTCACCTAACTCTAAAACAGACAAGAAAAAAAGACCACATTTTCGGTCTCTACCGAGTTGAGTAGGTGAATTGAGGGTTTGTTTTGTGAGTTTGATTGTGATTGTTTGTGTGCACTTCTAGATTATCTCTGCGCATTTGCACCTTTCTTCACACCTCTCTTGACTTGACCTTCGTGCTCTCCCGATCATTTTCCTCTTGTTTTGAGATGGACTCCTAGAGCGGCTTTTATTCGAACTTTGCGGATCCTTCGTTCACTCCAGTCGGTCCACCTCCTTTTTTCCAGTAGGACTTTGCTCCTGATTTTTGTACATACCCGCCTCAGCCACAGTATAAGGACTCGAATTTTTACCCACCTCCACCACCACCTGTATATTATCCACCTCCACCTTCACATCCACTCGAGTCTAACCTGTTGGAGTGACCTCCCGCGACCTCCACGAGTGTTGTCATGAACCTAATGCTAGATCACATTATTTTGATGAGAGAGCATCTTGCCACTTTAATATAATATCAAACCTATACTAATGCACTTTTCGTCAAGGATACAGACTTCCTTGTGGGAGATCATAGGAGATTGCAATCGCCAAAAATACAAAAAAATGAGAAAAATTTAAAAATCCAAAAAGAGTTCGGGAGACACTTGGTTGATTCAGATTGTGAGAAGAGAGTCCATCTGCCAGATCCTTTGACCACACAGCCTCTCACACCCTGTCCCACCTTTGACCCCGAGGATGCCACTGTACAGACTGCTCTTGGCATGCCTCGTGTATATGCCGATTCCGACTTCCTCCCTTGTATGGAGGAGGTCCAAAAATTCAAAAAAATGTTCACTGAACCCGAAGTGGTGGCCACTATCCATGAGATCATCCAAGCCCCATTTCAACAGGCCATGACCCATATATTTGCTCCTCTTCCCAAGAAGAGAAAGCGGAGGAGCAGATCTGAGCGTCACATTCTGACCATGGCCACTACCCATGCCATCACACACCGTCCCATCCCTAAAAAGAAGAACACAGCTACCCCTTTCATCACATGCACCATCTCTGACCATACTTGTGATCACACTCTCCTAGACGACGGTGCATCTATTAGCATATTACCCTTCTCGCTGGTACAGTCTCTTCACTTAGGGCCTCTAAAGAAAACCAGGATGATCGTTCAGTTTGCTGATGGATCCATCAAGAGGACAAAGGATATCCTTAAAAATGTCGTCATTTCTATTCAGGGCATGAGCTACCATGTTGACTTTGTCGTGTTGCCCATGGAGACCTCCACAGGGGAGCCCTCTCCAATCATCCTTGGACGACCTTTCGTCGCCTCTGCGAGAGTCGTTATTGACTTTGGATTAGGAGAGATTCGCTTCCGTCCTATTGACGAGAGCGAAGTGTTGATCACCGCACCCACAGTTGACCAGAGACCCGCACCTGATGCACCTTCACCTATTCTAGCTGACTCCAAGACCTGTGACTGATATGATGATATTAGAGATGCTTGCATAGCGACCGTTGATGAGACCCGACGGATCCCGCGAAAGGGGAGGAACTCGGAAAGCATAGACCTCGCAGTTCCTCCTTCTGGTGTGTGGCGATGTGTTGATGAAATCCAAAGTATTTATGTGATTGATCCCATTGAGCGGAGGGCAGATACCAAGACTAGACAGGACGGACCTAGTTTGACTAATTCCACTGATAAGTCTGTTCCTGGTCACTCAAAAGTAAAGACGATTGAGGTTGGTTATGATGCTGCCCATTATTTTGAGAGATTCGGGCCTCTGGATGAAAAAGATGATCCGGGTGAGATTCTTGAGGAGGAACAGAGCTCGTATACTTCCACTGATGATTTTGTTCCTTTTAATTTTGACTTGGACGATCCCTCGCAGGACGACTCCGATTACACTTCTTTCGAGGATGATGAGTTTGTCCCATTCCACTTTGATATCAGCGAGACTTCCGAGGCCAGACCTGACCATACTTCTTCCACTCACACGTCTGCGCCTTCACACCATAGGACCACCAAGGCCGAACCTAGCCATACTACTTCCACTGATCAGTTCGTGCCTTTTCGATTTGACTCCACTGAGGGCCTTCACTCTGTCGACCCTTATTGGCTTCCGTCCACTGTGGACCTCGATGTCGACTTGCACCACACTAGATCTATCCCTCAGCGGTCTCGCAAGAAGGTTAGCTTTCTACCTTCTTGATCATGTGTACATCCATCTCTGTTGTATATTCCCTTGTGTACCTTTGTTCTCTTCCGTATTGCTCATCCACCCATTCTCGTGTTTGCCTTGCTTAGGATGTACTTTGTCCTAAGTATAGGGGGTGGACGAGCCGAGTGTTCATCGTTCTATTTCATCACTCCGGTTGTTGCCTATACTTAGGGCTTCTTTTACCCTAAGTATAGGGGGAGTGGTGTGTACATCCTCACGATCTCTTCTTCCATCTGTTGATATCTTTTCGTCTTTTCTTCTTTTCCTCTTCTATCTTCTGTATCTACTGACCAGGTGTCGCCCCTTTTTGTCAGTCTTCTATACTTAGGACGTACTTTGTCCTAAGTATAGGAGGGTGTGGACCCCGAGTATCTATATTCTTTCTGATCCTCTCCATTGTCTCCTCTAATTTTCTATATTTAGGGATATCTTATCATAAGTATAGGGGGAGACAATCCGAGTACGATCTGTTCATTCCCACCCTTGTCCCTCCCTGCTTTGTGTACAGTCTACTATACTTAGGATTATTTGATCCTAAGTATAGGGGGGACAGTCAACTTCTCATTTATTCATATCTTATTCATTTATTCGTTAGACTTTTCTATACTTAGTACGAGTTATGTCTTCTCTTTTCTCTCCGATCTATGAGGACATAGCTCAAGCTAAGTATAGGGGGGTCGTTTATACTACGTATATACTTTAGCCATAACTCGTACTTTCGTATTTTTACTAATAACTATGGCTAATTACACAATTAAATTCATTAAAAATCTTAATAAAAAGATGTAATTATTCCTCATATTCTTTTCATATCTACTGATTAATAAATCAGGTGAAAATATTTTTTGCAAAATGTTTGAAAAATAGTTTGAAAATCATTGTGAAAATCTTTTGAAAACTATTTTGAAAACGTTTTGTTACATGTTTTCAACCTTTGTAAGAACAGCTTGAGTGTAAAATTATTTTCTTTGTGTGAAATAAAATGTTTTAAAATGATTTGCAAATGGTTTGAAAAATGGTTGCAAAAATATTTTGAAAAATCTATATATACTGTTTGGAAAACCTTTGCAAAATGATTTTCAAATGTGTACATGTTTGTAAAATGTTTGTAAAAATTATTTTGGACTATAGTTTTCAAAATTGCTTGGAAAACCTTTTCAAATAAGTTTGAGGAATACATACATCATACCAAAAATCCACTATATGTATATATATATATATATATATTACTAAAATTGAGCACTTACCCTTGTAAATCCTTAAAATTCACTTCTTATATATAAGATACATCCATGTGTAAATATTTGTACCTAGTTTTTATCCAAAACCCTTTTGTTTTCAAAAATCCCAAAAACATTTGCAAAATTAAAATCCAAAAACATTTGAAAAATCTTTTTGAAAAATACAAAAAAATACATATGCATCATCATCATCTTTTCAAAAACCCATAAAAAGTTCAAAAATCTTTGAAAATTGCATCACAAAAATATTTTCTGCATAGCATTTGCATGGCATTCGCTTTTTCGGATTTAGTTTGATAGTCGAACAAGTCTGAGTAAAATCCGAAGATTAGAGCTTGATTGGACCTTAAAATCTACCTAATTAACAGGAACCTTATAGGAACTGGGATTGAGGTACTTCAGGTCTAATTGACTTAACTCTTTGAGGATCACAGGACTTGGTTCAATGGATTCTTGACTGCCTAAGTAGAGTATTTCGGATCACACGCACGACTCTTGTTGATAATGACCTAACTTGGACACATGCACCTTTCACATGGCTCAACTCAGTTGGAGTGGTGAGGGGGTTGGATTTGCCGGTATGAGACACACACAGGTGGAAACATTTGTCCTCCTCTAGGGAGGGAAGTACGCCCCAACCCGTCCAATAATGATGAGTTTTGAGGATAGGAGATCGTGGGTTGCGATAAAGCTTCAAAAGAGGGATAGTCTACTGGCTCAAGAGTAAAAACTCCCTATGTAAATGTTGTTGTATATAGTATTAAAAAAATGCGCAAAAACTCCAAAAAAGTAGACAGACCTGTACAAAAATAAAAATACCTGTCGGAGTGTACATATGTTGTAAAGTCAAATAACCAAGCTTGAGCTTCAAAGTCAAATCATGTGAGCCTGCAGCTGGATGACTTGACTACACTGGTCTTGCATCCTAGGATAGGTAGCTACACTGCCTACCGTCCATTCTTCTCTTCACCCCCTCCTCTTGAGCTGGTTGCCACTTGAACTTAGAAGGGAATACCCTGCTTCTTGAGGAATGAGTTGTTGGATTGGGGAATCATTGGGTTGTCATATTGGAGAAGTCAGTCTCTTTGTCATTTCAGTTGGGGAGAGCCACCATCACTTACACTGTACGAGTCAGATTCATAGTCATAAGGGTTTGCGTATGAGTTGAGATATTTCTGACCTGACTATTGAGGAGACTTGAACATAGCTTTGGGATTCTCGAAGGCTGTTGGATTTCAAATCCATTTCTCACTAAGGTTCCGCCCGCACTGAAATCCCAAAGGTCTAACTTAAGCTCCAAACTTTGATTTTATGAAGACAAGTTTGATAATCGAATTTAATCCATCTTCTTCTTTTTCTTTTCTTTCTTTTTCTTTCTGCACTTATTGCATAAGTGTTTGCTAGGGACTAGCAAAGGTAAAGTATAGGGGGATGATGAAGCCACATTTCATCATCTTTATTCTATCATTTTGGCCTCAAAAACCCTAGCAAATGCGTGTAAATAGCAATAAATCCAACATCTTAGCATTCATGCATATACATGTAAATAGTGTATATAATACAGTTTTTAAAGCCAAAATTATAGAATAAATAAAAGAAAAGAAAAATAATAAAATATTGTAAATATTTTATGACCCGAAACCCCGAGACCTAGGCATCTCAATGACTAGGTCGACAAGGAATAAAGTAGGGGGAGATAAGATCCAAAATACAATAAAAAGACCTATTCATTTTATTCATTCTTTATTCATTTTGAGACCTATTTTTTGTTCCACTTTTTACACCTCAAATAAAGAAACTTTGTCATGAAAGTTGTAGATAATTAAATAAGAAAAAAAATACAAAATTGATTTCACTGAAAAAGAATGTACAAATAAAATATTATGATCTGAATAAGATTCCAGAACTCCAACTTCCCTGACCTGTATCTTGCAAATAAAAACTTGAAATGTATCAAACTCACCTTTAATTGTATATAGTTTAAAATAAGATATTTAATGGCAGTGGTTTCGTATTTTTCCGAGTTACGGTTTAAAAGTTGAGTTTTGGACCCCTATTGTATACTTGTACAGATTAAAATATTCATTTTATTATTTATTCATAATTTTTATAATTTCATATTTTTGTAATTTTATAAATATTATTTATAATATATTTGTACATTAAAATAAGAATAAAAACCTAAATACAAAAATAAAATACTTGTATATAAAACATATAGGTAAAATACCTATACTTATACCTATATAATACATATTCCTATTTTATTAAATATACAAAACACATCAAAAAAATAAAATAAAAATATAATTAACTGTATAAAAGTATTTTATAATTTTATAAAATAATAAACAAAAATAAATAACTTAAAAACACAAAATAAAAATAAAACAACCCAATATATAGGTATATGTACCCATAAAGAATATAAAAGGAAACTCATAATTTTATACCTCATAAAATTAATTATAAATCATAACAAATTATTTATAAAATAATAAACATTTTTTTATTTTATAAGTTTAATTTAATAAGATTTTACAAATCTTTTCAGAATGTTTTTTCCTCGATGGTCCACGTGGACCAACCAGGTTGCGGCAAAGGTTGACTTGGGTCAACTCTCTGCCCAACGTTCCGAAACCTGTCAGAGATGTGTTTTGACTCCTCTTCCCCCATTTTTCGAGGCCAGCTCTTTCATCAAATCTCCGAGCTGTCTTCATGACTTTTCTTCCTCTCCAATCGATGATGCACGCCCAGGGTTATTTTCGGGCTTTGGAGCATTGCTCCTCCCATTGTCCCTTGATCTCCGCGTCCTGTTCACCACATTTCAAAACCGCACCTCCACCTTCCCTTGACTCTTTGAACCGATTTTGGGGCGCCAAAACCCTTCGGGTGTGGGTCGAGCTGAGCTCCTGTGACAGGGGAGTCTCCCCACACCTCAGTCGAGGTGCGACGTGCACCTAAAGTCGAGTTCCAGCCATCTCCGACGGCTGCGCCGCCGTGAGGTTCTACCTCGGGTCTACAGCCCTTGAGGTCCGTTTTTAGTCATTTTTTGCTTTAGTTTCGTTCCCAGTAGTCTCAGGATCACTTTCCACCTCTCCATTGTGCTTCACACTTCTCCGATCACCATCGTACCACATCGCCGGAGCAAGCTCCGGCAAGCCACTGTTTCCGCCTTCCACCGTCGCTTTCTGCCGCCAGGGGGTCGTGGCAATTTTCCCATGACCCGCTTGAATCCTTTTTGCAGGTCCGAGCTTTCTACGCCAAGGCTGGAGTGATTCTGGACGCTCGCCGGACCTCCTGGAGCCTCCACGCTCATCCTCATCCGCGGGCATGCTCCGGCCACCTTTGGGACCATCTGACCTCTCCAACCGTTAGAGGGCATCTCCAGCTTGCTCCCGAGCTTCCCAGCAGCGAAGGAAGGCAGCGGAGGGCGCCGTGCGTGGTGATCGAACCTCGCCGGGCGCGTGTTCTTCGTCTGTTCTTCCTAAGCCTCTCAGAGCAGTTGGATCGTCGGCGTTCTTCCAGCACAGCCATCTACCTTGGGATTAGAACCAACCCAGCCGTCCGATCGATTTTCACCTTCTAATCCAGGTCATAGCAGTTGAAGGGGCATGGGCCGTCACGATCATGACACGTGTCTAAGTGAGCTTCCATTTGTCGCCGGATTGTCAAAGCTTTGGGGTATTTTGCGAAAACCACCCCGAGCATTTTTGTATTTCATATTAAGTACTAAAACATTCATTTGCCTTTATTAATTTTTGTAAAATTTGTGAGTAGCCCCCCGACTTGTTACCATATTACTTCAGGGCCCCTGCTAGGTCATGTGTGTTGCGCACGTGACTTGCCGTTTTTGCAGAAGGACCCACGGGAGATTTGGTATTTGTATTAAATACGAAAACCTTTTATTGCAGTTATAATTTCTCTGGCACTTTTGCATTTTAGCCCCCACGATTTTGAGAATTACATCCGTGCCCCTGCTAGGGGCGCGTGCGACGCACGTGTACCTGGGAGTTTCTGCACGCACACCCTTGCGGATTTTGGTATTGGCATTTAGTACTGTAACTTTATATTCCAGTTATAATATTTCGTGGAAATTTGTGTGCAGGTCCTTCAACATATCTCTATTTACAAATAGGTACCTGCCAGGCTTTGAATTTTTGTTTGCTTTCACTATTTATTTAGTGCCTCATTTTAACTCAAAAAAATCTCAAAAAAATACCATGGGCTCCTGTGTGCTTGCTCATTCACGTCGCATTTTTATTGCATTGTATTATTTATTAAGAATAAAAAACATGCATTTTCAGTACTGTTTGCATTAGAAAATCGATAAAAATTATAAAAACATTTTGAAAAATTCCAAAAATATATATTTTGTGTGTTTTATCATATTTTAGTGTCAGTCCAAAAACCACTAAAAAATTCAAAGTAAAACTCCTAAAAATTAGAAAACCTCTAAAAACTTCAAAAAATCTAAACAATTCTAGAAAAAACCTAAAAATATAAACTCAGTTTCTGTAGTTCCCTTATTTGATTATCTTTCATTTAAAATTAATTTTGGAAAATTTTGTTACTGTTTCCTATTTTTCATTCCCATTTTAATTTCGACCAGAATCTTTATTCACTGTTTTCTTGTTTTTGGACTTTTAAAAATACCAAAAATATTCTGAAAAATCCCCAAAAATCACAAAAATAGTATAAAATTATAAAAAAGACCAAAAATATGTTATTCCCTGATTTTTGACTATTTTTACCTATTTTTATAAATACCTTATCATCTCTTTTCTTATATTGTATCTATAGCCTATTATTGAAAAAGGAAATTAAAAAATATATAAAAAATACAAAAGAAAATAAAAATCAGAAAATTTAAAATCAAAAAACAAAATTATAAAAATAAAATTAAAAAAATATAAAATTAAAAACCCACATAAATATTTGCACATTGTAGACATTGATCACAATCACATCACATTTTGGCACTTGCTAGATCTATCCTACCTTGCTCCCTGTGTTCGAACTCTCTACACACTTGCACCTATACATCTTTTATGTAGAGTTAAAAATAAATTTGACTCCACATTTATTTCTCATTGCTTGATATTTTATTGTGGGTTCATTGTTGATTAAATTTGGATTTCTTAGCGGTCACCGCAGCGACCTTTGTATTCCCGCCTTGTGTGGAATACACGACCATTAGATTTTTGGGTTTATCAACTATCCATACAGAAACATTCAAGAATTTCCTTAATGTACCCATGTTGTGATAATCCCAATATCCTTTTTTCTCGGCTTTTGAACACCTTCAGGACTAAGATATAAGAGGCTTCTCCAAGATCTTTCATCTCGAAGTTATGGGATGGCCAAATTTTTTCACTGGTCATCATTCCTATATCATTTTTAATGATAAGGATGTCATCTACGTAAAGCACAATGAACATAATGGCGCTCCGACTGCGCTTCTTGTACTCACAAGGTTCATCAGGATTCTGCATAAAATCATAACTCTTTATGGTTTCTTCAAATTTGATGTTCCAACTATGACAAGCTTGTTTGAGCCCATAGCTGGATTTCTTCAGCTTGCATACTTTTCCATCCTCAATTATGAAGCCCTGGGGCTGCTCCATATAAATATTCTCCTCGAGTATCCATCGAGGAAAGTCGTCTTGACATCCATCTGCCATATGTCGTAGTCAAGAGATGTAGCTATAGCCAGCAGTGTCCTGATGGACTTAAGCATAGCCACAAGAGAGAATGTCTCATTGTAATCGATGCCTTCTCTATGTGTGTAGCCTTTGTCCACGAGTCGTGCCTTGAAAGTCTCTAATTTCCCATCAGGTCACCTTTTTTCTCTTAAATATCCATTTACATCCAATGGGGTTTCCCCTTTAGGTGGATTCTCTAGGGTCGATACATCATTCCTATGCATGGAGTCAATCTCTGAATTCATTGCTAGCATCCATCTATCCATGTCATGATCTGCGAGTACTTCATTAAATGAAGCAGGATCATTGTCAGTCTCTCCTGACACATGGAATCCCTATCTTTCAGGTGGTGCAACCACCCTCGAACTCCTTCGAAGAGGTATGGGTGTTTCATATTCATTTACCTCTTCAGTTTCTGGACCAGGAAGCTCAGCATCCTCAAGGATTTAATGAGTTCCTCTACTTCATTTTTGTCTTGACCTTTAAGGAAGTCATCCTATAGAAATTTCACATCTCTAGAGACGAAAACCTTTTGGGTCTCAGGGTCATAAATTTGGTATCCAATACCATCTTTAACATACCCAATGAAGTAACATTCGCGAGAACGAAATTCCAGCTTACTTGCATCCATGTTCTTCGCATGGACCAGGAAACCCCAAACCCTTAAGTGTATAACACTAGGTTTGGTTCCATACCATATCTCATGAGGAGTCTTAGGTGCGGATTTGCTAGGAATCTTATTCAAGATATATATTGCAGTCTCTACTGCATACCCCTAGAAACTAAGGGTAAAAGTGCTTTGCTTATCATTGATCGGACCATATCCATAATAATCCCTTTGTGTCTTTCAACAACAACATTAAGTTGGGGGGGTCCAGGAGGAGTGAGATTGGAGACAATTCCATTCCTCTTAATGTACTCCTTGAATTCATCTGAGAGGTACTTGCCACCTCGATCAGATCGAATCCGTTTAATCTTCTTATCGGTTTGGTTCTCAACCAAAACCTTGAATTCTTTGAACTTTTCAAAGGTTTCAGATTTATGATGAAGTAAGAGGATAAATCCATATCATGAATGGTCATAAATAAACATCAAATAATATCGATATCCATTTTGAGTTGAGGTATTGAAGGGACCACATACATTGGTATGTAGTAGGTCAAGAATACCTTTACATCGTGTAACCTTGTTACGAAAAATCATCTTAGTCATTTTACCTCGAATACAATGTTCGCGGGTAGACAAAGATTGAACCTGTAGAAAATCTAAAGGTCCATCCTTTATCAATCTATTGATCTTATCAACAGATAAATGACCAAGCCTTTGATTCCAAATCATATTCGAATCATTTATTATTAGTGGTAGTAACATTCATGACATGTTTATCAATGCACAATTCACAGGGTCCACCAGAAGTCAAAACACTATACGCAATATATTTATCATAATGATTTATGACTAATACAGAAAAGGAATGAATATGCACATCTAACAAGTTTAGATACATATATCAAATTCCTTCTGACTTTGGGTATATAAAAAAATCTTTAAGTAAATGGACTCTCCCACTAGATAATGATAGTTGGCAGGTTCCGACTACGACTGCTGCAACACTTACATCAGATCCCATCTGGATGATTATCTCAATTTCTTCCAAATTCTTAGTTTCCTAAAAAAGATGCAACAAATTGCATACATGAACAGAAGCATCGGAATCAACAACCCAACTTCCTTCTCGTCCAATGATAAAGCTAGTTTCAATGATGAAAGTAGATTTCATACTTGCAAGGACTTTACCTTTATCGGCATACTTCAGGTATTCTAGGAAGTTACGCCTCCAGTGCCCCAACTTCTTGCAGTGGTGACTAACGTCGGTTTTCTTCGATGCTATCAATGTGGGTGCATTAGAAGATGAGCAAACATCTTAACTCTTCTTCTTTCTCTTTTGGGCTAGACTTTCCGAGAACCTTGCTTCTGACTGTATTTTCCTTTGACCTATGCAACCATTGCACTGCTAGAGGGGCCATCCTTCTTCATCACATCTTCAACAGACTTTAATTTAGCCAATAACCAGCATTAGTAAAATTAACTATGCTCATGTGGAACATGACTACAAAGTTGTTGAAAGACTTAGGGAGTGACAACAGAATGAAATCAACTTGCATGTCAGAATCCATGAAGGCTCCTAGGGTTTCCAGTTTAGAGAGGTACCAAAACATTTTGAGTACATGTTCTCTGACAGAGGTCCCTTCTTACATCTTACAGCGAATAAGTTCTTTCATTACATTATAACGCTATGTGCGGTTCACATCATCGAACATTTCTTTTAGATTCAACATGATCTCTTGGTAATGGTTCATCTCCACATGCTACTTTTAAAGCACAATGGATAATGAGGCATGAATGTAACACCTTTCCAATTATGATCTTCATCATATTTTTCATTAAATGAAATTTCTTCCAGACTCTTTGGGTCTGCATACTTATCCTTGGATAACACATAGGAAATGCGCTCAGCAGAAAGGACGACATCCAAAATTTGGATCCAATTCGATTATTTTGGTCCAGTCAACTGATTGACCTCCAGGAGCTTGTTAAGTGGGTTCATGGAATTCATTTTCTGAAATTTAAAATGCATTATATTAGAGCATATAAATAATTATATATTCAACTTTAAAATCTTTGACTAAGGAATTTTTAATCAAATTAGTCTTGCTTTTCAACTTTGAAAGTTAATTCCTGTAATCACTTTCAATGCAAGAGATATACTTACCGCTATATCTCTAGCAAGAACTGGGATATCCTCTTTACCTTTGTCACATCCCAATAATATGAGAACTTGTGACTCGGATAAAAAGAAGAGGGAACACGTTCTGCCTTGCAATTCCAACTTGCATTTCCCAATTCGGTCTTCAACACCCGGCTCCACCACCCCTATGGAGATGTTGACCCGTCGTTAATTGAATCAACCGTCAACATGATTAGTACTCGCTATGCAATACAATATCGCCCCAATAATATGTGGACTCAATATTGGGGTCACTATGCATACGGTCTTACTCTTTCAAGAAGCAAAGAGCCCGATCCAAATGTACTTGTATATAAGAGCTATCACTTCATACAGACCTTTCCTACATACAACCCTGGAGACGGAGCCCTTCACCTTGACGGGAGACCATGGATGTCACTTATGTGATCCTCCACCTCATATTCAAATTTTAATTAAATATCATGAATCACATTCATATAATTAATTCTTCTAAGAGAAATACCTATCTATTCATAATAGAGTATTTCAATTGGATATAATCAATTTAATCACATTAAATCAATTATTAATCAAATTCAATCAACAAACTTGATTGTTACTTGAATGGATGGTATAATCTCAAATTATGTATTATTCGAATTTAAATAATTCGAAAAATACACCATGATCGCTCATGTATTATCGAGTCCCTACTCGCTGTCATGGCCAGTACCGACGGGAGTGGGACAGACCGCACACGGTGCAACCTTCTACGCCAACGCTCCCCGAATAGACATCATATGCACCTCAGGAAAGGATAATGCCAAATTTATCATTGTGTACTTGAGATGATAATCGATTTTTCAACCGAAACTATACCATATAGTAATTAATCAAAACCATTTTGATTATAAGGAAATTTGTTGAACAAATTCCCAATCCTATTCAAGCAAGTTTGTTTGTTGATTGTGTAACCAATTGTGATCTAGATCATATCTAATCAATTATTATTTAAGGCAATGCCAATCAAGGAAATAATTATCATCAAATATTTCTAAAATATTTTTTCATAATTATTTTGGGAAATTAACCATTAATTTCAATAATTAACAATCACATGGTTCTTGATTAGGAATGTAATTTTCAATAGTGACCCCTCACTTACTAAATTAACATATCTCAATCAAATTAAATCCAAATTACACAACCAAAGTTTTCTAATTTGATTTACAATAGAACCCAAGTGATTAGCATGCATTTCTAGGCATTTCGTAATAGTAACCCTATCTAATTATACTTATTTTATTTTACAATTAGATCAAGGCTTGACCTTCTCTTTGCGTTTGGGTCACTATGTATTTATTCTAAATACATCATTCCTCTTTCATTTCTTTTATTGTTTTGTTTTTGCACAAAAAACATGCTAATTATGTAATATTAGCACAAGTATGCAATTTGTTAATAACTATATTTACAAGAATATGGATGATGTTTTGCTAAGAAAAAGAGCTAAAATAAAAGAATAAAAAGTGAGTATCACAGATTCATCACCCCCTATACTTTACCTTCGTCTGTCCCTTAACATGCACATATTTGAAAAATAAGTAAAAAAGAAAAAGAGAAACGATCAAGGTTGATTATTAAACTTATCTTCACTAAATTAAAGTATGGAGCTCAATCGGACCTTTGGATTATTAGTTTGTCGGAACCTTATTGGGAACTAGGTTTAAAACTCAATCGCCTCTAAGTTCCACCATTCTATGGTCAAGACTCCTTAATAATCCAGATCAGAACAAGTCTACATACGCAAACTCTAATGACTATGCATCTTTCCTCGTACCGTGTAAGTGATCTATAGCTTCCCACCTCAGAAATGACAAGGAAACAACCTCCCTCAACAAGGTAACTCTACTTCCTCAGTCTAGCAGCTCTTTCCTCGAGGAGCGAGGTATTCCCTTCTAAGTTCAAGTGCAACTGGCTCAAGAAGAGGGGTAAAGAAGAGAATGAACTGTGTCCAATGTAGCCACGTATCCCTGGGAACCTAACCAATGTAGCTAAGTCCGCCGCTGCAAGATTCATGAGATGAGAAGGTGTAACTTGATTCACAGTCCCAGAAACAGTGGATACATGTTCATTAAAATGATCATATCTTGAGCAACAGAATCCAAATTACACAAACTCATATCCCATTGTTTCCTTATTCAATGGGGAACAAAATCCAAGTGATTATTTCGTGTTTAAATATTTTAAACAGGGACGAAATTATTCACTAAACAGAGATGTAAAAATGAAATGCAACAAAACTTTTGCAAACCCTAACGAACCTAAGTCTTCTTAGGTTTATGGATTGTATCCAAAACTTCCTACCTAAGGCTATGATACCACTTTAAGGATATAGAATAATCCTTAAGTGCATCACCGAAGCGTGAGGATCATATCATAAACGATCGAGAACGACTAGTCACACTAGTCGTTCGATGCAGCGGAATTTAATTTTTTTCATGCAATGAAACCACATGATCCAAGAATGATTCTCGGATCGCTTCATCTAAATCACATCATAGATAAAGGAATACCTCTTGTAGCGTGGTTGTGATCAAGTCTCTACAAAAAGAGACCTCCTATCTCAAGTACGATCTTCGGAGGAGATGCTTGCAAGCGCGGGGATGAGTCGTGTGTTCCTCGCAGTCCAAGATGTTGATCCAAGCAATGGAACTCTTGATCTCGTCGCACGAGATCAAACATCTTCTTCGTGAGTGAGGCACACCAAAAAGGATGGAAGAGTCATCGAGGCAGCACAATGCCGAAGCGATGACGGAGTCTTCTTCCCTCTAGGGTTAGGTGGACGACCACCAATGGAGAGAGAGAGAGAGAGAGAGGAAGAGAGGGTGTGAGAATGAGAGAGAGAGAGAGGAGAGAGCTTGTTGTAAAACTTGTAAAATTCTTATAAGGGAAAGGGGTGCCTCTTATTGTATAGGGTTTTGGGAGTCCATCGATCACAATCGATGGACTACACAAAATCAACAGATGAGATTGATTTGTGCTTCTTTCAATGGTAAAGATCTTGTTGTAAAAATCACAACAACAATTAATTTAATTTATATTAAATATATGTTATAAATCGGTATAATCTAATCCTAAATTAAATCAAGTGATCTTGGAGATAATGGAGAGGAGAATCTCCCCTTCTGTATAGGAGTGGAGGACGACCACCCTTTCCATATTGGAATTGGTGGCCGTCCCTACTCCTATTAGGAGTAGGAGATCTCCAATGCAATCTCCAAGATTGCATGATTCCATGTATCTCCAATATTTACAATAATAATTGTTGTAAATTATTCTACAAAAATAATTTATAATTATTTTGAGAATATTGCAATCTTTTCATTGAAAATTTGTGAATCACATTCACTACCGAAAATAAAATGCGATTTACATTTTCAATTAATTATCCAATGTGAACCCAATTCACACCAATAATTAATGAACAAATATAAATCATAACAAACTCTCTCTAATACATTATAAATCACATTTATAATATGCTATGAATAATTAGATATTACCATCCAAATTATTCATATCCAAAATAATTAAATCATCATATTGGATAATCATTCTCATGCATTCAAATAATGTGAATCAAATTTACATTATTGATTATAATTAGATCACATTGAATTATACAATTCTCAATGCTTAGATATAAATTAACTATGGAATTATTCTTGAACCCTTTCAAAAATAATGCACTTTCTCCGTAGATACTTGGAGATAAGGACACGGCTATTGTACGTTCCACGTATAGTGACTTGGATTTTGAGATCATATATCAAATCCAGATCCCATGGACCTCTCATTGAAGCTTAATCAAATCAAGATCGTAAATCTAATCTTCTCATTGCTTCTGAATATCATTCAGATCAATGTCTAATACTTGGACCAAGATCAAATTACTTCTCTACTGAGAGGAGTCACTAAAATCCAAACATGTTTCATCACTCCCTCTGAATGGAAGTGTCATGGTTATATAATCGTTTATGATCACGTCATCCTCAGATATTCCTAATACTTGTATATCCCTCATACTGGAAGACCTATGATAAACCCAAAGATATAGATCAAATTTACACTATCATCTTTAGGGTTTCATCATCAAGTTTCTCAATCTTGGTCATTAGGAATCGGTATCGATCATATGCTTTCCAAAAGCATATATCATACCTTAAAATTCTTCTAATGCTTCCAAAGAACGACGATCATGCATGGAATTTGATCGGTCCCAATACCTCATGAGTGAGCTCATGTTTTCCGATTCACAAGTGAACATGTATAATCCCCTTGAAAGATTGTATTACTCATATGCCCTTGCATGCACACCAGCTCACCAGTGTATAGACCTTGGTTAGGTCATCAACCAATTGTTCTGCCAAATGTACATACTCAGACATATAGTAACACATATGTATCTGGTCAGAGGATGTGTGCCTGTATTGTGAAAGTATTCAATGCAGAACTTAGGTTATCTTGATCTCATTAATTTAATTCTTTGACCTAATTAATCGGATACCTCTGAATCACTATTCCCATGTAGAGGACCTAAATCAAGAGGTCGGTCAGATATAAGCCTAATGAGAAAGGATTGCCATCTCCTACTCAGGCTGGAGATCATCTCTTAACAATCATTTGACGGTGCTTGATGAGTCATGACTCCAACTTCTTAGATATTCACCCAAGCACCAGCCTCTATAATTAAATCAATGAATCAACAACTGTATGATCATCAAGACGACCATGGTACATAACCCTAATTATACAAAGGGACCTTATAGTGCATTCATTCATTTAATCTTAGAAAGGGAGTGAAAACAATCAATAATGTTTATTGATAAACATATATTACAATAACTTTTTATTATAGGAATGGTTCACCTTGTGCTCACATGACTAACACAAACTGCAAATATCTTTAACTACATACTTCATTTACTAGACTAATGCAAAATAAAATAAACGACAAGGTAAGAAGTGCAATATACCCAGCAGACACGTGGCGTACACATGAGGATGCAGAGGTGGGAAGCTTTGATATTCCCTTTAAAGCGATCTGACAGCTCTGACTTGGTCGGGGATGTGCATGTTAGATCCCCCCAGGAATCTGATCGGATTGTTAAAGATCGGACGTGGGCATACAATCCTAATCTCTGGGGGAGCAGCTTCTGATCGGATGGCAGAAAATGGGGCTAGATGAACTCTGCCCATGCAAACTTTGCCAGAGCATAGAGGGTGATCCTTCGCCCTGATGAAGTCTCTGAGGGGTCCAACACAGTCGTGAGAGTACTCCACGTCGAGTGGGATACTCCGGTGGAAGGGAAGATACGCGGATTGCCATGGAGGCAATGACCCTCTATCTGCTCCGCCGGAGAAGTACGAGTGTCAAATCAGGCTCCTTGCCTCCATGGGAACCTGCAAAGGATAGGCCGACTTCAGGGCGTAGCTCCGATCATGTTATTACATAGAAAGATAAGGGGAAACGACGGAGAATGTATATTGGGTCTCCGATGAAGGTGGGGTATGGAGACTTGACCTAATATTGCTCCGATGAGAAGGATTCAGGGAGATAGGTTGCGTAAGAAGGGTGACGATGAGTAGGCATGTCGATCGATAAGGGATGTTGAGCGAGTCGAAGCTCTGAGCAACTAGTCGGAGCTGAGGAACTGGCAGCGGTGAAGATGGGAAATCGAAGTGTAAAGGGAAATGCTCGGATGATGAACATTACTTGAAGGTTCTAGCGAATGTGGGAGCTCCAGCAGAAGCAGAGGAGAAGGTTGTGGCATCAACCAAGCTGCGACTGGTCGAGAAGGCTGAACGTGGTGGAGCTCCGACCACGTAGCATGAGCTTCGACGACACAACACCAATACATGTTCCGAAGGTGGCTCCAGACGGCTGTCACTCTGCTGGAGGTGGATAGGGGGAAGAAGGGTGGCGAGGTACGAGCTTCTGAGTGCAGGAGGCGGAGAAGAGACTTTATAGAATGCTTGAGGTGGAAAGATCAAGAGGTGGAGCGCAACTCTAGGTAGATCCCGCTCCGTCTAGGGATTTGCGAGGATCACGGATCCTAGAAGAGCAGTCGGGCAATGGAATCGAGGTCAAAGGTGGTCAGGTCCAACAGGGAGAAATTCGAGAAACAGCTCTGGCGAGGCGAAGTCAGATTTGACCCGACTGGAAGGGGACATTGGCCGAGGTCAACGAACGGACATAGACCAATGATAATTCAGGATTTAGAAAAATAGAAGAACATCCAATAAAGAATATTAAATGATTTCAAATTAAAAAGTGTGTAAAATAAAAAAGCTTATTTTTATAAGATATTTTTAATGATTTTTAATTATTTTAATGAAAAATATAAAAGGATTATATACAATATAATGTGTTATGTACATGTATATTATACCTATCTATTATGTACATATATTTTTATTTTATCATATTACAAAAATTATTCTTATTTCATATTTTATTTATTTACATCATAATTTATGAATTATAAAATGATTTAAATTTAATTTTTATAAATTAGGTAAAACTATAAAATAAATAGGTATTGTTTTATATACATGTGTCTTTTGTAGAAGGAATTGTTGGATTTAAATTTTATTTTTATTTCGATTTTTATTTTATTTTTATAAGGTTATTGGGACTTTATACAAGTACTGAAAATTTATAAGATATATATATTTTGTAAAAAAACAAATACATAAATATTTTGTACAAGTATAGGTGATATGTATAATACATAGTGTACCCTTATCTCTCTATTATTCCTGTGTGATCAGGTCAAGACTTGACCTTCTCCTAGGATTTGGGTCACTTTGTATTTATTCTAAATACACTATTCTTCCTTTTCTCTTTATTCTTTTATTTTTGCCAAAAAAGCACTAATTTTGCATTATTAACAAAGGCATGCAAAATGTGAAGTTATTGTATTTACATGTATTTATAGATAGTTTTCCAAAAGAAAGAGATAAAATAAAAGAATAAATAATGAGAATCGTAGATTCTTCAAGTACATTACCAATGGATCTCCAACGAGATATGGATCATCGACTTCGTACTCTTCCTCCACACCTGAAAGGCCGAGGAGCTTGTTGTTGTCACCAGCAAACCTCAACGCATGAAATAAGGGGATTTGAGGGGCAAATCAAGATCAAAAATAACAAATTAGATGGAGACGATGTATATGTACATGGTGTGAGATAGTTGGGGAAATGTGCTTGATTCAATGAACCTCATATCAAGAAATCATATGCGTATGATAGGTCAATGGTCAAGGTAAAAATTCACAGAAGAAATCAAGGCCAAATGACGAAAGAATCTAGCTATATAAATCGATGAATTTAATGGTGTCGTCCAGCCAGACGCAAAACTAGGGAGGGATGGGGAATTGACTGAGGTCAACTTAGACTACCCTCCCATTGGTCCATGTAGGTGGGCTACATGACAAAACAACCTGAAAAATCATTACTAATTCAAAATAAAATAATAAATGATTTTTATAATTTTATATTAAATCATGAAAATAATTCTTATTTAATATACTATTTTATTATTATTTTTATTCATTTTTACAAGTTTATTTATTATTGATTACTTTTTTACAGGTATAAATATATGTATATTTACCTATATAGTATGTAATTTATTTTATTTTATATTTTTATTGTGTTATTTATATAGATAATTTATATATTTAAACTTAATTAAATTTTCTAAGTATTATTTTTTATTTAAATACTTAAATAAATGCATGTATTTATTATATAGGTACACGTATATATATTTCATATATGTATTTTTGTACACTAATTTATTTTATTGTATTTTTAGTTGTTTCCTTTTACTTTAACTATGTATATGGATTTTATATTATACTTATAAACTTATAACAATATTAAGCATTTAAAAATTAAAGAATAAATCAAATGATTATTTTATTTAAGTATAATATACAATATGAGTCCAAAACTTAACTTTTGCATCTTAACTCCTAATTGAGTGAAATCACCTTCATTAAATATCTAATTAAAATTTATATACAATTAAAATTATTTTAGTGAATTTTGAGTTCATATGGAGAAACAGGTTTGTGAAGTTTGTATTTTGTTTTTTATTCTGAGTGTATAGGGCACATTATACATTATTTGTATGTGAAATAAATTTTGTATTTTTTAATGTATTTTTATCGATAAATTTCACGTACAAAGTTTATTGATTTTAGGTGTAAATAATAAAGAATAAAATAGGCCCCTAAATGGACTTAGTGATGAATTTACAAACTAAGGGTTTATTGCATTTATTGACCCTTATTTCCCCCTACTTTATTCCTTACCAACCTAGTCATCATGATGCATAGGCCTCAGGGTCTATTGTCATCCAATATCTATGGTATATCATTGCATTTCTTTTCTTTTATTATTTTATTTGGCTATAATATTTTATACAATATTTACACAGTAGATACTATATGTTATTTTATTGAAAATAATGATATTTAAATAGATTTAACTTGGGTTAAAGGCCAAAATGAAAGAACAAATGTGATAAAATGGAGATTCAACACCTCGTATACTTGGCTTTACTAGTCCTTGGAAAACACTTACGTATATAAGTGTAGAAAAAAATAAAGAAAATAAAAATAAATAAATTGGATTGATTTTGACTTTTAAACTTGTCTTCGTAAAATCAAAGTTCAGAGCTCAATTGGAACTTTAGAAATTAAGTTTGGTCGGAACCTTATTGAGAATTGGATTCGAAATACAACAGCCTCTAAGACCCACAAAACTCTGCTCATCTCCTCAAAAGCCAGGCCAGAACAAGTTCATGTCATACACATTCTCTTATGACAATGAGTCTATCTTGTCTAGTGTCGGTGATATGTAGCTATTGTCTGCTGATGCGATAAAAGTCAATCTTCTCTAACATGGTGACCCTAGTTCCCTAATCTAATAACTCTTTCCTCGAGAAGTGGGATATTCCCTTCTAAGTTCAATTGCAACTGTCTCAAGAAGAGGAGGCGGAGAAGAGAATGGATGGTCACCAATGTAGCTAACCATTCTAATATGCTTGATCAGTGTATCCAAGTCATCCAACTGTAGGCTTACATGGATACTTCGTCTTTGAATCTCAAGCTTGGTTGTTGACTATATGTACATACATACTCCGACGGAAATTGATTTTTCTTTGCTTCTTGCCCATCTATTTTTTTGGAGTTTGTGATTTTTCATGTTTTGAATACTATTTACATCAACATTTACATAAGGACTTTTTCCTCTTGATCCAGCATACTATCCCTCTTTTGAAGCATTATTGCAAGCCATGACACTATGTCTTTAGACCTCTTCGCGGTACAATGGCCACAGATGTGAGACTTCTGATGTTTCCATTGGCTTGTATCTCATGTCGACAAATCCATCCTTTTACCACTTCAAGTGAGGCGAGCAAAATGTAAGGTGCAGTTGTGCAAGCTAGGTCACTATCGGCAAGAGTCATGAGTATGTTCCAAAATATTCTACTTAGGCATTCAAGATGACATTGAACCAAGTCTCGTGGTCTCAAAGAATTAAGCCTAGTAGACCTGAAGCATCTCAATTCCAATTTTTCCAAGGTTCATGTGATTAAGTGGATTAAGGTCCAACCAAGCTCTGCTCCGGATTTTACTTAGCCTAGTTCAAATCAACATAAATTCGAAAAAAGCAAATGCTATGTACAATGCAAGAAAAATATTTTTGTGATGCAAAATCTAGTTTTGAACTTCTTATGGATTTTAGAAAAGGTTTTGCAAATTTTTACGCAGATTTTTGAAAAGATTTTTCAAGTATTTTTTGAATTTGGAATTTGCAAATTTTTAATGATTTTTGAATAGAGGTTAATAAAATGAATATGTACAACTCTTTAAAAGGAAGTGTATATATATCTACAAGGGTGATGGTATATTTAATACAAGGAATTTCAACAGGTTGTACAACTTGTGTAAGGATTTTATTTGAGTTATTATTTACACAGAGTCCTCTAAACATTTGAAAATATTTCTAAAAATATTTTGAAAACTTACTTTTTGTAAATAATTTCGAAAAATATTTTACAAACATTTATAAGGCTTGAAAATCATTTTGTAAACATTTTACAAACAATATATATAGGTTTTACAAAAGATTTTTGCAACCATTTTTCAATGTGCGAATAGATTTTCAAATTTTTTATTCAAAGATATAAAAGAAGTTTTTTCCAATAATTTTTTTACAATAGTTGAAAATATTTTGCAAAAAGTTTTCTAAATGGTTTTTCAATAGATTTTTCAAATATTTTTCAAATCATTTTGCAAAACATTTTTAACCTGATTTATTAATTAGTATATATAATGAAATTTAAAGAATTGCATACACATTTATACATGTTTTATTATTTACAAAGATTGAATTGCATTTTAGTCATACTATTAAAAAATACAGAAGTATGAGTTATGGTAAAGTATATACAATGTATATACGACCCCCTATACTTAGTTTGAGCTATGTCCACATCGATCAGAGAGAAAAGAAGAAGACATAACTTGTATTGAGTATGAAAAATTCAAAGCTGCAACAATAAAAGAATGAAGGAATAGAAGAATGAGAAGTGGATTGTCCGCCTATACTTACAATCAAGTAATCCTATGTATAACAAATTGTACACAAGGTAGGAAGGGTCAAGGGTGGGAATGGACACATCAATGACTCAGTTTGTTTCCATCTATACTTTGGGTAAAATATACATAAGTATAGATATAAACATCAACAAAAGGGGAGACATGTGAAGGGATCAAGAAACCCATAAAAAGAAAGAAAATATGTTGGGGGTAATGTACGCATCACTCCTCGTATATTTAGGGTAAAATCTTGAAGTATAAGTAACAATGAGAGTGATGAAACAGAATCAAGAAAGAACACTCGACTTGTCCACATCCCCTATACTCAGGATAAAATACGTCTTAAGTAAGGCAAACACATGGATCAAGGTGGGCAAGGAAAACATAAGATGAAAGAAAACAAACGAAAGAGAATATACAAGGCAGTGATGTACAATGACTAAGAAGGTAGAAAATGAACATTCTTGCACGATTGTCGAGGAATGGATCTCACAAGGTGCAATTCAATATCAGGGTCATCAACTAACATGACCCAATTAGGGTCGACATGGTAACGATCCTCAGCGGTCATGAACAAAAAGGAACGAACTCATCAGTGGAAGTAGTGTGGTCCGGTTCGGCCTGGGAAGTCTCTCCTAAATATGCCCTCCACACTAAACTGTCTATGGTGTAATTGTCGTGGATCTCATCAACATATCCCTACACACAGGAAGAACTCCAAGGTCTATGTTGTTCAAGTATTTCTCCTTGAATAGGAATTTCTTGGGTCTCGGTATCATCCAACAAAAAAGCAAACCTCTCTTATATAGATAGGTCATAGTCCTCAAGGTCGGCTGACACGGGTACATTCTCGTCATATGTGGGTCTCTTAGTGGGTGTAGTGATCTTTTCAATCAAGACGCTTTCATTGTCAGAACGGAAGCGTACCTCTCTAGATCCATAATCAATAACGACTCTCGTAGTGGCGAGAAAGGACCATCCCAGGTGAAAAGCTAAAAATTCTATCGGTCGTGTGTTCCACACAAGGCGGGAGCACAATCGTCGAAGTGACCAACAAGAACATTGGACTAATTCAACAATTAACCCACAATAATAATAAAGCAATGAAAATAAAGTGTGGAGTTAAAAATTATTATAACTCTACAACAAAGATGTGTATAGGTGCAAATACGTGTAGAGGTCGAATACAAGGTGCAAAACTGGTAGATCGAACAATTAAGCATAAAATTGATGTTCTTCTTGTTTATATGATGTTTTTGTGTGGATTTTAAAATTTATAATTTTTTGTGTTTTTGTTTTGTAATTTTATATTTTTCTTCTAATTTTACAGTTTTTATATTTTCTTTTTATATTTTAAGATTTATATATATATATATATATATATCTTTTTCTTTTAATTATCTAATATAAGGATAAATTAGTCTATTTATGCAATATAGAGTAATGTAGATATAAATATAACAAAAAATAAAAAATACAAAATAAAATATTTTTATATTTTAATGAACTTTTACTAATTTTATATTTTTTATTTAATTTTGTTATTTTTTTATGGATTTCTAAAGTTAAAACACCCCTAAATCAGGGATTTAATAAAACGTCGAATTTGAAAAGGAGATGAAAAATAGAAAATTAAGTTCAAAATTCTTCAAATCAATTTTAATAGATAGATAATAATATAAATAACATTATAAAATAGAAAACACTATTTGAGGGGTTTAAGATTTTTTTAGATTTTTATAAGGGATTTTAGGGTTTTTCAATTTTTAAGAATTTTCTTTTCTCTTTTAGGCTTTAGTTTCTGGAGTTAGAAAATAAATAAACACAACAACTATTTTTTTATAATTTTCAAAATCTTTTTTATATTTTTTTGGTATTTTCTAAGTCGAACAGGGGATTTTTGTGCTTTTTTATTTTTAATAAATAATAAAAAGTCTTAAATTTGCAAAAATAAAACTATGATGTGAAAGTGTGTACAATCAGGAACCTAACCCTAGTTTTTGGTGATTTTTGGAGCACAATAGATATTTTAAATAAATGAAAGACTACAAAAAGAAACTACAACTTGATAATGGTATATATAATTAAAATAAACTATGAGGGCCATGCTGCAATTTGTTCAAAATAATATAAATATGATTTAAAGTTCTTAGAGCAAAATGAATACAAAAAGTCACGGAGGATTGCCTGCAAAATGCCCACCTAACATGAGACCCTATGTGAGGTGAGCTGGCATGGACTCAAATGCAAACAAAAATAGTTCAGGGGCTGTTATGCATTTTTTTACAAAAATAAATAAAGGCAGATGAAAGTGTTATGACTAATTGTTAAATACAAAAATTAACTGGGTAAGTAATGCAAACTACCCAACTAAAGGGTGCAATCGGGCGGCTCCAGGGGTGTCACTTGCCACGTGTCATGCTGTGAGCAACCAATGATGCTTCGTGTCCGACGGTCCTTATTATATCTCCAAAGGTGATCGAACGGAGGAGGCACACTATATTTGACTGTGCATAATCAAACTGGATGACAAAGGCGATCGGATGGCTAAGGGGATGCTCGGAAGAACTTGGAAGAACATAGTAAAATATCGATTTTTTGTGGTTTTAGTTTATATACAGATGGTCTGTATATATAGTTTGTATATATTTTACACATATCTCGTACTTTCACGTAAGTATATATGTATTTACAAGGTGGGTAACTAACTTGAAAAAAAACAAAAAAAACAAACAAACAAAAAAGTTTTGCTACTAACCCTGACTGTGTCCTACCCAAAAAAATGGCTTCTTATTCATTTTTTGCATAAAAAACAAAAATATCACACGCCTGCACTTCACACGCCTGCACTTCACACGCCAACGTAATGAATTTCACACGCCTGCACTTCATCCAACATTTCATGCATTTGCATATGTGAAAATTCTTTGGGTTCTGAACCGAGTTATGAGCAAAAACTAAGAGTGGTTTGGACTTGACCTTAATCCACCTAATTTTCAGAGGAACTTCAAGGGAATTATATTAGTCAATGGACCACCGTCAAGGAGAGTGTGGTCACAATGGTTGTCAGATATGGCACATCTCATGAGAATTGTACTAGTGTCCCCTTTCTCAGTGGGAAGATGGTGTGTGATGGCATGTGAAGTGGCCATGGTAAGAATGTGATGCTCGACTCTACATCGTCACTTTCTTTTTTTGGGTATGGGCACATGAAATTGGTTCATGGCCTTACGAAGTGGGGTTTCAATAATATCCCGAAAAGCTATCACCACTTCAAGGTAGGTCAATATTTTTAAGATTTTCTATCTCTTCCATACAAGAGAAGAGATCAGAATCATCATATGTACAAGGGTGACTAAGAGCAGTCTGTACAGTGTCATCCTTGGGGGCAAAGGAGGTGGGAACTGTGGTGAATGCTTGTGTGATTAAGGGATGTGACATTAGTGCCCTCTCCTTAAAAATCGACACGGCTAGGTATCTCCCATTATTGTCTTTTTGTATTTTTTTATCTTCTCATTATTTTCATTTTTAGCATTTGCAAGCTCTCATGGGTATCCTCAAGTGAATCCCTAACATCAGAAGGTGAAGCAGCATTGTGGCTCTTATTTATACTAGTGAGGTTATCTGCCCTCTTCTTCATTTTCTCAATCATCTAAGTCAAGTACTCAAGAGTGGCTTCTATGAGCAGACTCCATCAGATCAGTATAGGGTGGGTCAGATGGTGGGCAATGTTATGGTGGTGATGGGTAAAAATCCAGTGCTTGAAACTGTGGATGAGGTGGATATGTACAAAACGAAAATTCAGGAGCAAAGTCAACCTGAAAGATCATTGGAGGTGGATCAACTGGGAGAAGAAGAATGATCCGCAAAGTCTGGATAAAAGTAACTCTAGTTAGCCATCTCTAAAACAAAAGATGGGGATCAGGAGATCACAACAGTCAAGTCAAGATATGCAAGAAAAAGGTGCAAATATACAAAGTAGATCAAGTATGCACACAAACAAACAAAAATAAACAGAAACCCCTCAATTCACCAACTCAACACAATAAAGACCGAAGCAATCTTTATCTAGTCCCATTTTAGAGTTAGATGAGAAAACAAATTATTTACAAGCTCACATATGCAGTAACCTATAATGGTTCTATTCTAGGTTGCGGAGCACACCTACTAGAATATTGGAACCACTTCATCTAACATCTGAGGCAAATTCTTCCATCAATAATAGGGCCCAAAAGCCGACCCAAGCACTTAAGGCATAAGTCCAAGGATGAGGGCTCTATTCCTTATGTATTTGTGCCTCTCTCGGTTTGAATGCAGCTTGTGAACAATGATGAGGTTATTCTCCCCAAAATAATGATTTGTCCTTTACGTTTATTTTAGGGTCGAGTAATACTAGCAATTTCAATTTTAACCGATTATCACCTTTTTGGATAATTTTTAATGCACGAATCCTAACAAGGTTTGAATTCCTATAGAATCTTATGGTGATCAAAATTAGAGGAAGAGATCAGAAAATAATGCAAGCGACAATCAATGATGACTGCTAAGACAAAGATGCTCATCTTTCTTCAGCTCTCTATGTGCAGGAAGATAGATAGAAATTAAAATCTACACTATATGCAAATACAACTGATGAAAGTGCCCTAATATAGGAATTGCTATTAATGGAAGAAAAATATGCTGATATCTAGAGAAGAAACCTAGAGTTCAGCCTTGGAGACTCCTCAGTGCCTGCCACAGCGGGTCCTGCAAGCATTGCGTGGACTCTCACTGTGCATGATTTCGAATCCAAATAATCAACCATTAATTTGATCTAAGTCCAAGCGTGAAACTATAGGTGCATACAGTTCATTAGGGATTCAGACATAATCCATCAAGCAAATAATCCCTATGCTAAGTCTCAATCACACAAAGTAAAGAAAAAGTGAAAAGCCAAGGAAAAAATAGAATAAAGAGCAAAAAAAAAAGAGACGAGGCTCCTAGGTGAACAATCACCCGGGAAATGGACCTCGTGAAATGCTGAAGTGACTTGAGAGTTCAAATTTATTATAATTTAATTGTCTCTCTCTTTCTCTCTCACTTGAATTACAAAATAAAATAAAAGGAAAAATACAAAGATGCTATCTTCAAAAATCTTCAAGTCCTCTTTTATCACTCTCTCTTGTTGGGTTGTGTTGAAAAGATGATTCCACTTCACTTGGGTGTGTAGGCCTCCTAGGAGCACCTCCCTAGATCTGTGGTCCCTCACAACAAAATCAAACATAGAAGATGGCTAGACAATTCTAAATGAAATCAAACAAGATGAAACATAAATAAATGATAAATATACAAGAGGAACACGAAACCATTCTGTGTGTTGTTGCTCCTCAGCAATGATGCCATATAAAAACTCAACTTTTGCGAGGGTCAGATATTATCACAAGGCGAGAACATTGTTTCTGAGGGGACCGCTCACGAGAGCCAAGAAGTTCAATAATACCCCACAAGAGATGAAGCACTGATAAGTAAATAAATGTGGAGTTAAAATTTATTATAACTCTACAAGGTGTAAGTATGTGTAGATTGTCGAACACATGGAGCACACAAGATAGATTGTGAAGTTAGATTCCAAAGGTGTCATCTTTGTTTCTTTTTTATTGTATTTTTGTGTCGGTGTGTGTGTGTGTGTGTGTGTGTGTGTGTGTGTGTGTGTGTGTGTGTGTGTGTGTGTGTGTGTGTGTGTGTGTGTGTGTGTGTGTGTGTGTGTGTTTATGGATTTTTGCTTTTATATTTTTTATGTTTTTTATAACTTTTATTTTTTTTATTTTTGTGATTTTTAATTTTCTTTTTTATTTTAATTAGATATAAAGAAAGTATATATAATATATGTATATAATAACTACTATTGATAATAAATATATAACATAAAGACAAAATCTGGAAAATACCTTAAGATATAGTCTTTTTTTAGGTTTTAAAATATATTTTAGATATTTTTAATTATTATTATAAAAGTAATATTAGTAAATATAACTATATACAATTACGTTGCTCTTATATTTTTAGATATAGCTATAAATACTCAAAATCAATGAAATAAATATTTTTGGTTTTTTTATGTTTTGATTTGTTTTTGAATATTTTTCTTATAATTTTTGTCATTTTTAAAGTCCAAAATACCCTAAACTAGGGGATAAATAAATAAGTTTATGTTTTAAGGACTTGAAAATATATAATTAATCCAAGGTTCTTCAAAACTATGTTTAATATATAATATATAATATATAATATAAAGAAAATACATAAATAGAAATAATTACTTTTTGGATTTATAAAATATTTTTGAGAATGCTATAAGGATTTAGGTGCTTTTTAATATGTAATGGTTTTCTATTGTTATTTTTAGTGATTTTTAGTCAGTAGTAACACAAGAGAATAATAAAATATATATATATTTTTGGAATTTAGAAAAATGTTTTTGTAATTTTATTTATTTTCCAGTGTAAACATGGCATAAATACTAGGTCTTTCAATTTTTACAAAAGGGAAAATATTTTTAAATGGTCTAAGAAAAATATATGTGATTTAATATATGTCTAATGCATTTAAAATATTTGCTTAGATTTTTAAATACAAAATGATATTTTTAATGAACAAATGCAAGAAATAAAAATCTATTTCTAGCAAGGTCCTAATTGGAAATATACACAAGTATTTCTTGTTTTTCAAACCCCTAGAAGAAGCCTAGGGAAGAATCCACAAAATGCCCATAATATTTAATACAATATATGCTAACAGGGGTATTTTTTATAGTAAATGGAAGTACGAGGTCCAAACTACAATATACCAAGATATTTCGAAGTGGAATTAAAACTTAATGGACTAAAGTGAAATGCAACAAACCCAAGGGCTCCTCTGCAAAAAGCTCGCCTCCTTACATGCACATGCACGCGAGGTAACGTAGCAAGGGAACCAAATTAAATAAAACAAGTCTAGGGTTTACATTACAATTTTTACAAAATAGTTATAACTGTAGAGGAAATATTTTGTACTAAAAATAAAATACAATAAATCGGGGGTATCAATCTAAATTACCCCTTAAAGCACAATCCGATGTTGATGTTGCTTTCATTTGACACGTGTGGCGCTATAGACAGCGGATACCACTTCATGGATGATTGGTTCTAATTAGATAAGGATATTTATCTGATGGTTGGATGTGGCCTTCATCCAACGGTAATTGTAGGCCTAGAGACTCCTCTTTGATCGGGCGGTTGCGAGATAGCCTGGATGAACAAGTTTGAAGCACCGCCCTGGTGAGCTTCAATTTGTAAGATCATGTGTCTTTAGCCACCTGTGACGCTCCCCACATGTGCAAAAAGGAGCAGCGGCTCCTTCTCAGCGACTAGAGCCCTCAAATGGGTTTAGACCCCATCGATAGGGGGCTTGGAGCTCGATGAAGCTAGAGCACAGTTCTTGATGTCGATACCCTATAGAAAGGGTCTTTAGGACCTGCAAAGGAGCACAAACGCATGATGAGTAAATGGAAAAGGCTCCTGGCTTTTATTTGGTGAAGATTAATGTGAAAATGAGGTTGGAGCATAGAGGTCCAGCAAGTGGTGGCAGAGGGACCTCGAGTCTTTGATCCAGTAAGGAGCGAAGTTGTTGGATGGTCATGGAAATGTAGAAGCGCCTGGGGAAAGTGGTGGCAGTGAAATGAGGTCGAAACATGTGTTGCATGGTGGTGAAACGATGGTCAGAGCGGAGTTCCGACAAACTAATGGATAAAAGATCTAAGCTAAGATAGTGAATAAAAATCTAAACTAATTGGAGAATTGGAATGCTTGAACGAAAATCTACCTAGGAAGCATGAAAAAGAAAGAAACTTTGACCTGGAATAGGTAGCAGAAGTACCTCACCGGCAGATCTCCGACGAGATATGGATTACCGACTTTAGTCCTCTTCCTCCTCACCTGAAAGGCCAAGAAGCTTGCTGATATCATTAATAAACCTTAGCGCACGAAAGTAGGGTAATTAGAGGGGAGAAATCAAAAACTAAAAAATGGGTGGAGACAAGGTATATATACATGATATGAGATGGTTGGGGAAATGTGCTCGATTCAATGAACCTCATATCAAGAAATCATATGCACGTGATAGGTCAATGATCGAGGTGAAAATTCGCAGAAGGAATCGATGCTAAAGTGTGAAAGAATCTCGTGTAATAAATCAAGGAAGTCAATGGTATAGGTCTACGAGACGTAAATCTCAGGAGGGGTGGGGAGTTGATCAAGGTCAACTCAGACTGCCCTCCCACTGGTCCATGTAGGTGGGCAACACGACAAAACATATTGAAAATTCAATATTAATTAAAAATAAAATAATAGATTATTTTATTAATTTTATGTTAACGCATGAAAAATTTTTCTTTATTTAATATAGTATTTTATTATGATTTTTATCTATTTCTACATGTTTATTTATTATAGATTACTTTTTACAAGTATACATATTTGTGTATTAACCTATATATAATATAATTTATTATTATTTTATATTTTATTATTTTATGTAATTAATTTATATATTTATAACTTATTTAAATTTACATAAATATATTTTTATTATATTTTTGTAAAGTTATTTGTACACTTAAATAACTACATGTATTTATTACATAGGTACATGTATATATAATTCATCTATTTAGTTTGTATACTTATTTGTGTTTTTGTATTTTAAATTATTTTATTTTATTCTAACTATGTATATATATTTCATATATTATTTACAAACTCATAAAAATATTAAATAGTGAAAAATATAAAGAATAGATAAAATGATTATTTCATTCAGGTATAATGTACATTAGGGGTTCAAAACTTTACTTTTGCATGTTAACTCCAAATTGAGTGAGGCCACCTTCATTAAATAGCTACTAAAAAGTTATATACAATTAAAGGTAATTTTGGTGAATTTTGAGTTCATATGGAAATGATACATGTCTATGAAGTTTGGATTTTGCTTTTTATTCTGAGTGTATAGGGCATCATGTATATTATTTTTATGTGAAATAAACTTTATATTTTTCTATGTATTTTTGTCTACAACTTTCATGTACAAAGTTTATTTATTTGAGTCATTCAATACATATGGTATCTCATTTCTTTTCTTCTATTTTTTTTTATTTTGGTTTAAACAAAATATTTTATACAATATTTACACAATAAATATTATGTGTTATTTTATGTAAAACAATGCTATTTACATTTATTTATCTAGAGTTTAAATGCCAGACTGAAAGAATAAATGTGATGAAATTGAGATTCATCAATACCCCAAGCTCTTGTTGCAATAGTAGAGAGGAGAAATGGAGGACCACAACGCGTGTGCTCCGCTCCATCCACGACACCAGCTCCGGCTCAAGAGAGTCAATTCGTATCTCAATACTTTTGCTGCAAATTTCAGTAGTGGATCGAATAAATTAATTCTACAGATTAATTGTGATTCGACCGGATTGAATGAATTCAACTCGACTAGTCATCATTTCAAAATCTGAAGAGGCGCCCGTTGGGGGGTTGGAAGATGAAAAGTCATGCTCTAGCTTTTCGTATACCCTCCCCATGGACAACATTTTCTTCACTTGCAAGAAAACTCTCGTCGTCTCTTGCTCTCTATTCCACCACAACTGCGACCTATGTTTCATCTTTTTTCGGATGTTGTTCTCTGAGGTATTTTCGAGTATTATCTCGTATGTGTGCGTGGATGATGATCGTGTGTCGTCGTATCTTGAGAGTGAAACACCAGTTTCCTTTGCATAAGTATTGTGGGGAAATATCCTCTCTAAAGGCAATTTGTAATGATCGTTTCAATGATCTCTATTATGATCTTTTTACTGTTTTATTTGCCGTTATTGATTTATTGTTTTGTCTTTTTGGATCACCCTAAAATGATGTATAATTGGTTTGATTGGTTCCCGCATATTGTAATCATATTACGAATCGGAAATGCATGCTTGTTAACTTATTAATCTGTAATGCATTTATATTGATTCTTATGGATCTGGAAAATTACTGTTTATTGTATACCTTGATGATCGTGTTAACAACAGTTACACACATGCTTGTATGTGTTTACGGAGGGCCTCACGTATAAGATCACCAGAAGTTTAAAGCCATGCAATATGGTACCAAATTTCTACCCCGGCTAAAAACTAAGAACTCCAATTTATGATTATTACAACAATTGATACTAATTGCCTTTCAATTTCAACGACATTTTTCTATTTGTATTAGGATCTATACTTAGGGGTGTGTACTGGGCGGGTAATCGATCCATTAGATTGTGACTTGTCCCATTCCATTATTACTAAGTCACTGATCAACTCAACTCATTCCAATAGGCATCATGTTCTTATGGGTATATACACTACAAGAAATTTGACATACGACAATAGATAATTTAATATTCATTGTCATACATTTCAATGTTAAATATATAACGATGAGTATTATTCATTGCAAAATTAGCTTTTGTTCTTGTAATTAAAAATGGATGCGGTATTCGTTGTTAAATGTTCATATATCAACAATTTATCCATTGGCTTATTCATTAAATTTGTACAAATCGTTGCTAAATTTACCGATAATTAGAAGAAAAAGATTAACAACCGTTATATGATTCGATGCTGGAAATATAACAACGATGACAATAATCATTGTGAATTTTAAGAAGCAAGTAATGAATATTATTCGTTATTATATATTAACTATGCTATATATTATAATGAATATTAAATTATTCATTTAATTTATAATTGTTGTAGTACTCGAAATACCTAAATGGCATTCGGCTACCCATAGAATATTGTGAAAACATCGATTTGAATTCCGAACATAAATCAGACTCTTATAACATTCCTGACCAAATTTCTAAAATCATTATTCTTATTAATTTTTAATATATTATTGACCATGTACATATTTAATAACAACATTGTATTTCATATTTCAATACAATGCACACGTTTAATGACATGCACGTTACACTTTATCTACTTAATTAAGGAGAGAGCTTTATCAACAAAAGAAAAGGCACGAATATGATCGCAAATTTGCATATTTCAGGATTTTTTTTCAGGATTCTATATTCACAAATTTCGAACTGAAGTAAAAAATGCAACAGCTTCATCTTGAAATCTACAAAATCGGGCGCATCACATTCTGGAGACAACAAAAACTATTTAAAAAAAGACAGAAGATGACATCGATTTTGATCTGATTTAGGGAGCCTTAATATACTTCCGAACCTAAGAGATCGGAGGGATTAAGCATTTTGATCCGCAAGTTTTAGATTTTTATTGAAGGAAAAAAGTTGTGATTTAGGGATTTGAGGGTGAGATCGAGATGGAGATCGTAATTGCTCGCTCCATGGAGAGAGGATGCCACTGGAAGGAGGAATGCATGAACCGTTCAAAGACGAAAAAGGCAAGAACTAGCATCGGGTTGGAGGAGCAGGAGATGGGTGCGAGGAAACGGGTCAATCCGTGGGGTTACCATTGCCTATAGGCTTGGAACCCTGTATGCTCGGGGTTAAAGAAAGCTAGGAACCCAATCGGACCTAATTAGTTGGATATCAATGGATTTAGAGTCATACGAATCAGATCCGATATCCACCCAGGGTGCATGTACTCGTATAATATCAAGCGCGGTTAGACGGATGGGCGGTGGTGATGCCCATATTCCTATCATGACTGAGAGGGAGATAGGTGTTTATAAAGGAAACCTAGAACATGTGCAAATTGCAATGCTCTCTTTTTTCAATGGGAAACTTTGTCCTTGAGCAATCATGCATATATGTAATAATTAATGCTTGATGGTTGTTGTTGTTGTTGACATTTCCAATGAACAAACTTCCTTTATTCAACAACTCCTTCTTTGTCATCTACTTCTCATGACACACACGATTAAGAACAACTTCTTCTTTGTTGTTGACTTTGAATAGACCTCTAGCCTCTTCTAAGATCCAGTTGATTGAGACGAAATCAAAGTTTCCGGAGAAATGTGAATTTTGAACAAGCTCGCACGTAAAACAATCGTAAGAGGGAGATCACCATTTGAGTCCTTACAAGCTCTAAAAGCAACTCCTTTATACTTATTTTTCTCACAAGTATTATATATCATGTGAACTTCCTTATTTGTATCACTACAACAAAATTGAACTATAATAACGGTTTTTTTCAAAATCTATCAATAAATTAACCATTGTTAAATATATAATGATGTTATTACTCGTTGCGAAATGAGTTTTCATACACAAACTTAGCAACGAATATCATATCTGTCGTTATATTATTAGCAACAGTCCATATAGCGATGCCTATTCGTTGCTTTTTCAAAATATCAACTAATAGTCGTTATTTTTTTAGTTCAAAATTTAGCGACGCTTATTTAGAAGTTGGAAAACAGCAACGAAGCGTCATTACGTGGACCGTTGCTAATGATAAAACAATATATATGATATTCGTTGCTAATTTCGAGTACGAAAAATCATTTCTCAACAATCAATATCGGCATTATATATTTAATAATGGCTAATTTAGTGGCGGATTTTGAAAAAAAAATTACTATAGCTCAATTTTTTGTAGTGTATTGTTGGATTAATTTCACCGGTCAGACCTCTGCATTCGACCTCTCTCCTTCACTTTCTTCCTCTAACCAATACTTTTCTTCTTTCTCTCCCAACGTTCTCATCTTGTTACTCTAACCAATACTTTTCTTCTTTCTCTCCCAACGTCCTCATCTTCTTCCTCTAACCGATAATTTTCTTCTTTCTCCCCCCATGCCCTTGTTATACCAGCTCTCTCACCGAAGAGGTTTCTCGATCTCATGGAGCATTTACGTCAAAGGGGATGAGCTTATTATAGAATTTGAGGCTCGAGAGCACATTTCATGACAAGGAAAAGCCAAGCACCCAAAAGAAAAGGCTGGGTGAAGCTCCATCCCTTTGCAAGGTCACTCACACAACACACACATTCCTTAACTCCAAGAGTTGTCCACCTCCTCACTTGTATATACCCTCCTCTTCTTCCCAATGAGCCATGCCATCCATTAAATTATAATTAACCAGGTGTATGCATGATCGAATCCATATATCAGTTGATTTATGTATTGGATGGGATTACTATCAAAATCCGATCCAATCCAATTCGTTAATAAATAAATATAATAATAGTAATAATTGATTTGCTTCCATTACAACATATTGCACATTTAACTGTATTTCAAGCCACTCTTATTTATAAATGCTCCAATCATCCTTCTCTTAGTTCTGAATCTTCAAAGTACAAACTATCCTTCTCTTTAGGCATGCCAATCTGGGTATATACTCCTTGTATGCTCGACCCAAATACGTCCTATTTAAGGACATGAAAATTATCCCATTTATTTTTGGATGGGTTTGGATTTTGAATTTACTATCCATGCCAGTATGGGCATGGGTTTCGGATTGTTTTGTACATACCCAAACCCAAACTGATCACCTCAAAGCCGAATAAAAAATAAGTATAAATATAGATGTATATGTTGAGATTTAGACAAACTCATCAACTCCATTCATATCTAATAGATATCGATCTACATATATAAAAATCCAGCGCGAAAGGTTTAGTCACTTTGCGTTAATTCATTTATTCATTTCAACTACATTTTTGTATCTTCATTAATAAAAAAATATCAACCCAAAAGGGTTACACTTAATATACATTTTCTACACATTGCACATCCTTTTGTACCCGTATCTTAGCTTAATCTCTCTCTGTTTTATCAATGTGTGAAAAGTTTATTTTCATTTTACAAATAATATAGAATTTTACTATATCGAATATGTGAGTACCCATTGGGTGCACGGGGGTATACTGAGTTTTTGGGTAATTGATAGAAATTTTCTATTTAGTAAATGGACGGGCATTAGGTAGTGATTTTATAAATGGCTAGGGTTTGAGAATATTGATTAACTCATAGTTTTGATTTTATAAATGGCTAGTGATTTTATAATCGCTAGAAATATGTATTATTTTACCTTAATTCATGTTAGTTGATGTCGATCCTTACGATGGGATTCATTCTTACTTGTTCAACATATTAGTTTTAACGTGACTAGTCTCGTACTTGTATAAACATCATTTTGTCGTTAATAGTTAATACCATTGGTATGATCCTTATTCCAAAGTGTTCATTGAGGACTAATATTCCCAAGCCATGAATGTTATAGAGGCCATGGATGTTCTTTGCTATGGATATTTTTTGTCCAAATGGTGAATGCTAGTTGATGAGGTCCTTGTTTTTATTTTCGTGAATGTTATCGGACGGTTACATTCCTCCTAGTATTGCTCATAGTTTCTTATGTATCAACCACTGTTAGTCCGCATATCGTAATCGTACACCCTGGTTTTTGTTGTTATAAGAAAAGATCGGATATGCTAAACAATCGATATTGCGATTTGATTTTTGATTGTTGATGACATTTACTTGCATTGTTCGTGCCGTCAATACATTCTGAAAGTTTGTAAAAAGGCATGTCTATATATGTGTGTTGATGCGTATATACCTACTCACATCGATGTTCTTGCAACGAGAATATATATAGCAAATGTTTAACTGACTTTTTATTTCAAAAAGAAAAGAAGATATGTATGTATCAATAGTTCTTCCTATCTTCGTCGACGCATAACATTACTCAAATTCCTTTAAAAGTCGATTTGATCTTATTTATCAGGTGACTTATTTTCTTATGGAAAGTTTAGTGGATATAAAAGTGGATTAGACATGGATTAAGATAAAATTTGATCTACATGCACTCCTAAATATAACTATACTACAAGACAAAATCCTCTCCTTAGAATAGGAGAAAAAGAGAGGAGACACATTAGACGAAGAAAATGGAAGCAGAAAAAGAAAACAAGGGCACGTTATAGATAACGAAGTCAGATGGATACAGTAGTGTGCATATTTGAAAGGCGAGGGGGCAAATTGCAGTTACAGCAAGGGTACCAATAAAAAAACCCAACCTCGGAGAGTTTTTCTCTTTGGGTGCCACTGCCACCTACTTCGAAGGACTAAATGGTTGAAATAGACAAGACCACATGTGCCGAAACATAAATTTTCCATCACATGTTGAACTGTCAATTTAGACGTCAAAACACCTGGTCAAATTTACTTTATTCCCAAATTTATATCACGCGAGAGGAGTCAAGGAAACCCTTCTGTGTGCATTGTTTACAACATGGACTGCTGCAGCCATATGGGTCATAGCCATCGCGTTGTTCATTTAACGACCGTAATCTCTCAAAGAAAACATCTGCAAAACTTAGCAGTTTTGGTCGATTAAACATAACCGTCGGATGGTTATCCAGTGATCCGAATGGCCCTCTCTCTGCTTATCAACTTTCCTCATTAGCTGTGGTGGTAAATTCGAGCTAATAATCATCTCCACTTATTTAGCTCTGTTAACATAAAGCAGCCCACCCCCCCCCCTCCCTCCCTCTCTCTCTAAGCCATCCATTATCATCTCCCTTGCTCTCTCTCTCTAAGCAGGCCGTCATCGCTCCCTTTCTCTCTCTCTGAGATGGGTTGCTTCTACTCGAAGGTCGGGCCTCCTCCCACGGCCTTCACCCGCGACCTGAGCCTCAGCCTCAAGAAGAGGATCGCCGACATCCCACCTTTCGAAGACATCCTCTCCACCAGAGCCGCCCGCGCCGAGCACCACCACCTCTTCCCCCTCTTCTATTCCATCAAGCTCAAGTCACAAGAGCTCGATCACGACGACCCCCCATCCCCGCCCGACCTCGAGATCACCACCAACGAGACCATCAACGCCTGGGAGCTCATGGCCGATCTCGAGGACAGCGACCCACAAGAACAACAAGAGAAAGATCCCGGCTCCCATGAAGAGGGAATCGACCACCAATCACCTTCAGATCCCGCAGATTCTGCCGCCTTCGATCCCTCTCCGAAGACCCACGTCGACGGTTCCCCGCGGTTCGACCTCTCGGAATCGGAACAGAGGAGCAAAGGTTGCGCCTTTGTACCGGAGCCACCGGCTGTGGATAAAATCGAAGAACGACCGCCTTCAGATCTCGCGGAGTTCGAACCCCCGCAGGCCTCCGGACCGGGTCATCGGAGGAAGGCCGCTGCTATGCGCTTGAAGCTGAAGGTTCCAAGCTTCAATTTTTACGGCGCCGGAGAGCTCCGGCGACCGGATGTGGAGGACGAGCAGGTGGAACTATACGAGACGCCGAAGTTCGGGAGCTACGGGAGGCGCGGCGATGGGGAGGGGCACGAGGACGTGTTCGATCCGGAGCTTGTGGCGGAGATCGAGGAGGCGCTGGAGAGGCTAACGGAGGAGGAGGAGGACGTCCTCCGACGGATAGTGGAGGAGTGCATGGCGGATAGTCGGGGATAACGAATATGGCTCGGAGAAATTGGGGTCGGTGATTAAGGATTAATGATTTGAGATAATCCTAATCAATGTTTTAATAATTCATAGAGTTCTCCTTGTTTTTTTGTGTGTATATCTAACGTGATTATATTCATAATGTAATTTGGGATTTGGAGTTGGGATCTGTCATCCCACGAGAGTGAGATATTCCTTACCTCCATTTACGAAGTTGCATCACTAGTTGGAAGAGATCCTCTGTTGTAAAGAGGATAACATCGGAGGAGTTGTAATTTTCTCTATTTTTAAATTTTGATTTCAAAATATAATCTTATAGATTGAATCCTATATTAATGATCTATATATCTTTCAAATTTCGCTCAAATATGAGCTTATTCGCTATTTTATATTAATAGTCAAACATTCCATCAAGATCTAAGCAACTTAAATTCTATTTAAAAAAATATGAATCTTAAACCATCAAGAGAAGATAGCAAATAAGTCAAATTTGAGTGAAATTCGGCGTAGAGCATGAATGTCAGATTCAATCTATAAGGTTAGATTTTGGAATTAAATCACAAAAAACTAAGGAAGATTACTTCCTCTTTACTACGCGGAGTTTCAAAATGTTTGAATCTCAAGACACAATGAAAATAAATTTGGATATGTTCTTATTTGATACGCTATCATGTTCATTTTATACATATTGTAACATTTGTATTCGTATTTGTTTTAAAGTGGATGCTGATATTGATATCACTTCGACATGAATATTCATGTTCGTATTAATATATTTAATTTAGTACATAAATAAAGTCATAAATCAATTTTCAACTACTTGTAGTAAAAATATGATTGCATTCACTAATATTAATATAAATATCATTAAATGAATAATATATATATATATATTATATATATATTTGTGCAAACCACAATGAACATGTATATATCAGTCAATCTATACAATATTTCTATTATTATTCATATCTGATTCATATTCGTTTTATATTTATATTTGTCTTTTTGGGCAATGGTTGTACATTTTCATATCCGTCAATATCCATATCGAGATTTGTGTTTGTATTTTAAAATGGATAAAAATAATAATTATACCTATATTCATATCGGTATCTCAAGAGGGTCGTTCTGATAAAGGTAAAAACTACACACTAATGCAGATAAATAACATGTTTACTGAGTATTGTCTCCTCACCATCTCTGAGATTTTGAGACATTGAATTCATCATGAACGAAAAATAATGATCTCGAAAATCGACTTTAGAAGATCCTTTAACACTCTGAACTGGGATCTTCTAATCATGGCCTTTAAGGTAAATTATTGTCCAGATAAATTTATAGCTTGGGTGATTTACAATTTTAAAAAATAAATTATCTTTGAAAATAATAGTAGCTCAAAAAGATTTTCCAACCCAAAAAAGGTAGTTCATCAAGATATTTAGTATCCACCACTTATATTCATAAACGCATTGAATATCCTTGACGGAATATCTAAAAATATGTTGTCTAATTGACAAATTCATGGTTTCTCCTCCACTCTATGAGTATATGTTGAAATCACAAATGTCTAATTTATTGACGATATTCTCATCTTTGTTCGCATCGGTGAGTGATATATAAAAAAAATAGCTATTACACAATGTATCTTCTCCCTCATCTCTAACCTGAAATGAATACAGAGAAATCATTTATACATTGTCTAAACCTTATATTTTCCGAAAAGATAATTGTCACCTCCCATCTTGATTAGCATTTGGGTGAATTCATTATAAACTATCTAATCCTCTCCTTGCCCTAAAAACTCTTCATGTGGTTCACTAATAATCTTTAATTGATTAATTTTCTATGAAATGGACTTGGTGGAAATAGGGATGGGTATTAGGTTGGACCAACCCAATCATGCCCACAAAACTGACCCGAAACCTACTCTAATTTACAGTGGGTTGAGCTTGGACCGAAAATTTGCTCCATAAATTAAAGGGGCTGGGCTTGGACCAACCTCAACCCAAACCCATTAACCCAATGCCACGACCCAATAGGGTCCAATAAGATGTCCCATGTAATTACTCATAATTCCAAATTATTATAGTGTACTTTATACATTATCAATATTTACTATCTATATACACATAATTGTCCATTATATTATCTTAAACATATTCGTTGTTAAGTTTCTCTCTTTATCGTCATCATAATATCAATTTTCTCACTACATGATGAGTATCACCTTTTGACTTCGTGAAGATTATGAGGGGTGGGAGGGGGGTTGAATAAGAGAATCAATGGTAGAATAAAAACTTTTGCAGAATAATCTTGAACGTAATATAAACAACCATCCAATTAAGCATACTGCACATGATTTTGCTATGGAAATCCAATCGGTGAAAATCAAGACCTAAGTCCTCTCGACTCAATATTTTTGTTAAACGAGCTAACCAACTTTTGTACTATAGACAAAGATATTTATACGGATATCTCAACTATTAAAAAAGCTGCCAGCTTTACAACTCTAGGTCAAACATCAAAGTCAATGCCAAAGGTCTGATCAAAACAATGTGGAGGGTGGACAAACTTTGAATGTCCTCTGACTTGCTTGGACAACTCCTTGGATTGAATATCAACTTGCAAACTTGCATATCAAACACCAAAAGTTTATACAGAGAGTGTTATGAGAATAATATAGAATGAATAACTTCATATTATTTTCGTAATATTTTTAACATAGTTATTAGCATAGGATATTGGAGTATATGGACAATCAATAATATGTATATCGGTGATCAGAATATCTAAAATATCAAGTGGCGATTAAAAGATATCACCATATCTTGTCGCATGTCAAAAGTGTTCATACTTTGATCAGAATATCTAAAAGATCAAGAGGCGATTGAAAGATGCTTCTTGATAGCTTTTTTTATGAAGTTAGCAATCAAACTTTTCTCTCGGGAAGATCTAAGAATGATAGAGAGAGAACTTGATAAAGCTTTTGAAATATTTTTCTTTGTTATTGAGAGCAGAGGAGAGCTGGTGATTTTCTAATGTTGGATGTGAGGTCTCATATATTTGTGTCAAAGAAAATATGATCATTGAAAATAAATCTAACAAGAAATCGATAAGAATTGGTACATATGATCGATCATGTAATAAGGATGATTGATCACGTCAAGTAAGTTGATTGATCCTATGGAAATTCTAATTTCTACATATTTAGAAAGTTCAATAGCATAGCTCATAGGTTACATATTTTCAAACAAAATATTATTCAATATACATAATTACAAATTGGATTCAACCAGAAATAGAAACTTTAACTTGATATCTTGGTCATCTGTAATTTTTATCATTCAAATGTCTTGTAGTCCTATAAACGAATAGACAACCGAGTGACTATAATACATGTATACCATTTTTAATATTTACTAGATATTAGAACATATAGTAAACAAAGGACTAACAATACATGCATGCATATGTACATATGCATGTATGAATCAAATGTATATACTCTATGGAATACATGCGCCTACCTTTTTTCCTGTATTTTTTGTTTTTTTAAAATGAAACCTAGATGGATTTTGGTCATTGTATATCAACGTTGTGTCATTATAAAATTATTTTAACTTAATATTTTTATCCCATATATCAAGATTACTAAAATTTTATGGTCTCAAAATTACTGAAATTAATCTCGTTTAGATGGACACGATAGGAATGTTTGTTTTACTTGAAATTTGAAAAACATATTCTACTTATTTTTCTAAGTAAATCTCCTCGGAGTTTCATTTTAAAAAAATAAAAAAATAGGAAAGATGGGGTGAGACCTTGCTCTTATATGCTCCTAGAGAGCACAATTATATATATATATATATATATATATATATATATATACCTACATATACACACACACACACATATACATACATAAATATACATACATACATACATACATACATACATATATACATATATGGGATTGGGGAGCCTACACCCATGTGTAGGTAACTTTCCTACACCCACCTCTTGTTCCTTAATTTTTTGTTTTTTTTGAAATGGATCTTTAGGGGATTTACTTAGAATATTAAATGAAATATGTATTTCAAATTTCATGTAAAACAGACATTCCTAACAGCTCCATCAGAAGGGGGCCGATTTCAGCAAATCTCAGACCGTTGAAATTTGACTGTCATGATGGATAAGTTAGAAGTCTCGAAATAAGTTGAAATTTGAATGAAGATATGGTGATATATTGTGATCTAAACTCTCTAAAGAATTACCTCAAAAAAATAAAAAATTTTGAGGGAACAAGAGGCGGGTGTAGGAAAGTTACCTACACATGGGTGTAGGCTCCCTTTTCCCTACATATATATGGGGGATTTAGATCATCATCTATCATCATGCTCTTATATGCTCCTAGAGAGCTTGCTCTTATATTCACGACATGAAACCTGGGGGGATTTAGATCACCATCTATCATCATGGTGCCATTCAAAATTCAACTCAATTTGAACCTCTATCCCCTCATCAAGACTGCCAAATTTTAACAGTCTCAGAATTGTTGAAATTGACCCCCTCCATATGGACATATTAGAGGTTTTTTATACGAAATTTAAAACACACGTTCCACTCATTATTTTATCTAAATCCCCCAGGTTTCATGATGTGAATGATAGTAAAATGAATAGTTGAGAATATCCATCTCACCATCTCACAAAAAGCCCATCTCACAGGATCTCCCCTATACATACATACATACATACATACATACATACATGCATGCATGCATGCATGCGTGCATCCATTCATGCATACATTCATACATACATACATACATACATACATACATGCATCCATACATGCATACATAAATGCATACATACATACATACACACAAACAAACATATATACATGCATGCATCCATCCATGCATCCATCCATCCCTCCATACATCCATGCATGCATGCACGAGTACATTCATACATCCATCCATGCATACATACATAGATACATACATACATCCATGCATACATACATGCATCCATACATGCATACATACATGCATCCATACATGCATACATACATGCATACATGCATCCATGCATCCATACATGCATACATACATGCATACATGCATCCATGCATCCATACATGCATACATACATGCATGCATGCATCTATGCATACATACATTTATACATGCATGCATGCATGCATCTATGCATCCATACATGCATACATCCATCCATACATACATGCATGCATGCATGCATACATACCCCCCCCCCCCCACACACACACACATATATATATATAGGATTTTCTTCCAATAGGATGTAGTCCTTCCTGAATTCAGGAAGGCCGACAATTTTTTTGTAAAAAGGACAATGACTTTAGTAGAATACATATACAATTTGTATTAAAAAGGTAAAGTTTAATGTTTGTATTATAACGTTTAGTTTTGTATGCGGTTTTATATTTATAATGTGCATCTATAATATAAACTATATACATCTTCTATTCAATGTTTGTGTTTTTTTTAAAAGAGGGTGACCTTCTTGAACTTAGGAAAGACACATCCTTTTAAAAGGCCCTCCACTTATACACACACACACACACACACACATATACATATATATAAGGTTAAACGGGGTTTCCCCTTGGGGGGGCTAACTTAGCACACCCACCCCCATTTTTCCAAGTTTTTTTATTTTTTTTGTAAAAGCTTCCATGAAAATTCATCACCATATCCCTATATTATGTCATTCAAGTTTCATGCGAAACATGGACTCCTACGAACTCCATCCAAACAATCATTTTTAACGATCACAGAATACTTGAAATCGAGCTTATCTGGATGGAGGACATACGAGTCTCTATTTCACGCGAAAGTTGAATAACATAATATAGGGATATATTTATAGAAAATACACTGAAGTATTTTTTAAAAACAAATTTGGGAAAAAATATGGCGGGGGAGCTGAATTAGCACCCCTAGGAGTTAGCCACATTTTCCCCATATATATAGGGGATGGGGAGCTTGCACCAATGTGCATATACTTTATTTACACCAATGCCTATAACCCTTGGATCAAGACACATCCAAGGGTTGGAATCATCACACTTTCTCTAAGAAAGATGGTACTACCCAATGCATGTGCCTTCCTAATGACTGCTAATCGAGCTAATTCAGTTGGATTAAATTAAGGAGATATCATCAATCGAGAAAATAAACCACTAATAGGTCAAACTGAATAATCAAGTGGCTTCGTTATCATTATTATCCTGGTATAGCGACTAGGGTCGAACTCAAGGAGCACAATTATATACTAAGTATTTGATTTCAAAAGAAATCCTAGGATTTTTATTGCCTTTTTAGTGGTTCTTAATTTTTTAAAATTTTAATTTTTCAATAAGCGAAAATAAGAACAAGAGCTGAAAATATGCGTACACACTATCTTTTTGTATTTTCTAAAGTATGAAATATGCTTAGAAAAATGTAACAACACTATTTTTGGATTTTATAAGTTTCAAAGTGTTTTTGAAAATTTTATAAAAATTAAAAAGTGATAAAACAACAAACAATGTACAACCCGAAATATTTTGCAATTTAAAAATAAGTAAAAGCTTATAATTCCAGCGAGTGACTTTTACGAAAAATATAGATGAATATCTACAAACAGATTTGAAATTGCAATTTTTTGATTTTTCTGTGATTTATATAATTTTTTAAGTTTTTATGTATTTGGCAAATTTTTAGTTTTTTATGAAATCTTTTTCAACAAAAATTATACTAAAGCCAAAAGACAATAAAAGACAACTACATAAATTTTGTAGAATTTTTAAAAGGTTTTTAGAATTTTTATGATTTTTTAAAGACAAATAGGGGTTATCTAATGTTTTTTTAATTTTTAATAATATAAAATAAACAACAATCAACAAGAAAAAATCACCATAAATAATACATGCAATCAGGAATAACAAGTAAATATTAGGTAATTTGTGCAATCAATTTATTATTTATTACAATTAATAAAAGAAAAGTAATTAAAATAGTTCATAGAGACTAATATGCAATTATATTAATTTCTAGGGCCTATTGGAGAACATATCAGAAAACAAGAGGGCCACTATGCAATTTATCAACAAAATACACATGCAACACATGAAACAAGGCACATAGGGGTATAAATGCAATTTTTAAAACATTAATTTTATTCCATAATAAGTTCATATTGTAGGACAAAATGTATAAAAACACGAGAAAATCACGTGAAGCTACAGTGATCATAACTCAGATGGACTAAAGCACAAATATGAAAACTACATGGCCCTTTCTGTAAATATTTTTAATTTCATGTTATTTTATTGGACTAAAACGAAACAAACTAACATGCAGGAAAAAAAGGGAAATATAGCCAGGCGAGGCACGTGAGAGGTGTATGGAGGCCTGATGGCTCTAATGTATTCCTGCAAAAGAATCTTAGAGCTAGAGGATGTCGGGGACGTGTGGCTCAGATCTGACATGCCAGGGGCTGATCAATGGTCTGCAAGGCTGCTCTGACGTGCGAAGCAGATGGGGTCCATTTCTGAGAAGAGGGATACATATTGGGTGCTATTAGATGGTCTTGATCAAATCTATCACTCCATCCCCTATCGAACGACAAAGGAAGATGATGAAAGAACAATGCTCAAGAGAGCTTCAATCAAGTGTAGATGGAAATCCATGGGCTTGATGAGCTCATTATGGGGTCTAACAGCTTCACGCATGTTTTTTGTATGGACCATGATCTTCAAAGGGGCAATAAACGATCAAATGACGATGGTGGTGCTCCACCACCTGAAGCTGCTCTGCCTGAGCAACAAGAGCCCAGAATGAATCTTCTTGAACGTGCTTGTACCTGTGAAGGATAGAGGGACTTGGAGGCTTTTCTCTGGTCGAGTTATTGCTTATAAATATAGAGATAAGCAACAAGGGAGCACTGTGGACGTCTGACGGAAATGGAGGGAAGATGTCAAACCAAATCTCACATCGATGACTGAGATTAAGGGGGTTAAATCGTGGGGGAAGGATGATAAAGAGTATAGGGTGATATCAGTGCGGGGTGGATGGGTGCAATGGAGCTCCAACCTACTAGTGGAGTTGATGAACTGATAGTAGAACTAATAGACGAAATCGGAATGAAGGTGTAAATGCATGCAGAATGGGGAATACTTGAAGATGCTTCTGTTGTCAACGAAGTGCGTTGAAGGGAACGATGGGTAGTGACAAACAAAAAAAATCATCAGTCGTGTGTTTCACACAAGGCAGGAGCACAGTCGTCGAGGCAACCGATGAAAATCCTTGGTTCGATCAACAATTAACCCACAACAATAATAAAGCAATGAATATTAAAAATGTGGAGTTAAAATTTATTATAACTCTACAACAAATGTGTTTAGGTGTAAGCATGTGTAGAGGTTGAACTCAGGGAGAAAACAGTAGGACGTAAAAATAATATTAAAAAATGCGTTCTTTATCTCTTGTTCATTTTTATTGTTTTTACAGGTTTTTTTATTTTTAATAATTTTTTTATTTTGGTTTTATAATTTTGTATTTTATTTTGTATTTTATAATTTTGATTTTTTTTATTTTGAGATGTTTTATTTATTTTTAATATATTATATTGTATATATAAGGTTTTATATGTCATATATAGTAATATATTTACAAATACTAATGAATATAAATAAAATACAGAATAAAAATGGTTTTTGAATTATATATTTTTTATGATTTTGTGATTTTTTTGGAATTTTTGCTAACTTTTATGTATTTTTAAAGTCGAAAAATGCTAATAAAAGGGTTTTCATGAATACCATAAATTGATTGATTTTAAAAATATAAAATAGGGTCCAAAATTATAATAACCAATTTTAATATATAATATTTATATCAAGAAATTATAAAAACATAAAAACATATTTTTTGGATTTTAAATGAGTTTTTAGATTTTTATAAAAGATTTTGAGGTTTTTCAAATTTTAAGCTTTTTCTTTTTCCATTTTTAATGATTTGGTTTGTAATTAAAACTATAGTAAAATGGACTATATATAATTTTTTGGAATATTTAGACACTTTTTTATGTTTTTGGTATTTTATATTGTAGATATGAAAAAAGGCTCCTTTTCATTTTTAATAAATAGAATAATCGCATAAAAATACAAATAAAAATATGAGCTTGTAAGCTCAAAGCATTAAATAACTAGTCCTATTTTTTTCATATCTTTAGGAGCACAATAGGTATTTTTAATAAATAGATGAATAAAAAATATATGTCCTAGCAGCGGCAAAAATACAAATAAAATAATCAACAAGCGCACATGTGCAATCTGGCCAAAAATATACATCATTTATTTAAAATTTATGAACTATTTTACAGTATGTAAAATGCTAGGTTTTACATGCAATTTTTCCCAGTCATTTGAGGACTACATGAGACTGAGTTGGGAAGGATCCCTATGTAATAGAAGATAAATACAGGGGCTTGGTTACAAAATTTCAAATTTATTTTACACTACATTTAATTACAAGACTAAATATAAAATATACAAAAATGTGGAGTGAAAGTTTGCAATTTACCCAATATAAGGCGCGTGTGGATGGCTAGATTGTTTCCACTTATACACATGGCGGCATCTCATCGCATGATGATGCTTCGCAACTGACGCTTGAGATTAGATCATCGGAGGTGATCCGACGACTGATGCTCGGCTTGATCGGACGTCAGCTGTAGTTCGGAAAGAACAAGGTTGGATCAGACGACAGAGAAGTGTGGAGGACGGGCTACCGAAGAACTCGCCTGGGGCGAGTTTGAATTGGGCCTGGAAGGCTCCTCCGACCTCCTCCGATGCCACTAGGACTTCGCATGCTCCTGCTCCCCCGATGAATCCTTCAGGCTTCCCAAATGGCTTCGGGGACCACTAGTTGGACCTGGAGGTTGATGAGCTTCTAACGAGACCGGGGGACCTTCTTTAGCAAATTCCCCCCCTTAACTGGGGCCTACAACACTTGGACATGCATGGTTAGCAAAAGCAAGGAAGGACAAGGGGTCCAGGGACCTTTAGGAGTCGAAAAGGGTGGAATGCGGTGCGGGTGGATGGCTCCGGCGAGGCGCAGGAGTTGGAGCTCCCTATAGTTCTGGACACGATCTGGGGGAATGAAGGATGGTGGGCGATGAAGAAGCAAAAGGGGATTGAAGTGGATGCCATGGCAGGGCGGAAGACAGGTGAGGCATGGTGAATGAGTTCGCCGAAGCTCCGCTCCGACGAACTACGAGGATGATTTTATATCTAATTTATGTAACTAAAATCGGAAGATAGATGCATAACTTAAATCTACCGACCAAACTAAGATAATAAAAGCTAAACATGCATCTCGTACCTGGCCAGATGGCCAAGGAGAAGAGACCGCCGACGATCGTGGCCTGGGTGCACCTCCGCCCGCCTTTGACCGTCGCAGACCTCAGGGGTTCTCCCTCTATCATAGGGATGCTCACTTTTCCCGAGGCTACGGGGTTTCAGGGGTGGAAGATGACCAAATAATCAATGGAGGTCTAAGGTTTTATTTATAAAACAAGTATAACACCCTTATCTCACCGGTTAAATGCAAGGATCTTAAGCTATGTACATGGGATCTAATGGTTGGGCGTGAATCATGATTGATCAGGTATCGTTTCATGTAAAGAGATCGAAGGCGATTGGGCGATGGATCAAGCAATAAAAATGGCTGAAAATGCGGGACTCGATAGGGATGTCAAGTCAATAGGTCAGGGGAGGCAGTTGACCAAGGGTCGACTAAAGGAGTGTCGCCATTGGTCCAAGTAGGGACTGTAAAGGACAAAATAGCAGGTTATTAAAGAATAAATAATAATAATAAATAATAATAAATAATAAATTATTTTATTTATTTTTTATTATAAAATAAAAAATGTGTATTATTTAATGAAGTATTTCATTATGATTTTTATTTATTTTTTGGTGCTATTTATTAGTAGCTAATTTTCTAATGGTGTAATTATAGGTATGTTTGCATATATTTTGTATATTAAATGTTTATTTAGCGTATTTTCTTTTATTATTTTATTATTTCTTTTTTACATTTATAACTTATTTTTATGTACATAAATATATTTTTATTTTATTTTATGATATATTTTGTACACTTAATAAATAGGGATATATAATATATAGGTATACTTATAGGTATTTCATCTATGATTTATATAAATTATTTTATTTGAATGTATTTTATTGGGTTTTATTTTATGTCTATATTTTTATAGTATTTAAATAATATTTATAAGAGTATATAACATATCAAAGAATAAATAATAAAAAATGGGGTTCACCTTTATTTATGTACATGTATCAATATAGGTATTTTATCTATGTATTGATATAGAATTATTTTAATTTACATTTTCTTTTTTATTTTATTCTTGTTTTAATATTTAAATAATAAATAATATTTAAAAATTATAAAAATATGAATTTTAAAAATAATAAAGAATGAATAAATTGAATATTTTATTCGGGTACATGTACAATAAGGGTCAAAAACCTAACTTTCACACCTTAACTCGAAAAATTATGAAACCACCTCCATTAAATAGCTTATGAAAACTTATATAGTGATTTTGATATATTTTGATTTTTTATTTGAAAGATATGGGTTTGTGAAGTTGGGATTTTGCCATTTTATTTGGTGTATACAAAGTACTCTATATATTATTTTTGTACAAACTCATTTTTGTATTTTTATTCGCATTATTATCTACAATTTTATGTTCAAAGTTTCTTTATTTGATGTATAAATAATAAATAATAAATTGAGTGTCAAAAATGAAAAATAATGAATGAAAGAATTGAGTTTTATTGTATTTTTGGCCCTTATCTCCCCTACTTCATTGCTTGTTGACCAATTCAATTCCTTATTTGGTCTCGGGGTTTAGGGTCATAAAATATCTTCGATAGCTTATTCCTTTTTATTTTCTTCTTTTTATTCTATAATTTTGGCATTTAAAATCATAATATTTACACAATAAATGCAATAATAATGAATACTTTTTGTACAAATTGATGCTATTTACATGCATTAGTTAGGCTTTTAAGGCCAAAAGAATAGAATAAAGGTAATGGAGATTCATCACCCCCAATATAGTTGCCTTTGCCAATCCCTAGCAAATACTTGTGCAATAAGTACAAAAAGAATAAAGAAGAAAAGAAAAAAAGAATAGAAGGAATTGATTTCAATTATTAAACTTGTCGTTACAAAACCAAAGTTTGGAGCTCGGGCTAGACCTTGATGTGAGAATGTGTGTGGAACCTGGTCAGGAACCAAATTTAAAACACAACAGCCTTCTAGAGTCACAGAATTCGGTTCAAACTACCTCAATAGCCAGGTCAGAACTAGCCTACATCATACGCAAACCCTTATGACTATGAAGCTGACATGTATAGTGTAAGTGATAGTGGCTCTCCCCAACTGAAATGAAAAAAGGACTGACTTCGCAGAATGACAACCCAATGATTCCCCAATCCAGCACTTTCCTCAAGGAGCAGGATATCCTTTCATCAAGGAGCGGGGTATTCCCTTCTAGGTTCAAGTGGCATCCGACTCAAGAGGAGGGGGTGGAGAAAAAGAATGAACAGTATCCAGTGTAGCTACCATGGTATAACTTTGATGCATGACCGATGTAGTCAAGTCATCCGACTCAAAAGGAGGGGGAGGGGATGCATGACTGATGTGGTCAAGTCATCCAGCAGAAGGCTCACATGGTATAACTTTGATGCTCAAGCTTGCTTATTGACTATACAATATATGTATATACATACTCCGGCAGACATTTTATTTTCAATCAGGCCTGTCCATTTTTTCAGAGTCCCTTTTAAATAGTATATACAACATCATTGACATAAGTACTTTTTCCTCTTGAGTCAAAAAACTATCCCTCTTTTGAAGCATTATTGCAACCCACACTCTCCTGTCTTTAGACTTCATGGTAACTGGATCAGGTTGGGGTGCACTTCCCTCCTTGGACAAGGACGAATATTTCCACTCGTGTGCATCTCAAATTGGAAAATCCATTCCCCACACCACTCCAACTGAGTTGAGCCAAGTGAAAGGTGCAAGTGTCCAAGTTAGGTCATGGCTGACAAGAGTCATGTGTGCGTCTCGAAAAGTTCTAGTTAGTCAGTTGAGGTGACTTGAACCCATCCCTGAGTCTTAAAGAATTAAGTCCTAATGGACCTGAAGTACCTTAAACCTAGTTCCCATAAGGTTCCAGTGCAGTTAGGTGCAGTAAGGTCCAATCAAGCTCCAATATTCGACTTTATTAGGACTAGTTCAATCATCAAGCTCAATCTGAAAGAATGACAATGCTATGCAAATTCTATGTACAATGATGCAAAAAATGATGTAAAATTTCAAATAATTTGAAAATAATAAGAATTTTTGCACATAAATATAAAATCTCTACAACTATTTACACGGAAGTGCTTCTTTTTATTTATTTTAGAGAATTAAGAATTTTGAAGAATTTAAAGGTCTTAAAGTTATTTTTATAGGTATATATACAATTTGTGTAGATTTTTATTTATATTTATATTTTTTATTTTTATTTAATGATGCATATTCCTCAAATTTATTTGCAGATATTTTTCAAATAGTACAAAATAATTTTTTCAAATATTTACAAACATTTGATAGCCATTTTGCAAATATTTTTCAAATAGTTTACATAGATTTTTCTAAATATTTTTATAACCACTTTTGAAATCATTTGCAAATAGGTTTTCAAAACTTTTATTTCACACAAAGAAAAGAATTTTTCAAATCAAAACGTTTTTATGAAGGTTGAAAACATTTTACAAAAGGTTTTCCAAACGGGTCAAACCATTTTTCAAATCATTTTGCAAATTTTTTTTAACCAGACTTATTAATCAGTATATACAAAAAGAATTTGAGGAATAAAAATGCTATTTGTTATTAAATGAATTAATGAATTATATAAGTATATATCGAATATTTAGCCATGTTTAGCATTAATAATATGAAAGTATGAGTTGTGTCTAAAGTATATACATAGTATATACAACCCCTCTATACTTAGAATGAGCTATGTCCTCATAGATCGAAAAGAAAAAGAGAAAACATAACTCGTACTGAGTATTAAAAAGCCCTTATTAAAATGACGAAAGAATGAAGAAATGAAAGAATGAAGATATAAATGAATCAGAAGTTGACCATCCCTCCTATACTTAGGATCAAATAATCCTAAGTATATCAGACTGTACATAGGCAGGGAGGGTCAAGGGTGGTAATAAGAAGATCGCAACTCGGGTTGTCTCTCCCTATACTTAGGGTAAGATATCCCTAAGTATAGTAGAGAAAATCACAAGAGAGGAGACATTGGGGCGGATCAAAGAATGAAAGAACTCGGGGTGCACACCCCCTGTACTTAGGACAAAGTACTTCCTGAGTACAAAGAACTGACAAAAAGGGATGACACCTCTCTAGTAGAAAAATACAAATGAAAATGAAAAGAAGAAAAGAAGAAAGGAAGAACAGATATATTAAGAGAGAAGAAAAGATCGCGGAGATTGTATGCATTACTCCCCCTATACTTAGGGTAAAAGATCCCCAAGTATAGGAAATGATAGGAGTAATGAAACAGACAGAGAAAGAACAATATGGTGTGTACCCTCTATACTTAGGACAAGGTACCCTAAGTATAGACACATAAATATGGCAAATGATCTAGGGTACACATGACATACAGAAGAAGGAAGGAATGGAATACCCAACACGTATATACAACAAGTACAAAGTGGTGAAGTCAAGGATGATATCTGGTACGTAAATATCGTACTCTAGTCACCGTCTCCCTGTGGGAATGAGGATACAGTCAGATGACAAAAAGAAATCCGGGTATACAATCAAGTGGGTGTTGGCTATCGAGGAAAATAGTTCGAAAATTAAACCACGGAACGATAGCATGAAGTAAATCATCAGCTCATAAGGATGGAATGTGAGAGCAGAGCCGATATCATAAGACATGGAGGAGTAAGGATCGGTGCAGATTCCTCCAAGTCAATCATGGTCTCAGAAAGGTACAAGAGTAAAGAATAGGAGATTCTCTATGCAGTGGGGGTATTAGGCGGTCGTAAGGTCTAAAGTCACAAGAACACACTGAACACCGCATGACATGGATCAACCCTACGAGGGTCCTCAAGGTGAGCAGATTCAGATGAGTCAAAGATTGTAGAATAATAAGAAGACTCAGCTCTGTGCTCCAACAGATAGGAGACACAATCAGAGAGGAGACCGAGGACTTAAATCAAAAGACTCGACTTCGTACTCCACCATATGGGGAAGCATCGGAAGTGAAACCAAATACCTACAAAATGATGTACCCTCCTTCAGATCATCCTCGAGGAATGTTACAGTGTAGTCAATGAATAATCGGATAGAGCTCACCCTTGCAAGGGTTGTCAAGGTGAGCAGACTCAAAGGAGTCGGACCAATCAGACAGATCATCAGAAGTGGTCTCGGTAAGCGACATATCAGCTACTAGCAGAAGAGACTGACAGAGCTAGAAAATGTGGCAGCATCCCACAGATAACCCTCGGGGAGCATACTGTCAACTAGGCAAGTAATAATCTGGGGCGGATAGCTCATCCTTGCAAGGATCGTCAAGGAGAGCAGACTCAAAGGAGTCTAGTCATATAGGTCCCAAGACCGACATATCAGATATAACAAAGTAGTGGGGACGGAAGCATGCAACATATGACTCGATTCCGTTCTCCTCCATATCGGAGTCACAATCAACAAGAAGAACCGAGGGTAAAGAAAATATTGCATTTTCCCGCAGATAGTCCTCAAGGAACAATGCAAACTAAGTAGAGAATAGTCAAAATAGATCTCATCCTTGTGAGGGTCGTCAAGGAGATAAGAGAAGACTCAACGAAGTCTGAATAATCGGTCTCGGTAAATGACAAATCAACTACCTGACAGAAGAGACCGACAGATTGAGAAAGTGTCATAGTCTCCTAACGATAACCCTCGGGGAGCACTATGAACTAGGCAGGGAATAATCAGAAAAGTGACACTTTGTCTTACAAGGACCGTCAAGGAGAGAAGACTCGGAGGAGTCCATGGAATTGGCCTCGTGCAGCGACATATCTGGCACACACTCAGACATGGAGGCCAAACAATCAAATTAGATGACTCGATTCTGTGCTCCAACAAATCGGAGGCACAGTCAACAAGTGGAACCGACTACGTAGAATGTGTTGAATCCTCTCGCAGATAGTCCTCGGGGAGTAATGAAAATTAGGTCAATCAAATCATGGAATGTTGGCATCACATTTCAGGTCCTCAAAATAATCAGTCAATCCTCAATCAGAGGGCATAAGATCATGTGAGGGGGGAAAGAGTCAATCTCATCAATGGCAATGTGGTCCCTCAAGTCAATCCAATCAACTAAGATAGATCAAAATGTAAGCAAAAATCCTCTAAGTGCCATAGGTGGATCAAGGAGATAGGAGATGGAGGATGGATCGATAAAGGAGATGAGTGAAATCATGACGGCTCTGGGCACCTAAATCAAGACGGAAGGAACTGCATAATAAATCTATCACTCATAGCTCATGAAATCATCATCAAGTCATCACAATACATCACATCCTCAATCCGATGTGCATGATCAAAGATCCTCAAATAAGGATTACACCCAATAATCGTGCAATCATAAAAGTCCTTAATAAGCTCTATGCACATGTCAAAATCAGATCCATCCAAAAGTAGCATATCATTCTCAATATCCTCAAAAGGGGCCTAACTTACTCCAATAATCAATATAAGTTATAAACCTCGATGCGAGCTATACCTACAAGCACAACATTCCCGGTTGGAAGAGGGGCTGAAACAGAGGGCACAATGAGGGTGGGCGAGATGAAAGTGGACACAGACAAAAATTGTTATTCAAAGAGAGGGTCTCCTTGAATCAGACCAGTGATGAGTGATATGGGCAAAGAAGGAAAAGCTGCAAATGCGGCTAAACAGTGAAGCTCAAAACTTAATACAATGAGTCAAATGCAAATTAGGAAATATATATATAAAAGAGGTAGAGAGACTCAATGATAAAAATGATCGCTCACAAGGAAGGGACCAAAAAGTCAAAGAGGGATAAAAAAATGCAGATGGACAAAAAATCACAATCAATGTACAAAGCAAATCCCTAGTTCACCTACTCAACACAGTGAAGACCGAGATGCCGGTCTTTTTATCTTGTCGATTTTAGAGTTAGGTAATTTTTAAGAATTTGTACACACCGAAGCATGATTGGGATTTAGGCACTAATCCTTGGCGTGTACGTAGGGAAAAATGCACAAACAAGGAGGGGGTTGCTCTCCCCAAAGCAATGACTCTAATACATTTTTATTTTTAAAGTCCAAAAGAATTAACACCTAATTTTATTTAGGTTGTCATTTTTTTTTTATTTTTCAATGCACGTACGTAACAGTGTTTTCAATTCCATTTAGAATCTTAGGTGAGCAAAATCAGAGGGAGAAGGATGGAAATTCCATGCAAGCTGGAAATCAATGATGCATGCTAAGTCAGAAGATTTACAGTACTTCCCAGCTCTCTCCATGCAGGATGCATAACCGAATTGAAAACTATGCTATATGAGATGTAGTCCAATGAAACCACATTAGAATAGTGATGAATCTGTTATTCATCACTCCAAAAGTCAAAAATAGAGCCTTGTTCCCGAGAAAATAGAGGCATCTTTCCTTTTATCTTGCATAAATAACACTCATGCATGCATCCGTAATTCATGCATTTTAGCAGTTCATCTGCATGTAAATAAGAAGCCAAAAATCCCCTGTAAAATACCTCTTCATCAAAATAACTTCTTCTCTATAATATATGTATATATTCCTTAATAGTAGAGGGAAGAATGCCAAAAACCACCCTTGTAAAATAGCCCAAATATCTTGAGAACCCTTGTACATTTAAACATACATAAAGCCCTCATACAAACCCCTAATTAGGTCTACTCACTCTTAGAGTACTACACATTAAAAGACCTTCAAAATGAGACTGATTTCATTGAAATTGGAGCTTGTATGAGAAACTTGGGTTTTTGGATCCTTTTGTATACTACACATGTATATTTATGTATCCTTGTATTTATGTATCATATTTGACCTCATCTCCATTTTTGGTCAACATGAAACTTGTAGATCTCATGAAGATCTACAACTTTCATGTTTTGAGTTTTTCCAAACTCGGCTTCCTATTCTCTCTACACGTGTTTCTTTCTCCAGCCATTCATAGCAGGCCACGTGGCGCCCTCTGGTTGCGCCACGCGGCCCGCTGCCCATCGCCTCATCCGCCCGCGCCCTCCGCCGTTGGATCTCGCTTTTGATCCAACGGTCCAGTTCTTTCCACGCGCTTCACTTCTCCTTGCCGTCAGATCTCCCCCGCGCTTCATCTGATCCCTCCATTAGCGCCGCGCCCACAGCTTGACACGTGGCGCACTGTGGGTCCTTCGATCGCGCCCTGGATCTCGCATCTTAGCCACTCAACCCACTCATTATCCTCAGCCGTTCGATCACCTTCCACTCTCCATCTTTACCCTCCGTTAGCGCCGCGACCACATGACGCCACGTGGCAGCACCCGATTCCATCGATCGCATTGCCTCAGATCTAATCTGGCCCGTCATCTCGCTTTTAGCCCTCCACCGTTGGATCTCCAGATCCAACGGTTGAGCTGCATCGTCAACCTCCGATCGCTCTCTCTCCCACGATCTCGACCTTGCGGAACACGCACCCCCTTCCTATTCTTGGCAGCGCATCTACCACCGCAGACGCCCGCTGCCATCCACGGCCAAGCTCCATCCACCATCCACCTCCTCTGTTTGAAGGCAAGAAGCAGAGGAAGCACTAGCGGAGAATAAAGAATTGGGTATTTGCAAAGGGGACACTTGCACCCCTTTGCAAGTTCTTAAAAAAATTTCAAGTTTCTTCTTATTGCATGTAAGTCCCTGTGCTTTATTTGAACTTCTTTTTGATTTTCTGTATTGCATTTATAACCTTGCATTTTCACGTTTATCTTATTGTCATTTTGTCATCCATTTTTAATTCCAAAAGTTGCATTGTGTAGTATAACTCTTGTTCTACCATCATAGCATTTATTTGTATTTTTATGATTTGCAGAGTATTTATTGAAATTAATTTGGTGGAAAATTGTAGTATTTTACCCACTTTGATTGATTACTTGATTGTGTAATCTCTGCTTGTCAAAAAAATCACTGAAAAATCGTAGTTGGTAGATCTAAGTTTATGCTACAACATATCCAAAATTCACATCATTTGCACGTGTAGTTTGTCATAGAAAAATCATTTAGTGAAAACCTTAATCGAATTTTAATTAATCAACCGTGAAGTATATTAAGGAAATTCAAGTTGATTTAAATAGCTCTTAATTAGATCTATTTGGATTAATTTTATTTCTAAGAAATATCATCGTTTGATAATTATTAAAATTGGTTTAGGTATTTTCACTAAAGTCTGCATATTTTATTATCCGTGCATATGAAAATTACAAAAAAATTAGAGTAGCTTAATTTCATCCCATTTCATAATCTGGCCAAGTTTCATAATTTTTGGAATTAATTTGACCATCTTTCTGAATTAACATTTAATTTGGCCTGATTTTGCATGTGTATTGCATAGAAAAGATGAAAAAGACCAAAAAAGATACTCCTCGAAAATCAACACTCGAATAATTGCTTTAATTTACCTAAGGAGACAGATGCCTCCCTGAGATCGACCTTGGACTTCACCAAGTAAAAAAAATTGCCGCTTGAAATTAACTCGAATCTAATTAAAGTGGTTTTTGATTAACCTCTCGTATCCGACTGCAACGAACGACATCTAATTAATTTGGACATTAATTTGCTCGAATTAACATAGGGTGCGGGAGAGATATCAAAATGGCATCGTTGCCGGGGAGGCACGGCTTAGGATAATTCTTAGCAAAATTTTGAGTGTTTGATTTTCCTTCCCCGGGTAGTCTGACCCCCGGTTTTTCTTGTGAATATTTCTCTGTCTTGTAAATTTCTGCATTTTTGTGTCGTTCTTGATCTGACCTCAACTTGTTTTTGTACGAGGGACACCGGAGTCGAAGACGCTTCGAGGAACAGGCATTTGAATTTGTTTGAGTGATTTGAGAGAACCCGTAATCTCATTGTATTTCCACATTTTTTCTCGCATCATTTCCAGCGGTTCCCGTTTGGGATCTCGCGTGTGTAAAGATAGTGGAACTGTGTCCCGTGTGTTGTGTGGGTGAATTGTAATTTAGCTTGCACTAGCGGCTCCTTGAGCCACTCTAGGACTTGTTTGTGCTCGTAATCAATAGGACCACACATTACACATAAAAGACGCACCTAGACCGCAGTACTTAGTCAAATTTAAACTGTTCTTCACGCTAATAGAACTGCCTGTCTAGGAGCGGCTTTTCATCGCTTGCATTTGCATGTAGAGTAAAGTTTTCAATTCTGTATTGCATCCTGCATAAAAAAGCGAAGGGATCACTGTAAGTATTCTCTACTCGGCATAGCATCATCGATTTTTCGTGCATCGGCTTTTCTCGATTTCTCCCTCTGATTTTCTCACTTAAATTAAACAGGAAATTGGGACTGTCCGATAGGCGTGCTTTGTGGTGGACTAATTGCAGTGATAACTTAACTTTAAAAATCGGGACTGCTAACAATATTGACCAAAAAAAAGAATAAAATCTGAAAATTGTTTGCGGGAGATTAATCCCCGACCTTGTATTCAGGCTGAGTGAGGGTACTTGAGTGTGTGTGAACACCTGAAGGCAGAGCCCAAATCCCCGCCTTCCATATCACGAGCCAACTGATCTTAGCAATTATCACGAGTGGGATACTTTTAAACTCATTGACAAGTACCAAGTAGCCTCCGCCTTCACAGGTAGATAGGGGCGAACCAGCGGTACTCTGCGACAAGGCCTAAAAGCTTTGTCAGCCTCCGCCTCAGTGCAGGTAGATAGGGGCACGTCATTGAGTCCCCACTCCGGATAGGAGCAAAGAAAGGGAGGATCGACGGTATCTTAGGCGACAGGATAAACAGGGAAGACGCATCCGGCTCTAAGCCGACTTTCCTCTAGGCCGCGTAATCCTTGCTATTTTTGCTTGAATATCACACTTAAAAACTACAAGATAAATTGGACGCAACTTTGAGTCCTTCACTGTGTTGAGTGTGAAACCAGGGTCTTGGATTGTTCTTGTGCTTGCTTCAGGTAGGAGTCAAATCCTATCTTCTTCCCTCTTTATCAAGATGAGTGATTGGGGAGATCTCGACGCACTATTCACTGATCTCTCTATGAGCCCCCCAAGTAACTCGTCTTCCTCGGTCCGAGCGCACCTTGGACCATCCAGGACTCATGACCCTCTTGAGTCCTGGTTTCCACATGCTCAGGGTGGTTACTCTCAAACCAACCCTTTTATCTCCTCCAAGATTACCGAGGAAGATCATTGCCTCGGTAATCCCTTCCTTGATTTGCCCTCTAACACCGGTCTTACTTTCCAATTCCCAGAACTAGAGGACAAGATGCCGCCAAAAGTTCCACCAGATGAGGAAAAAATTAAACAGATTCTTGCCCGCCTCGCTGATGCCGAACAGAGGAATGCAGATCTCACTGCACGGATGGGACAAATCATAGCAGCAGAAGGAATCGACCGACCAATGGTCGATACCTATAACCCGGCGGAGAACGAGATTCAGAACTGGTTGGCACCCGCAGTTCCCGCCCAGGCATTTGAGTTGAAGCCCCACTTTCTTAGTCTGCTTCCGAAGTTCAACGGAAATCTTAATGAAGAACCATACACTTTCCTCCGTGACTTCGAGTTGGTTTGCAACAATCTTAGCCATCCTAATGTTGGCCAAGATTATATTCGGCTGAAGGCCACCCCTTTTGCCTTAGGTGATAAGGCTGCTCATTGGCTGAAAAATTTAGGGGTGGTATGTACCACTTGGATGCAGTTCAAGGACCTTTTCTTGAAGAAGTTCTACCCTCTCAGTAGAACTAATCAGATGAGAACAAAGATCGCCAGCTTCGCTCAAGGAGCCTGCGAACCGTTCCATGAGGCTTGAGACAGGTTCAATGACTTAGTACAGAAATGCCCCTGCCACGGCATTTCAAAGGTGATCTTAGTCCAGACCTTGATCTGTGGTTTAACCCCAGAAATGCAGGGGTTAGTCAGTGCCGCCTGTGGAGGAAGCTATCTGAACAAAAATGAGCATGCTGCATGGAAGATCCTAGAGCAGATGGCAGAAACCGGCAGGTCACAGGCCACAAGGGCCTATCAGTTGTCTCCCTCAATCCTATCCAATGAGACAACTAGAAGGACTGTTGCAGATCTGACTGAGGACCTTATCCCCAGCATGGGGATGATCGCCGACAAGCTTACCATGGTCGAGCAGATCCACAAGAGAGTCGCGGAGATGGAGTCTCTTTCAAGCCTTCCCAAGAAAGTGGAGGAACTCTCTGAAAAGGTAGCTAAGATTAAGCTACCCACCCCTTCTGCACCACCTGTACCTGTACACCGAGTCCATCTTGTACAGGAACAGGCACCGGGGTCTCAGAGTAGCTGGGATCAAACTTATACCCAGCCGAACCATCATGCACCCCCACCAGTGGAAACGGAATATGAGGAGCCTCCGCCTGTATACGAGATTAACGGGCTTTGGTATAGCCGGGACCCGCTAGTCCGGCAAATCGAGATGGGGAAGGATCAGGCGCACCGCCCCGCACCGGTCTACCAAGAGACCAGGCCCGTCACAGTCCCGCGATACCAGTCCAGGCCAGATCATGGATACCAGCCGCAACAGCGCACCTACCAGCAGGGGCCAGCACCGTCTCACCAGCAGCAGTATCGGCATGGCCAGCAGGGCCAATATAGGACGGCATCAACACCGCAGCAAGCCCAGCCCACCGAATTGGAGTCACTCACCTTGGCAATCCAGACCCTGTCTGATAGGGTCCAACAGATACAAAATGATTACTTGGATATGAGAACCGACATCAATCGGGTTTCTCGTGCCCAAGACCAACAAATGGCGCCAAGGACCCCAATTCCCGCACAGGTTCAGGCCAATCCGAACAGCATGCACCAGGGCCAGAACCGACCTCGGGATCAGGTATATTATTCAGATAATTATCTATCTGAACATGAGATCCTTTCGTACGATAATGTTAATCATATGTCCCTCAGGAGCGGAAGGACCGTGACCATACCTGATCGGGCACGGGCACAAAAGGAAGGAACCTCCGAGAATCTACCTGAGGAGAATTCGGAGGAAGAAGAGGAGGAGCATCCCCACCACCATCCCCAACAGAAGAAGAGGACATCTGAGTCCTCGAAGCAGCATTCCCGCATCCACTTTGAGTCAGACGATACCGATGAGCCCGCACCTCCATCTGAGGAGGACCATCCAGAAGAAGCGGAAGAAGCACCACCGGTTTCGCCCAAGCATTTTCCTGTTTGTCAGAGTCCGAGTCAGACTCTGTGTAAAAGTCCGAGTCAGAGTCTTGTTCAGAACTCAGTTCCAGCAGCTAATGAAAATCTTTCAGTTCCAGAACCTGAGTTAATAATCCCTTTCCCCCAAGCTCTTAAGGGTGGAAAGAAGAAAATCCAAAAAATCCAAAAAGATGACCCTGAGATGGCTGAATTTTGTAATAAACACATCAAGGTCACAATCCCTTTTGACAAGTTCGTGGAAATAACCCCTGCATTCCAAAAATACCTTAAGGTGAGATGCACACCTACTAGGGTTAGCAGGAAGACCAAAAGCCGTGTTGAGAAACACGTTCTATCAGTAGCCACGACTTGTGCAATAAAGAACTCGTTTCCTCGGAAACGAAGAGACATGGGTGCACACTATGTAGTGAGTCATGTTGATGACATTGCGTTTGCACGCACTCTCCTGGACAATGGTTCCTCAATTAACTTAATGCCCACGGCCCTCTATGAGCGGCTTAATCTCGGACCTCTTAGGAAATCTAGAGCTATTCTGCAGTTTGCTGACAAATCCACTAAGAGGTCCCAAGGAGAGTTAAGGAACATTGTGATCAGAGTCGAGGGGCAGGAATACATGGTGGACTTTACTGTCCTGGATATGGAAACCCCTCGTAATTGGAGAGATTCCCAGATCATTTTAGGTAGACCCTTCCTCAGAACTGCGGGGGCCTTATTTGATTATAAAACTGGGAAGATTCAGTTCCAAACTCCCGGCGGAGATGAGGAATTGGAGATGAAGCAGACGAGATGGCAGAGACCGGACTCCGAATCCAGCACCGAGTACTCTTCTACCGAGACAGACTGTGAATATGTAGACGTAGTTGGGCCATGGAGACAGAACCCAGCCAGCATTAATGTGTCCATCTCCTCTGAAGATGATCCAGTGCATGAGTCAGTCTGCGAGATTCTGAGGAACGAGTACAGCTCTGAACCTGCATCGCCCTACATCTTCGATGACGTAGAGGCCCAATGGGGCCTGTCAGTCCTTACATCCTTAGGACAATCGGAAGATGAGGATGACGAGTCGGACGAGGCGTTTGCCGATTGTATGGAAAATTTTGACGATCCGACTCCAGAGCCGCGCTTGGTGGCAGCTGTTACAGAAAATGATCCAGCCACTTCCAACACCAAACCAGATCAGATTGAGCTAGACTTCTTAGATGACCACACTATACCTGAGCTCAAACCTCTTCCCACAACACTGAAATATGCCTTCCTTGCGGGCCAAGACAAGAAATTTCCGGTCATTATCAGTTCGCAATTGACCGAGGAGCAGGAATCTCGCTTGCTAGAGATCCTGGAGAAAAACCGCAAGGCAATAGGCTGGAGCATTTCCGATCTCCATGGGATAAATCCCGCTCTGTGTTCGCACCATATTTACTTGGAGAATGAAGCCAAACCCTCTCGGGAATTCCAACGCCGGTTGAATCCAAATTTACGAGAAGTGGTGAAAAAAGAGAGAGAAAAATGGTGCGACGCGGGTTTCATTTACCCAATCTCCGACTCTAAGTGGGTGGCCCCAATCCATGTTGTCCCGAAAAAGACGGGAATTCAGACAACCACCAACGAGGACGGAGAGGAGATCGTGACGAGAATACCCACGTCGTGGCGCGTTTGTGTGGATTACAGACGCTTAAATGCCACGACAAAGAAGGATCATTTCCCTCTACCATTCATTGATCAGATCTTAGAAAGATTAGCGGGAAAAGAATTCTTCTGCTTCCTTGATGGGTTCTCGGGCTACAATCAAGTGGCCATAGCTCCGGAGGACCAGGAAAAGACCACGTTCACATGCCCCTTTGGTACCTATGCTTTCAGGCGCATGCCCTTTGGGCTTTGCAATGCTCCAGGTAGTTTTCAAAGGTGCATGATTGCTGTATTCGCCGAAATGGTCGGCGAATTCCTGGAAGTCTTCATGGATGACTTCTCGGTCCACGGCGACTCTTTTGATTCCTGCCTTAGGAATCTGGACCGAGTCCTCAAAAGATGTTGTGAGGTCAATCTGGTGCTCTCCTGGGAGAAAAGTCACTTCATGGTGACGGAGGGCATAGTGTTGGGGCATGTCATCTCCAAGAGAGGAATGGAGGTTGACCCTGCCAAGGTGGACGTGATCAGACGACTCTAGCCACCAACCAACGTAAAGCAGTTGCGGTCGTTCCTTGGGCATGTCGGATTTTATCGAAGATTTATCAATGATTTTTCCAAGATTGCCCGACCGCTAACTGAGCTTTTAGGCAAAGACACGGAGTTTATTGTAGATCACAAATGTCTTGAGGCCTTTAAGCTTTTACAAGGAATGATCATGGATGCACCCATTTTACAAGCCCCAGATTGGTCTCTACCTTTTGAGATCATGACGGATGCCTCAGATTATGCTGTTGGGGCTGTATTGGGACAAAGAAGAGATGGCGTCCCATTTGCAATTCACTACGTAAGCAAAGTGCTTGATTCTGCTCAGCGTAACTATACAGTTACCGAAAAGGAAATGCTTGCGGTAGTGTTTGCCTTGGACAAATTCAGATCCCACTTAATCAGATCCAAGGTAACCGTGTTCACAGACCATACGGCACTACGATACCTGATGGAGAAGAAGGACGCGAAGGCGCGTCTTCTTCGTTGGATTTTACTTATCCAGGAGTTTGATTTGGATATCCGTGATAAACCTGGTAAGAAGAACGTAGTGGCCGATCATCTTTCTCGTCTCGAAGATCTTAATACTTCCGAGGTTTCACCAATTCGAGACTCCTTCCCTGACGAGTCGATTTTTGTTATCGACTCACTCCCGTGGTACGCCAATATCGTGAATTATCTTGTCTCCAAGAAAGTTCCCGAAGATTGGCCCAAGAGCCAAATCGACCGACTAAAGTCGGACACTAGACACTACCATTGGGAGGATCCGATCCTTTTCTTTGAAGGACCGGATTGTGTCTGGAGACGTTGTATTCCTCAGGAGGAATACCAGAGTGTCCTTTCTTTATGCCATAGCTTAGAGGCAGGAGGACACCACTCCGGGAAGAGGACCGCATGGAAGGTACTTCAGTGTGGCTTCTACTGGCCGACTCTGTTTTGCGATGCCACCGTCTTCGCGAAGTCGTGCCCAGTTTGCCAGAGAATGGGAGGAACCGTTGGTTCCAAGGATGAGATGCCAATGCAACCGGTCATCATTTGTGATGTCTTTGACGCCTGGGGCATCGATTTCATGGGCCCATTCCCTGTCAGCCACGGGTTTGAATACATCCTTCTTGCGGTAGACTACCTATCCAGATGGGTGGAGGCTATCCCGACCCGAGCCGCAGACAGCAGGACTGTCTGTAAATTCATCAGAGAGAACATAATCTCTAGGTTCGGGATCCCCAAAATGATGATATCAGACGGGGGTAGCCACTTTGTGAATCGGGAGGTGAAGAAACTCCTGAAGGACTACGGCATCGAACACCGTGTCGCGAGTCCTTACCACCCACAAACCAATGGTATGGCGGAGGTGTCGAATAGGGAGGTGAAAACCATATTGCAAAAGCTTGTCCGCCCGGACAGGAAGGACTGGTCTCAGATCTTGGATCAAGTCCTCTGGGCGTATAGGACGGCTTACAAGACACCGTTAGGCACCTCCCCATTCCGAATGGTATTCGGAAAGCCGTGCCATTTGCCCGCAGAGTTAGTTCACAAATCAGAATGGGCAATAAAGAAGGTCAACTGGAACACACACCTGGGTCAGAAACAGAGAGACATGGATCTGAATGAGCTTGTGGAAGTCAGAAACCGAGCATACGACAACAGTTTGGTGTACAAGGACAAGGTGAAGCGTTGGCATGATAGATATATCATACGAAAGACCTTTGTTCCTGGACAGAAGGTATGGTTGTTCAATGCTAGGCTGAAGATTTTCCAAGGCAAGTTGAAGTCTAAGTGGACGGGACCATTTGTCGTCCGTACGGTGCATGATAGTGGATGTGTCGAGATCTCAGATCTCGCAGATGACGCACCGACATTCCTAGTGAATGGGCAGCTGTTAAAACACTTCGTCGAATCTAATGAGCAGTTAGTCCATGTCGAGGAGATTGTATTCATGCGCGAGACAGATACAGCAGATTCACATCAAGCCGCGTATGAGACCTTGCAGCAGTGAACTCCAGCCATCCGCAGCATCTCGAAAGATTCAGACCGATTCATCTGTATATATCATCATTCTTGTACAACCTACCCTTTCTCCCGCGACTTTAGTAACCCATCCCCGCCTCATCAGATCACTATCTTAGACTATACTTAGGATAACCAGATCCTAAGTATAGGGGGAAGGGTCACCTAAGTCGGTTCACTGTACATTCTCCAGATCACATTGGTCCTCATACTCATTTCCTACCTATACTTAGGCTGACCTTCGCCTAAGTATAGGGGGGACCGATGCCCGCATTGTATACTCATTCATTTCTCTTCTTTCCCGCATCCGCCCCATTTTTGATCTTCTTCTCTACTTAGGCTTCCATAGCCTAAGTATAGGGGGGGGGGGGCGAGATGATTTCTATACCTTTTTGGCTCTCCTATGCTTAGCACGAGCTATGTCTTTTCCTCGCTCTTAGTGCTCTGAGGACATAACACACGCTAAGTATAGGGGGGCGTGTATATATTACATATATACTTTACCCATAGCTCGTACTTTCACGTATTTTTGTATATATATTACAATAATTACGGGTGGGTAAAAATCGAAAAAAAAACTTTAATAAATAGGCTTCTTATTTACTCTTGCATATCATCTCTGCATAAAAAAATAATAAAAAGAGTCTTGCATTTTCATAGCATGATATCTCATCTCATTTGCATAAGTTGCTTATGCAAAGTGAAAAGCTAGTGGGTTCTGGACCAAGTTGTGAGCAGATATTGAGAATGGAAATGATTTGACCTTAATCCACCTAATTTCAGAGGAACCTTATAGGAACTGGAGTTAAGATTTTTTCAGGTCAGGTGACTTAATTCTTTAAGTCTCCAAGTCTATGTTCATATGTCATCTTGACAAGCCTGAATAGAGTAACAACACACACATGACTCTTGGAGACAATGGCTTAACATGCACCAGCACTTTACACATGGCTCTCTACGGATGAGGTGATAAGGAGACAGTTTCCTTTAGCTTGGGGTAGCATATGAGGGTAGTACTTCTAGGCGGAACCTCTCTTCTTCTTCTAGTGAAGGAAGTGCGTCTCAACTCGGACTAGTGGTGATGAAGGCTAAAGACAGAAGCAGTGGGTTGCAATAAAGCTTCAAAAGAGGGATAGTCTACTGGCTCAAGAGGAAATTTCTTATATCTATGCTGCATCATGTATGTACAAAGGCATGTTTGTTGAAAAAAAAATGCCAAAAAGAACTCCAAAAAAGTGGTGGGTCGGATTGAAAATTTAATAACCCCACCGGAGTATATGTAGTCAAGAAAAGCAAAAGCTTATGGTCACCATGTTACTTGCAGCGGGAGACTTAGCTACACTGGCTGAGCTTCCAAAAGTCTATACTTCTTCCTCCTCTTCTTGAGTCGGTTGAACTTGAACTTAGAAGGGAATACCCCGCTTCTCGAGGAAAGAGTTGCTAGACCGAGGCATTAGAGTTACCAGGTTGGGGGAGATTGTTTCTTTGCTACTTCTGAGGTGGGGAGTCATTTATCACTTACACTGCATGAAAGGATTCATGGTCATTAGGGTTTGTGTATGTAGACTTGTTCTGATTAGGCGAGTTGAGGAGTCTTGAATAGAAGACTTGTGGAACTTGAAGTCTGTTAAGTCTTAAACTCAGATCCCGATAAGGTTCCGACACATGATTAATCCAAAGGTCAAGTCTAGCTCTATTTTTAACTTTTGTTCATGATCTTGGTATGGAACCCAATTTCATTTCACTCTTGCATTTCATTTAGTTGCTCGGGGACGAGCAAGGTTTAAGTATAGGGGGTTGATGAATCTGTTATTCATCACTCCAAAAGTCAAAAATAGAGCCTTGTTCCCGAGAAAATAGAGGCATCTTTCCTTTTATCTTGCATAAATAACACTCATGCATGCATCCGTAATTCATGCATTTTAGCAGTTCATCTGCATGTAAATAAGAAGCCAAAAATCCCCTGTAAAATACCTCTTCATCAAAATAACTTCTTCTCTATAATATATGTATATATTCCTTAATAGTAGAGGGAAGAATGCCAAAAACCACCCTTGTAAAATAGCCCAAATATCTTGAGAACCCTTGTACATTTAAACATACATAAAGCCCTCATACAAACCCCTAATTAGGTCTACTCACTCTTAGAGTACTACACATTAAAAGACCTTCAAAATGAGACTGATTTCATTGAAATTGGAGCTTGTATGAGAAACTTGGGTTTTTGGATCCTTTTGTATACTACACATGTATATTTATGTATCCTTGTATTTATGTATCATATTTGACCTCATCTCCATTTTTGGTCAACATGAAACTTGTAGATCTCATGAAGATCTACAACTTTCATGTTTTGAGTTTTTCCAAACTCGGCTTCCTATTCTCTCTACACGTGTTTCTTTCTCCAGCCATTCATAGCAGGCCACGTGGCGCCCTCTGGTTGCGCCACGCGGCCCGCTGCCCATCGCCTCATCCGCCCGTGCCCTCCGCCGTTGGATCTCGCTTTTGATCCAACGGTCCAGTTCTTTCCACGCGCTTCACTTCTCCTTGCCGTCAGATCTCCCCCGCGCTTCATCTGATCCCTCCATTAGCGCCGCGCCCACAGCTTGACACGTGGCGCACTGTGGGTCCTTCGATCGCGCCCTGGATCTCGCATCTTAGCCACTCAACCCACTCATTATCCTCAGCCGTTCGATCACCTTCCACTCTCCATCTTTACCCTCCGTTAGCGCCGCGACCACATGACGCCACGTGGCAGCACCCGATTCCATCGATCGCATTGCCTCAGATCTAATCTGGCCCGTCATCTCGCTTTTAGCCCTCCACCGTTGGATCTCCAGATCCAACGGTTGAGCTGCATCGTCAACCTCCGATCGCTCTCTCTCCCACGATCTCGACCTTGCGGAACACGCACCCCCTTCCTATTCTTGGCAGCGCATCTACCACCGCAGACGCCCGCTGCCATCCACGGCCAAGCTCCATCCACCATCCACCTCCTCTGTTTGAAGGCAAGAAGCAGAGGAAGCACTAGCGGAGAATAAAGAATTGGGTATTTGCAAAGGGGACACTTGCACCCCTTTGCAAGTTCTTAAAAAAATTTCAAGTTTCTTCTTATTGCATGTAAGTCCCTGTGCTTTATTTGAACTTCTTTTTGATTTTCTGTATTGCATTTATAACCTTGCATTTTCACGTTTATCTTATTGTCATTTTGTCATCCATTTTTTATTCCAAAAGTTGCATTGTGTAGTATAACTCTTGTTCTACCATCATAGCATTTATTTGTATTTTTATGATTTGCAGAGTATTTATTGAAATTAATTTGGTGGAAAATTGTAGTATTTTACCCACTTTGATTGATTACTTGATTGTGTAATCTCTGCTTGTCAAAAAAATCACTGAAAAATCGTAGTTGGTAGATCTAAGTTTATGCTACAACATATCCAAAATTCACATCATTTGCACGTGTAGTTTGTCATAGAAAAATCATTTAGTGAAAACCTTAATCGAATTTTAATTAATCAACCGTGAAGTATATTAAGGAAATTCAAGTTGATTTAAATAGCTCTTAATTAGATCTATTTGGATTAATTTTATTTCTAAGAAATATCATCGTTTGATAATTATTAAAATTAGTTTAGGTATTTTCACTAAAGTCTGCATATTTTATTATCCGTGCATATGAAAATTACAAAAAAATTAGAGTAGCTTAATTTCATCCCATTTCATAATCTGGCCAAGTTTCATAATTTTTGGAATTAATTTGACCATCTTTCTGAATTAACATTTAATTTGGCCTGATTTTGCATGTGTATTGCATAGAAAAGATGAAAAAGACCAAAAAAGATACTCCTCGAAAATCAACACTCGAATAATTGCTTTAATTTACCTAAGGAGACAGATGCCTCCCTGAGATCGACCTTGGACTTCACCAAGTAAAAAAAATTGCCGCTTGAAATTAACTCGAATCTAATTAAAGTGGTTTTTGATTAACCTCTCGTATCCGACTGCAACGAACGACATCTAATTAATTTGGACATTAATTTGCTCGAATTAACATAGGGTGCGGGAGAGATATCAAATAGTACCTGCTATTATCGTGAAGCACAATATGTTATTTATTTGGAAACAAACCACAACAGGTCCTGCTAGCGTTGTATGATGTCTCTCACGACACACATGTTCCAACCTAAATAATCAACATTTATTATTTGACTAAGTCTAGAACCAAATTTATAAGTACATGCAATGTTATTAGAGCTTTGGACCTTAATCTATCGAACAAATAATTCCTAAGCTAGGGCTCATTCACACAAAATAAATAAAACAAAAAGCGAGAAACAAATAAGAAGCAAGTAAGGAAAACAAGCGAAAAAGCACGACGAGGCCCCTAAGGGAACAATCCCTCAGAAACTGGACCTCATGAAGTAGCTATGTCTGAGAGTCCAAATTATTACATATAAAATGTCACTCTCTCTCACATAAATATACATGATAATGTAAAACTAAATAAATAATGTGAAGAACTGTCTTCTAACGTTCCCTCATGTTTTCCTTTATCTCTCTCTCCTACCAGCTAAGTAAGAAAGTCAGCTCTACCTTGCTTGGGTGCATAGGTCCTCCTAAGAAGTCCTCCCTCACGTGGAGGTCCCTCACAACAAAGTCAAACAAGAAAGAGTGTCATACAGTTCACAATTAATATCAAATAATAAATAAAAGATAATAATGAATAATAGAAATAAACAAATGCAAGAAATGAATAAATGAACAAGATATATAGGACAAATAAAATAATCCCACTATGCGGCGTTACTCCCAGGTAATGACACCATTTGATGAACCAAAAAAATAATCATCAATCATGTGTTCCACACAAGGTAGGAGCACAGTCGTCGAGGCGACCAAAAAAAATCCTCAGTTTGATCAACATTTAACCCACAACAAGAATAAACCAATGAAAGTAATGTGGATTTAAAATTTATTATAACTCTACAACAAAATGTGTATAGGTGTAAGTATGTGTAGAGGTCAAACTCAGGGAGCAAACGGTAGGAGGCAAAAATAATATTAAAAAATTTGGTCTTTATCTCTTGTTCATTTTTATTGTTTTTGTGGATTTTTAATAATTTTTTTTATTTTTTTATAATTTGTATTTTTTTTAGTTTTTTAATTTTATATTTAATTTTTTTATTTTCAGTTTTTTATATTTTGTATATACTATATATAAGGCTATATATGACATATAGAGTAATATATTTATAAATACTAATGACTATAAATAAAATAAGATATAAAAATTATTTTTTGATTGTATATATTTTAAAGTTTTTGTGTAATTTCTGAATTTTTTGCTAATTTTTATGTATTTTTAAAGTCGAAAAATGCACTTTATAAGTGTTTTAATAAATTCCCAACATTTAGTTAGATTTTAAAAATAGAAAATAGGGTCCAAAATTACCCAGTCCAATTTTAATACATAAATATTTATATCAAGAAAATTATAAAATAGAAAAACATATTTTTAAAATTTTTAATTAGTTTTAAGATTTTTATGAAAAACTTCGGGGGGTTCTCAATTTTTAGCTTTTTTCTTTTCCATTTTTAATGATTTTTAGTATTAATTAAAATATAATGAAATGGACTATATATAACTTGCTTGGAATTTTTAGACACATTTTATATTTTTCAGTTTTTTATACTATAGACATAAAAAAAATAAGCTCCTTTTCATTTTTAATTAATGGATTAATCGTACAAAAATCCAAATAAAAATATGAGCGTGAAATTTCAAAGCATGAAGCGTCTAATCCTATTTTTCGGATTTTTAGGAGCATAATAGGTATTTTAATAAATAGATAAATGCACAAAATATACGTCTTGACAGGGGAAAAAGTGGAAATAAAATAATCAATAGGGGCACAAGTGCAATTTAGCCAGAAATATACAACATTTATTTAAAAATTATGAACTATTTTACAATATGCAAAAATGTACGGGCTTTATATGCAATTTTTCCAAGTCACGTGGGGACTACACGTGACTAAACTAGGAAGGACCCATATGTAATAAAAGATAAATACAAGGGCCTGGTTACAAAATTCCCAATTTATTTTACACAACATTTTATTTACAAGACTAAATATAAAATATACAAAAATGTGGGAAAGTTTGCAATTTACCTCATATAAGGCGCAGGTGGACGGCTAGATTGCACCCACTTATACACGTGGCGACACCTCATCGCACGATGATGCTTCGCAACTGACGCTTGATATTAGATAACCAGAGGTGATCCGACGGCTGATGCTCGTCTTGATCGGACGTCAGCTGTAGCTCGGGAAGGACAAGGCTAGATTGAACAACGGATAAGTGTGGAGGACAGACGAACGAAGAACTCACCTGGGACGAGTTTGAATCTGGCCTGGAAGGCTCCTCCGACCTCCTCCGATGCCACTAAGATGCTTCGTATGATCCTACTTCCCCGGCAAACCCTTCAGGCTGCCCAATCAGGAACCATTAATAGGTCTTGGAGGTTGATGAGCTTCCGGTGAGCCTGGAGGACCTTCTTTAGCAAAATTTTACCCCCAACTGGGGCCTACAACACGTGGACCTGCATGGTTAGCACAAACGAGGAAGGACAAGGGGTCCAGGGACCTTTGGGAGTTGAATTGGGTGGAATGTGGTGTGGGTGGGTGGCTCCGGTGAGGCGCAGGAGTTGGAGCACCCTAAGCCAGATCTGGGGGGAATGAAGGATGGCTAGGCGATTCATAAGAGAAAGAGTACTGAATTTGATGCGATGGCAGGGCAGAAGACAAGCGAGGCACGGTGAATGAGTTCGCTGGAGCTCCGCTCCGACAAACTACGGGGATGATTTTACAGCTAATATATGTAACTAAAATCATAAGATAGATGCTAATATATGTAACTAAAACCATATGCTTAGCACGTGACCATCGCCCCCTCTCCTATGTCTTTCTCGTCCAACAGTCCCTCTCTCCCTCCCCCTTGTGCACTACCTGCCCGCACAACCGTACGCGTTGTGCTATGGTGCGCAACGACCCCCTCTTCTCCATTTCCCCTCTCACGCTATCCACTCCACCTCTCCACCTCATGCAGCGCCTCATCCATTTCTCTCCACAATCTTCTCTCTCTTTCTCTCTCTCTCTCTCCGACTAACCACCCGTAAAACTCGTGCGACCACACCCTCGACCGTGCCCAACAACCACCCCCTGTACACAACCCGCTCTCCCTCTCTTCTCGTTCTCTCTCTTCGCCACGACCATCCTCCAACTGCGCCGTCAACTCTGTGCACAACTACAACCACCTGCACATCCCTCTCGCTATCTCCTGCTGTAACATCCCGCGTCGCGCGCAACACTCACCTCCCACTCCTCCCTTTCCCACTCGCCAACCTCCTTTAAAAGGAGTCGCTCCACCCCCTTCATCTTTATCTGCCATCACGAGAGAAGAACCTATGTTCCTCTAGCTTCAGGTCCCACTGGTGACAGTAGTGGGTGCTTCCTTCGACGGCGACGATGAGGACTTCAGATCTTCGGCGAGATCCAGCGGCTTAACTTCCGCTGCTAGATGCCTTTAGCAGAGCTTCGCAAGCTTCGAGGCTCTTCACCAGTCTCTCGAGGTGAAAAACAAGAATCGATAGTGGACCCCAGACTCTACCTGTTAGGTACATTTCTTACCCTTCCTTTTTCCTCTTTCTCTTCCCCTTCTCCATCGTTCCTCTACTTTTCTTCTCCTTTTCCTTGCTTCATTTTTCTTCTTCAACTGTCAACTGCTTCCTCCCACACCGATCCGCTCTCTAACAACCTCTTCCACTTTGAGATGATTGCCTCTATCCACAAAAACCATTGGCTCGTCGTCCTCAACTTTCACTTGCTCTGCACCGCCCTCACCAACGCAGGTGTTGTCGACCACCACACATCCCCACACGAAGCTCCGGCATCTGCCTCGCAAAGCCGCTTCGAGCTATCTCCTCGCTTCTCTACAGCTCTTTTGTAGGTCTTCTGGCATCAAGCAACCGTGCTCCTAGGGCCTCCATGACCCGTGTGCCTCGACAAGGTCCCATTCCTTCTCCACCCCACCGCAGCTTGATTCTTGATCCTCGCATCGTCGACGACCACTGCTTCCAACCACCAGTAGTGACTCATGTCGTGCGTCGACCGAGGGTCGTTCACAAGTCCCATTGACCGCCGCTCATGCACGTGGACCCTTCTGTACGCTCGAGTCTCGAGGCACCTGTCGCTTCCATGTGCCCGCAACCAGTACCCCCGCCCCTTCGTTGATCGCCGGGCACACCTTACACTGCAGCAGCCATCATGCAGTACGGCCTGCGTGCGGCATCTGTCAGGCAGAGTCGTCCATATCGGTACCGCCCTTTGACGCCAGATCACCATCCCCTCCCCCATCACGTGAGCAGCATGTGAGGGAGTGGTCACTTGTAGGACAACCCTCTATTTTTCAGCATATCACCTGAAACTTCTCTAGCTTGGAAGCTCATGTGCTGCACACGTTAGGAATGTTCAAATTTCATCAAGCTCCCTGTAGATCCCGTCATTCGCAAGAAAAGCCTTGCTTGCTGGAGACCGCGCGCATGCACGTGCATATTGGAGAGATTGCATGACAACCTCCGAGTTCTTAGAGATCAACCGTCACCCCCTACTAGCAGGAGCACGTGCAACACACGTGCCCCATAGGGATAATTGCATAAATGCCCTCAGGCATATAGGTAATTGCATCACAATCCTGATCAACATGTTTATTTATCAATATTATTTTTATAATTTCATATACACCCCTACATTACCATGTTAATTTGAACATTCATTTAGCACCATTTCTTTATTCTAAAAATTAGTTACTGTTAAACACTTTATGCTTTATCATGTGAATGTTTGTTTTATTCTTGTGAATTATGGATTATTTAATATAATTATTTTCATGGATAATTGAATATTTTCCTACTTTTTGCTCTTAATTCAATATTAAATTAAACCTTGCTCTAAAATTTGCAAAAAATTCACAGTAGGTAGAGTTTGAGTAGTTTTATTTTGTGTCTGAAAATCATCATATTTGAACGTATATCGAGGTCATAATAAATTGTTTGATTATTCACTTAACTAATTTTTAATAGGTTACAAATCAATTATTTTTAGGATCTTATATTTTTTGGTTTTGTCTCACATAGACTAATCTAGGATAATTTTATTTCCGCAAAATAAATTGGTTTGTTATTTATTAGAATTAACTTTGCACAAATCACCTAGTCTTCATGTTTAATTCATAATTAATTTTTTCTGCGTTAAAAAAATCCAAAGAAATTGCAATAGTGTGATTTCATTATTTTTCACGTTCTGGCCAAGTTTGAAGATTTTTGGGCATTATTTGATCGGAATTTGCATTTTAGTCTTTAAACTAGTTTGAAATTACATTTCCTTCATTTATTGCATTTAAAACTACCAAAAAATACTTCTCTGAAAATCTAATCTCCAGATCGACTTAAAATAAATCTGAGGAGAAGGTTTCCTCCCTAAGTTTGACCTTAGGCTTTCCCAAGTGAAAAAAATTGATCGCTCGCATTGATTGACAAACTCATTAATTAGTGGTTTTTGATCAATCTGATTTTGCCCGACTGCAATGAACACATATTTTAATCGTTAATTTGATTAAATTAAGAGGGCGATTCTGGGGTCTATCAATCTATCAACTCCTCCAAGGCTGCCTATTTTGCTCTCCTATTATTTCCTATACTCTCAAGATCCAATAATAACTATGTAGCTGCCCAAAGTGACTTGTTCTTTATCTCCATAGGTAAGTGACATGGCTTGCCATAAACGAGTCAGAAAGGAGATGTGCTCAAAGGTGTCTTGAAGGAGATCATATCGGACCAAAAGACTGAGTCCAAAATCTCTGACCAGTCCTTTTAGTCTGGGCGAACAACCTTCTGTAAAATAGTCTTAATCTCCCTATTTGAAACCTCAACAAGACCATTCATCTGTGGATGGTAAGGCGTGATAACTCTATGGTCTATGTTGAACTTGTTAGCAAGGGCCTTTACCTTGTAGTTGATAAAATGAGTCTCCTATATGAAATCAGGACTCTAGGTACCCCTAACCATCAAATGATATTTTTCCTCAAAAATTTGCAAACATTCTTTGCATTTGCGACTTGGGCGGAGTTGGCCTCAACTAAATGACTTACATAATCCATAGCTAACAAAATGTACTCGAATCCTTGACTCTTAGGGACTGGACCCATGAAATTGATGCCCCATAGAAGCGAATGGGATGCATCAACATCATATCTCTTTGTCCACAACTACCCATACTCTGGCAGTTAATACATCTCTTCATGAATTCATCTGCATCCTTGAAGAGGGTTGGCCACTAAGGTCGGATTGGAGAACCTTTTACGTTGTCCATCTCCAGAGTGATGTCCTACTACCTCAAGCTTGTGGCAATAGGTGGAGACGCTATGGTGCTTCTCCTGAGAAATACATCGACACCAGACACTATCCCATACTTCGTGGTAAAGGGTGAGATCCTCCCAATGGTATGACTTGGCCTTTACGAGGAAGGTCTCAAGTTGATACCTGGCCAACCTTGTGGAACTTTTTTGGCAATGAGATAGTTCACAATAACAACATACCATGGAAGCGAGGTGATAGCAAGAATCACCTCATATGGGAATGCCTCAATGATAGGGGTGGTCATATCAGAATCCTCAAGGTGCTCTAATCGGAAGAGGTTATCTGCCATCACATTCTTGACTCTAGGTTTATCTTTAATCTCTAGGTCAAACTCCTGGAGTAGAAGGATCCATCTTGTTATTCTGGCTTTGGCATTCTTCTTGACCATGAGATATCAGATGGTGGTGTGATCGATATAAATAGTCACTCTAGATCAAAGAATATAAGATCGAAACTTATCCTGAGCAAATATTACAGCTAGAATCTCCTTTTTCAGTCACAGTGTAGTTCCGTTGAGTGGCATCCAAAGTATGGCTAGCGTAGTGAATGGAAAATGACACATTGTCGCTCCTCTGTCCAAGCACATCCCCTTTGATAAAGTCAGAAGCATCCATCATGATCTCGAATGGGAGAGACCAATTGGGTGGTTGAAGGACAAGAGCCAGAGTAATCAAATTTTTAAGAGTCTTAAAAGAGGAGATACACTTATCATCTACAAAGGAACTAAATGTCTTTCGTGAGTAAATCAGTTAGCGATCGGGCAATTCGACTAAAGTCTTGTATGAGTCATCGGTAGAAACCAACATGCCTTAGAAAAGACCACTACTATCTCAAATTAGACGGTGGAGTGATCTTCTTGATGATATCCTCCTTGACTGGATCAACCTCCATGCTCCTGTTGGAGATGATGTTGCCAAGGACCGTCCCTTGAGTCATTATGAAATGACTCTTCTCCCAATATAAGATAAGGCGAACCTCAATGCATCGCTGAAGTACTCTGTCTAAGCAAGCAAGACAAACATCAAACCCATCGTTGTAAATTGAAAAGTCATCTATGAAGACCTCTAAACAGTATCCCATCATGTCTGAGAAGATGTAAAGCATGTACCTTTGGAATGTAGCTGGGGCATTACATAATCCAAAGGACATCCATCTAAAAGCGTACGTTCCTAATGGACAAGTGAACGTTGTTTTCTCCTGGTCTTGGGGCACTATGGCCACCTGATTGTATCCCAAGTATCCTCAAGAAACTAGTAATGACTCTTTCCGGCTAACCTCTTAATAATCTAATCAATAAATGGTAGCGGGAAATGATCCTTTTTGGTGGCCTGATTAAATCGTCTGTAGTCTACACATACCCTCCAAGAAGTGAGTACTTGGTAGCTATCTCCTCTTTGGTCACAACTGTAGTGATACCTGTATTGTTAGGTACCGCATGTAACAGATTAACCCATTTGGAGTCATAGATGGGGTAGATAAAATCAGTGATACACCACCACTAAGATATTTCCTTCATGACTACATCTTGAAGATTCAGATTCAGCCTCTATTGGAACTCACGCGACGGCTTGACATTATCTTCGAGATATATATGATGGGAACGTTGGGTCGGACTTATCCCCTAGAGATTAGCTACAATCCATCCGATTGCCTTGTTGTTTCTTTCAAAAACCTTTATCAAAAGAGATTCTTAGTCTTTAGTCAAATCTTCTAAGATAATGATTGAGAATATTTCTGGCTCACATGCAAGGAATATATACTTCATGATCTACGACAAGGTATTTAGTTCTAGACATGTGGGAGATGGTGGATCCGAACATTGAAAAGTATGAGTGAAAGCGACCAAATCTGCATGTGATAACTCTTGCTAGATCAATGAATCCGATGAATATGACACTACTGGCGTGTCAATAAATTGTACTGGCTCAATAACCACCCTATCTATAGTCTCTTTGTACATCAGGCATGGTAAATAATCATCGAAATCATACCAATCAAAATCGGTGTCTGATTCCGAGAGATCACAAGAATTATATATAGTTTTGCTATCCAAAGCACCGTCATCAGCCTCTAAGGTGTTTTGTACCATGAGTGCGCTCTCCGAACTCTCTCTCCCCCTGTTATCTATGGCTCTGTAGTCTTTGAAGCTTTGATAAGAGCTCGTGTAACCGGGTTGTCCAAACGGTTTCATCATCTGTAATCACAAAATCACACTCATGGTGGCTGTCTAGCTCTGAATCCATCATCCGCTCTGAACCTTGCTCGGAGCAAGTTGAATCTCTGGCTCTCAACTCCTCATTCATCTCTATTTGTATACTCTCACCCTCGATGCGAAAGTATACCTTCTGATGAATATCGTATTCATCATGTGAAAATCCACCTATTAAACTCCTTACTCAAATAGTTCAATAAAATTCCGTAATAATTCATTAATTTTATCTTGTATTATATTGTATAGAAACTGTGTATAATTAACCTATATTCTAACTATATTTATTGTATTTAATTTCAACTATTTTCCTTTCTTTTTATCTTATTGAAAACTCCTAAAAATTAGAGTAATTGATTGTCTGTAACTGTTTTTACCTTTAAAATAAATAAAAGATACAAAAAATCTCAAAGCCCAAAAATGGTGTTTTTATCCCTTTAAATACACCTAAAAATACACTTTTTGTATTAATGAATTCTTTTGGTTTTTTTCCGACATGATGAGATCTACAACTTTCTTGTTTTGACTTTTTCCTCTAACTAATTCTTTTTTATTTTTTTATTTTTCTGGAGCAGACACATGGTGTTCTTTAGAGCTACCATGCGGTGGCTCCCTCCTTTTGCCACCTGTGCCCTCTCCTGGCTGTTGGATCTCTTTGTCCCACCTCAATCCCTACCGTCCATCCCCGCTTCACTTACATCCATAATACCTCCCCTGAGATCTAATTCCCACTGCTCTTATCCGCCCTCTTCCTGCCTGCTCGACTAAACCCCATCAGCGGCTTCGAATCCTCCACGTCGCCTTTTCTCGCATAACCCTTTGTTGAAACCCACGCTCCATTATAATCATTCATAACCACTTCTTTCCTCACCATCAGATTGATCTTATCAATAAAATCCTAGCCTTCCGTTCGCACCATCTTCATGACCATTGGATCACTAGATCCAATAGTCCACAAACTGTTCCCTACCTCTATTCACCCCCTACACCGTCCGTTACGACTCCCCACTGCTCCTCCCCTCACATTCTTCGCGTTCTTCGTGTGTTCTTCATGTTATTCATTCCTTCTTCACGTTCTTGGTACATTCTTAGTAATTTTGATATGAAAATGAAATTCGATCATTTTAGGAGTCGTAAATCATCCTTTCTGAAAATGAATCACGATAAAGCACTGCATGCACGAGAGAGATCTCGATTAGGTTATGAAATCCTTCCTTTTCTATTGGGTTTTTATTTGAGATCGTTGAAATTTCCGACTTTATGTTATTCACTACGAAGAATCCTAATTTGTTTTTTTTGAGAAAATATGGAAAGTTGCTTTGTAGTTCCCACTAAAATAATGTCTAGCATCGAATAGATGCAGTGGCTTGCAAAATTAGGGTTTAGGAGTTAAAATATACATAAATATGAGTATATAACGTATAAATTAATATATATGTAAGTCTATTCTCAGTGTTGATGATTATGTAAATTTAAGACTTAACAAAAGAATTACATCATGAGAATAGATAAGTATTGAGTTGGATCCTAAAAAGGATCATCTCTTACATTAAGAATGATTGGGAGTAGAACTACAGGTCGGGCATGCAACCTATAGGTTTGTCGGAAGGAACTCGTATTGGCGTTGTTCTACCTAGGTGGAACATAGTTTCCTTGTCATGATAAGTGCACACGAAATGAATGATTTGTAATGCATAGTACCGGGTGCCAATATATTCGGGTTGAACAACGACAGATGTGGTCATGCCATGTGGAGGCACGAGTAGCTCGATAGTTGTTGGGTCATGATAACATGTATTTAAAGCCGCTATCATACATGACAAAAGGTTCGCCTGAAGTTTTAAGAAACCGAGTCCTTGAGGATGGTGTGCTTCCTATTTTGGAGCCCACATAAACCACACTCCTCCTCTCCTAAAGCCTCCACCATGTTCCTGTAGATTCGACATCCTTGCACACACCGTCAATCACCTCGGCCATCACTCCACGCCTTCAATCATCTGTTACAAAACACCCCCGTCACCATCTAAAACAATCACCACCTGATACGGCCGAACACCCCCTATGAAACCACCGCCTCCACTACACTTCCACCTCTTCCACCATTTACGAGTCTTCTCCTAGCCGCCTCACCCTCCTCGTGACAGGAGGAGGCGGAATTGGCTGGCGACAATGGGTAATTTCCCTGTTGTCGACCCACAACTTCCATGGCTGTGTTGCGGTGGCTCCACCCCACTGAGCACCTTGACTGGCTGAGTGAGTTGTGCGAAGATCGGACGCTCCCAAGGAGCCTCAGCCGAAGCCTCCCTGATCTCCATCTTCCTCTCTGATCTTCAGGTCTTCTTCTACCATGTGTTCCTTGACATTTCTCCCAATTTATCTACCTTCTACGCTACACTCCACAACCATCGGATCATCTCTACACCACCACCAAGCCGCCACCTTCTTCACCTTCTCCTGGCTCCCATTCACTCACATTGCATGCATGTACAATTTGCACACTTCTAACATCTGTAGGTACCTCTAATCTTTAATGGTCGAACACTGATGAATTTGCGATTCGTCATCTTTATTCATTTATTTTAGCTTAAAATTCCTTATAAAACACATTTATATAATACTAACTCCAGGTTCTACTAATGTTCATCTGAGTGTAAATATTGTATATTTGTATATTATTTTAACATAAAATAAATAAATAAAATAAAATAAAGGAAAATAAAGAAAAGAAGACTGTATATATGTAATAGATACAGGCTGACCCAAACACCGAGAGAAGGTCAAGACTTGACCTGATCGACCAGGAATAAAGTAGGAGGAGATAAGTTCTTTAATCAGAAAATATAAAAAATGTACTTTGTAACCTTCTTACTTAATTTATGTATTTGTATAAAACTAACACTATTTTATTAGTATAAAATTCTAGCCTTCCTCCCGAGCCATCTTCATGACCATTGGATCACTAGATCAAACAGTCCACAAACCATCCCCTACCCTAATCACCCCTTACCCCGTCCATTACGCCTCCCCGCTACTCCTCCGCCTTCCTATTTTGGAGCCCACATCATCTACGCTCCTCCTCTCCTAATGCCTCTACCGTGTTACCTGTAGATCCAACATCCTCTCACACCATCAACCACCCCATCCATCACTCCACACCTTTAATCATCGTTACAAAACACTTCCATCACCACATGAAACAACCAGACATCCTCTATAAAACCACTACCTCCGCCGCACTTCCAACTCGTCCGCCATTTACGGGTCTTCTATCTAGCTGCCTTCCCCTCCTCATGATAGGAGGAGGCAGAATTGGCTGGCAACGATTCCTCGGTGCAGACCTATAACCACAATGGTTGTGCTGCGGCGGCTCTGCCTCACTAAGCAGCTCACCATGGTTGAGTGAGTTGTGGAAAAATCGGAGGCTCCCAAGGAGCCTCAGCCGAAGCCTTTCTGACCATCATGTTCCTCTTTGACCTTCAGGTCTTCTTCTGCCATGTGTTCCTTGACATTTCTCCTAAATTATCCACCTTCTATGCTACACTCCACCATCGCATGATCATCTCAACACCACCACCTAGCCTCCACCTTCTTCACCTTCGCCTGGCTCCCTTCTCATTCACATCGCATACATGCGCGATTTGCACACTTATAACACTTATAGGTACCTCCAATCTTCAATGTCCGAATGCCGCACCATTACTCCGATCTTATGCTCCGCTACCGGTGGAGCTCCATTGATTAGCCACTCGAATCACTATCGAAGCCTTGCCATACTTCCACATGCTTCACCAGGACCTCGGAAAGCTTCCTCGACCCTCAGCCTTGAAGACGGGAAGAGCCAAATAGAGGTCACTGGAGAGCAACCTCCTCTGGTGACCTACGACGGAAGACGGAGATACAGTTACTGTCTGATCCTCACGATCGGACGGTCCTATTGATGCCACATGGTCCGCACGAGCCTGACGTCGATCCTGTAGACTTGGGCGACCCGTACCACTCTCTGAAGCCCAGATAACAGCCACGTGGCCCGAGCCTGACTCGCCTCCCGAGCCTAACCCGCGCATGCCCAACACGTGAAGGGTTGGATAATTTATACTACATACCTCGTACTTTTATGTATTGCATTTAGTTCCTCTAGGCACATGCCTCACGTACGTGACATGGATAATTTATAGAGAGGTCCATATGTGTTTGATTAATTGCAAAGAAGTCCCTATGCTTATGGATAAATTACAGAGGGCTCCCATCGGTTTTTAATATTTGCAAATGAATACTCCAGGGACCTATTTGCAATAGTTATATTTTTTAATGCATTTTATTACATTTAAGACCATTCACTTTACTTCATATCTTAAGTATTTTTTAACCAAATTGCGTTATTTCATTGTCATTTTGAAGCTTATTTCATTATCTATCATATTTAAATTCCTGATTTGGAATTAAATGAAATATTATGATTATTCGATGATTCATAGTGTCTTTTTCTCTATAGATAATTGCCATTAATTGATGCTTGCTCTTGACTCTTATGCCCCATTTGACTTTGAATCTAAATCTTAATATGTGCGCATATTTTGTGAGGCATTTTTGTAATTTATATTTTGCATGCTTGTCGCTTGCATTTAACCTTGCATTATGTTCATATAATTGCATTAAAAAATCCCACAAAAACTTAATGCATCATTCTGTGTGCATTTTATTCTGCATCTCAATGAAGACCTAAAAACTAAGAAAATAATCACTCTTAAATTAGTTCATCAACAAAATTCGATAATTATATTAAAGAGGCTCGTGTCCCTGTGCTCGAACTCGGTAAACTTGCCAAGAAAAATAATGTCCACATATTCGAAGGTGTGGTCTCTTTATTGACTGAAATCTACCTCCTGTACTACAACAATTACATATCCTTAAAGAGGCAGATTTCATGTTCATCACCTTCCCACTATCATGATCGTATACTACAGTGGTTGTGGCCAAGAAAGGTCATCCTAAAATGATGGGGGATAACAATAAGAGATTTAGGGATATCCATGTCAAATACAACAAAGTCTTAGGGGAATTTCAAGCATTGAATTGTGACGACTACGTCCTTTAGTAACCCCTTCAGCCTCTTGACAGATCTATCTGCAATATGGAGAACTGTCCTGCTTTGTCTAAGAGGGTCAAACTCAAATCGGTCGAGTAAGGTAGGCGATAGGAGGTTAATCAAGGATGCACCATCTAATAGAGTTTTATCGAACCACTACTAATTTATATGGCATCTGACACAAGCAGCTCCTGCATCAGGTCTCTTGGCTGGCATTTGGTTCTAGATGGTGAAGAAAGTGGCACGAGTGAGCACATGGATTTCTGCATTGTGATTTCTCCTCTTCTTCCTATAGATGGTGGTCTTCTCTTTAAGGTTCTTTTGGAAAAATAGGTATATGCTCAAGCGCCTCTTCAAGAGTCAGCTGGATCCCAAATCTGTCTATCATATGCTCTCTAAACTCTATTTGTTATTTATTTTTGGGATTTCTGTTTTAGTGTCCTACCCTACGTGGAGTGCCTGAGGGAAGGGGATAGAAGGACCCTCCTTAGAAGAATGAGGGTCAAGAGTGGGTTTCTGAGCATGCATAATGCTGGAATCCATGCAAACATCATCAATATATAGAAATCTTTCCTTTATTCATATTTTTTTGAAGTTCTTCTATTTTCTATATTTTTCTAAAATTATCCTCAGGTTCAGAAGAGGACAAAACAACTGGATGTCTCTTGGCGGCATCAACACCATCGACAACATGTGAATTGGTAGAATCAGTACCATGCTCTGGCCTATCATCTAGTAATCTGGTGGCATCAACACCACTGTATGCAACTAGGGATACGATGACATCATCACTATCATCTGGATCATCGTCCTTGGTGGCATTAGTACCACCTCATTATCATGATCAGCGACATCAGCACCGATCCTAATCTTATTTGGTGCCCTAGAATATGCATTGTGGTGTCACCTAGATGAGCCCCCACTGGTTGGCTTCCTACCACTACTAAATGTCACAAAGTCAACATCAAATAAATAATGAATGTCATCCAGAATATTACTAGGAGAGGCACTCTCTATAGACTATACCTGCTCAGACTTTCTCTTCAGATTATTCGGGTTAGGTTCAAATCTCTGCAGATATAGCAGCCTTGCCCATGATTATTTCTCTCATCTCCTGTCGTAACTCGTCCATCTCTCGCCAAAAGCTGGCTTGCTTCTCGGATAGCATGCGGGCGAGATAATCAATGGTTGGGTTCTCATACGAGTGTGAATGAGATACGAACAAGTTGCCTCGCTGGAAATGGGACTGGCTCGATTGTTGCCACTGGTATGAGTGATGAGGAGGCTGGGGTATTGCTGATGAGGATGTTGTTGCCTCTACTATTGATCCTGGTATAAGGGTCGATGATCATGCTGTTGTTGCTAGGAATACTGGAGCTGTTGTGGTTGGGAGCCATGCCCTGTCTGTGGCGGAGGCTGCTTTTGGGATGGAGCACCTCCAGTCGTCCATCAGAATTCTGGGTGGTCACGACGGATCCTAGGCTGCTGTTGGTATTGGGAGTACAAAATCCTGTTGACTTCCATCAACGACTCCAAATGCTCGTAAACTAGTAGGGGAAGGGACTCCAAGGGTTGATCCGGATGATATACGACCAACCGAGTATCTAAAGAAGGGGATGGTAGCAACTGGTAATGCGGGAGTGACTGGATCGACTCCTCTTGGATGTGATGAACTTGATGGTACGAGGTGGATGGCTGAGATGAACTGCTCCCTGGATCAGTACTGACCTGGATTGTGGCTGAGAAGTCGTCTCTTCCTCTTGGAGACACATTATCTAGGTCTTTAGGTCACTAACAGTTTGGTCCAGCTCATTTATGAAGCCACATTTCATCATCTTTATTCTATCATTTTGGCATAAAAAAATCCTAGCAAATGCGTGTAAATAGCATTAAATCCTGCATCTTAGAATTCATGCATGTGCATGTAAATAGTGTATAAAATACTGTAATTAAAGCCGAAATTATAGAATAAATAAAAGAAAAGAAAAATAATAAAATATTGTAAATATTTTATGACCCAAAACCCCGAGACCTAGGCATCTTGATGAATAGGTCGACAAGGAATAAAGTAGGGAGAGATAAGGGCAAGAATATAATAAAATTACCTCTGTTTTTTATCCATCCTTTATACATTTTGGGACCCATTTTTGGTTCCACTTTTTATACCTCAAATAAATAAACTTTGTACATGAAAGTTGTAGATAATTAAATAAATAAAAATACAAATTTGATTTCACTAAAAAATAATGTACAGATAAAAAGTTATGGTCTAAATAAGATTCCTGAACTTCAACTTCCCAGACCCGTATCTTGCAAAAAAAACTAGAAATGTACCAAACTCACTTTAATTGTATATAGCGTAAAATAATCTATTTAATGGAGTGGTTTTGCATTTTTCGGAGTTACGGTTTGAAAGTTGAGTTTTGGACCCTACTTGTATACTTGTACATATTAAAATATTCAATATATTATTTATTCATTTTTTGTAATATCATATTTTTATAATTTTGTATATTATTTATAATATATTTTTACATTAAAATCAAAATAAAAAGACAAGAAACACAAATAAAAATACTTGTATATATATACTACATAGGTATAATACCTATACTTATACCTGTGTACTACATACTTATATTTTATTAAATGTACAAAATATATCAGAAAAATAAAATAAAAATATAATTACATGTATAAAAGTATTATATAAATTTATAAAATAATAAACAAATAAATAAATAAATTAAATTCACAAAATAAAAATAAATTAATAAAATATATAGGTATATGTACCTACAAAGGGCATAAAAGGAATCTTGTATTTTTATACCTCATAAAAATAATTAAAAATCAGAATAAAATACTTTATAAATAAACAAACATTTTTATTTAATAATCTAAATAAAATAATAATGTTTACTATTTTAAAATGATTTTTTAAGGGATTTTTCCTGGTTGGTCCACGTGGACCAACCAGGTTGGTCTGACAGTTGACCCCGGTCAACTGTCTGACCTACTCCCTTAGGCTCTGTCAGAGTACGCTTTTGACCCAATTTCTTGGATTTTTTGCGGGCAATCCTTGCACCATTTCATGTTAGATCCTTCACAACTTTTGTAGCCTTCCAAACAAGGATACGCGCCCAGATGTTTGCCTGGGCTGTCGTACATCGATTCGCCCGTTGACGCTCGATCTTTGCGTCCAGTCGTCAACACATCAAAACCACCCCCCAGTTTTCATTTTGAATCGGGTACCGCATTTCATCCAGATCTCTTCCCCCTTTGTCTCGCGTGGGCTTCCTGGAGGTGACAGCTCCATAGTTCCTTCTTCAAGGCAGCGGATCGACCACGATCTGGGCGTGTTCCACACCTCCGGCGAGCCTCGCCGTTGAGGTATCTTTAACCTCGGGTCCTATCCTTTGAGGTATCCATTTCCCTTCTTTTTCGTTCTCTTCTTATCCCTCGTAGTTGTAGCTTCTCGCATCCACCTTCATTTCCCATTTTCATCGATCAAATCCTTCCATTGAAACCACCGCCGGAGCGCACCTCCGGCGAGCCTCCACCACGACGTTCACGCCAACTTTTGCGCCACCACGAGGTCGGGGAAATTTGCCCCCGATGCCTTCACTACTTTCCTGCAGGTCTAGAGCCATATTTTCACCTGGAAGCTAATTTTGGAGGTGGCGGAGAGGTTCTTGGAGCGACTTGGTTCCGACGACCTCGCGCGAGCCCTCCGGCCACCACCGGAGATTTTTGGAGCCACCAGCGCATACAGGACCTTGGCAGGAACTTCGGGGACCATTTTGAAGCACGTTGGACCATCGGAGAGGAGCGCAATCATCGGAGGAAGGTCGCCATGGAGAACCTTCTTCCCTGTTCATTCAACGCGTGTCTCCGCCGTCGGATCATCAAGGATCCCCAGACAGAGCAGCAGCCGTTAGATCTCGCAAGGCCCCAGCCGTCCGATCATCAACCATCTTCTGATCTGGGCCGCAGGCTGCGAAGGGGTATCGGATACCTAGGGCGCACCACGTGCATTAGTGACGCATCAGGAGCCGCTGGATCGCCCCCAGCTGAGGGTATTTTGCGCATGACACCCTTGGCTTTTTTGTATTTTATATTAAATACTTAAGCTTTCAGCTGTTGTTAATTAGTTTTTGTAATATTTAGGAACCACCCCCGCACTTTCCTTTATTCGCAAATAGGTCCAAGCCACGTCACCTCACGTGACCAGTTTACGTGAGGAGCAGGGCATTTTGCAGAGAGGCCCTCGGCCATTTGTGTATTTATTTTCAGTACCAGAATTTTTAATTGTAGTGTAAACTTTTGGGGATAATTGCATGCGAGCCCCTGGGAGTTTTTGATATTACGTTTATACCCTTCCCAGGCGTGTGCCAGTCACGCGTCTTGGTGGGTATTTTTGCAGGCGTACCCTCCCGGGTTTGGATATTTGTACTTGGTCCATCAAATTGAATATTCAGTGTTATATTTTGTTGGAAAATTGCAGTACATCCCTTGGATGTTTGTTTATTTACATTAATACCCTTGCCAGGACTTGTATTTTTGTGTGCTTTGTCTATTTATTTCTCACATCATTTTAAATCGAAAAAATTCCACAAAAATCATTTTAAGCTCCTGTTAACTTGCTCATTCACTCCATGTTTTTGCATTGCATTTTTATTGCATTTTCATATTTATTAAAAATCAAAAACATGCATTTTCAGCACTGTTTGCATTAGAAAATCCATAAAAATTATAAAAACGTTTGAAAAATTCCAAAAAAAATATATTTTGTGTATTTTATCATATTCTAGAGTTAAGCCAAAAACCACTAAAAATTTCAAAACAAAAAACCTTAAAAATTAGAAAACCTTAAAAATCTTTATAAAAATATAAAAAATCCTAGAAAAATCCTAAAAATATAAACTCAGTTGTTGTGTCTTCCTTATTTTATTGTATAAATTTTAAAATTAATTTGAGAAATTTTGGGTACTGTTTATATTTTTCATCTTCATTTTGATTTCGGCCAGCAACCTAGTCCACTTTTTTCTTGTATTTTGCCTTTTAAAATTACCAAAAACATTCTAAAAAATTCCTAAAAATCACAAAAATAGTAGAAAATTATTAAAATACCAAAAATATTTTATTTTCTAATTTTTGAGCATTTTCCCTATTTTTATAAATGTATTTTCCCTCTTTCCTTACATTGTATATATATCCTATTATTGAAAAAGAAAATATAAAAATATAAAATATAAAAAGAAAATACAAAATCAGTAAAAAGAAAACCAAAATACAAAATTGAAAACTAAAAATAATAAATATATAAACTAAAAACCCACAAAAATTTGCATATTGTAGACACTTAATCACATCACATTTGTGTGCATCAATTGTTGATCTATCCTGCCTTGCTCCCTGTGTTCGAACTCTCTACGTACTTGCATCTATACATCTTTTATGTAGAGTTAAAAATAAATTTGACTCCACATTGTTTGTCATTGTTTGATATTTGATTGTGGGTTCATTGTTGATTAGATCCGGATTTTGAGTGGTCAACACTTCGACTGTGTTCCCTCCTTGTGTGGAATACACGACTACTTCATTTTTTAGTTTATCACTCATCAATCGCATTGAGATTGTTAAGGCGCTGTCACACCTTCTTCTCAATAATCTCCATCCGGTCCAACTTCTGGCTGATGATACCCATATCGGCAACTGAAGACTCTTCTAGTGCTGCTGCCATAGAAGAGGAGGAAGGACCAACTTCAATGTATGCTATTCTTTGATATGAAATCGCCTATAGGAGAGGCTTCCCTTGAGTGTAGACCTGACTCTGGGACATCACAATGTAGTTTTCGGCCATCTCATCATAAATTTCCCAGACTTGGTCTTCATCCTTGGTGAAGTAGGAACTTCCACATGAGACATTCACTAGCCCATGCAACTCAGGTGTTAGCCAATAGAAGAAACTCTGGACGAGGTTACGCTTGCTGATCTCATGGTGGGGACACTTGTCGACACTCTTTCGGAATCGATCCCATGCTTCATGGAACTGTTCGTTGGGGATCGCGGTGAAATTATTAATCATGTCTCTAACTGCATTTGTCTGGCTGAGTGGGTAATACTTGTTAAGGTACTTGGTCTGGAGCTGCTCCCAAGTGGTGACAACCCTCTCTAGTGTTTCATCTAGTAGGCTGCTCGATCAACCAAGGAGAACGTGAAGGCTATAAAGCATGGTTGTCGTGCTTTGGAAGCATGGCATGCGGTATAGGTATGATATGTTCTTTGGGAAAGCACATGATTGATACGAACTCCCAATGACCAAGATTGAGAAACTTGATGATGAAACCCTAAAGATGACAGTGTAAAGTTGATTTATATATTTGGGTTTATCATAGTCTTCCAGTATGCAGGATATGGTGTCCTCATTGGTGAGCGATCGAGCAATCAAGGTTAAGTAATAACAAAGGTCATTGTGACTTCAATCAACAAATCGGACTCAACAAGAAAATCATGACCACATAAATCAATCAAGCTCAAAATACGGAAATGTTAGCGGTCTCTGCTATTTATTTAACCTGGTAAAGCGACCAAGGTCGAACACAAGGAGCACAAGTAAAACCTATGAAGTAGTCCTAATCAGAAAATGAAGACAAAATTCTGTGGTTTTTAATTTACATTTTTTTTACATTTTGTAATGGGAAAACAAATTCAAAAAACAAAGGAAAACCAAGTTTTAACAATTTTTATTAAGACTCAAAATACTAAAAAATAAGAAATAAAAACGTTTTTATATTTTTTGATCATGCAGATGTTTTTGGCAATTTTCTAGGGTTTTTTATTTTTATATGATTTTATAAAAATAAAAGAAAGACAAAATATGAAAATAATATACAACCTGGATTGAAAGGTAAATTAAAAATAGTAAAAATGCAAATAAAAGTAACTACACACAGTAATTGAAATCTGAATTTTTTATACTTTTAGAATTTTTAATGATTTTTATAAGATTTTTAGAGTTTTTAGCTTTTTAGGATTTTTTATGAAAGATAATACGATAAAAAATATATTGAAAGGAAAACACAAAGACAAGCAAACAAAAATTTTTATGATATTTTCAGACAAATTTGGTATATTTTTTGGTATTTTAGAAAATAGACAAAACACTTTTTAAAGGTTTTTTATTTTTAGAAAATATCAAATAAATATAAATCAAGCCATAAAAATTACCATAAATATTACATGTTAACAGGAGCTAACTGCAATTTTTGTTGTATTTTTGGAGAGGATTGATAATTATTTGATTAAATATAACATGCACAACACATAGGGACCTATTTGCAATTACGAAAAAGATGCAGGCTAAAATAAAATAGATGTCAAAAGTTCGGGACTCAATCTGCAATTTATCCAATTAATTTACACATGCTCAAATCACCACGTTACAGGGACATAAATGCAAATACCAAAGAGTTTCTATTCAAAGCATAACAATTTAAAAGCACATGGGTAAATCATGCAAAAACACCACTAAGCACGTGAGACTGCAGGAGAGCTCAATTAAACAGGACTAAAATGGAAATAGAAAGAAGTGCAAGGTTCATAATGCTAAAGTACCAAATTATTTTAAACTGCTACAAATAATTACGGGACTGACTATTAAATATAGGAAAGATAAGGGCCTAATTACAAATTACCCTTTATTAGAAGCGATCCAACGACCGAGGGTATTCCACTTAACATATGGACGACTGAGATCAAGAGATACCCCCTCGGCAATGGATGACGGGTACACGATCCTCAAATGGATCCAGCGATCGAGGCTCTCCCGTAAACAGACGGAGGAGATTAGAACTAGAGGGACACCTAATCGGATGGCTGGGACAACGTTTGGATGATCGGGGAAGAACTCGCCTTCAGTGAGTTTTAACCGGCTATGGTGCATGGCTCCTACATCGTCTCGGGCTGCTAAGATATGGAACAAGTCGGCGAAGGCACTCCACAACTACTGGAAGGCTCGGCAAGAGCAAAGACCAAAGAGATGGTCCTGGGGAGGTGTGACGAACCTGGAGCTTCCTGAAACCTCTCGAGATCTCCAGATGAGGTCTGGTGTGCACAAGCCCTGCAGGAGGAATGGTAATGCTCGGAGAAGTGGCTCCGGCAAGGGCTATGGCGCTACAAAGGAAGGAAACTGAGGTGGCAGGTGAATGGAACAGGTCACTACGAAGTGGGGGATTGGACCTGCTAACCCAACTCCAATATGATTATTGGAGCTTCGTGGATGGTTGCGGGGCTAATGAAGAAGCGGAAGGTAGTCGGTGCGTGGCAGAGTAACATCAGAGGGGAGTGAAACGGGGAGTAACATAGATTGATCTGGGATACTCTATTTTGCGGATAAAAGATGGACTTGAATGGAAATGGAAGGTAAAAAGGGTACCTGAAGGCAAAGAGGATGCCTAAGGGTGTATACGGAGTAACGTCGGAGGGGAGTGAAACATGGCGTAGCATAGGGCGATTGGGGATACGCTGTTTCCCGAATGCAAGATGGACTTTAATGGAAATGGAAAGTAAAAAGGGTACCTGAAGGCGAAGGAGGGTTCCTAGGGGTGTAGATGGAGTCCACAAGGGGTTGTAGCCTCGATGGCCTGCACAACTAGGGGCTCGGCTCCTTGTGACAGAGCTTAAGGTTCAAGTCACCGGACCTAGAGTTTCCACGCTCGTAAAGGGTTCCCTCACCCTCTCTCACCATTACTATCACTCTGGGAAAGGAGGTTGGGTACGCAGGAGGAGGTGGCACAACCAAAGGTGAAGGAAAAGAGAGGGGAAGGTGCAGACTATATAGGTGCACAGGTCTGAGAAGAAGGGGATCACGCCCGCAAAACCAAGGTGCGGATCGATCAAAGGATCATCGGACGACGGTTAGGGATCTGCCACCTCGAGTTGGAGCGAAGGTTTAGGCGAAGAGAAGGTCGGGTAGGGTCTATAAAATTCGGAGAAAATCAGCCAAAAACCTATTTCTATGAAAAGGGGGTCTGGGGGGACCAGTTGACCGGAGTCAACGATCCCCGCTGGACCAATCAGATGCGGGCTAGAATAGGACAAACTAGACTACAAGACAAAATAGCATATAAAAATAAAGATAAATTAATAAAAAATAATAAATGAATTTACACTAAAAAATGAATAAGATGAAAAATGTTTATTATTTTTCAAAGAATTTTTCTGTGATTTTTAATTATTTTAATGAAAAATAAATTAATATCTATACAATATAATGTATTATATACATGTATAATATACCTATGTATTTTGTACTATTATTTTTATTTTTTTATTTTTACATAAATACCCTCATTTTGTATTTTATTTATTTACAACATAGTTTTTGGAGTATTAAATAAGTTTTGTTTTATATTTGTGAGTTATATACAATATTAAGGTAAATAGGGAATGTTATCTATATACATGTATTTTGTAGAAGATTTTATTCTTGTTTTAATTTTACTTTTCTGATTTTTATTTTTGTTTTATTTTGAGGATCTATATACAAGGAGGTGAGCAAAATATTTTATCTTTATTTTACCCAAAATAATTATTTACAGCCATATGTATAATATAGAGTAGGCCCTATCTCTCTCTACTTATTTTGTTTGGCGATCACGTCAAGGCTTGACCTTCTCTTAGGGTTCGGTTATATTTATTTTAAATACCTCCTTCCTTTTCCTTTTTCTTTATTCTTTTATTTAAGCACAAATACATGCTAAATATACAATGTTAACATATGCATGCAGAATGCTAACTTATTGTATTTACACATATCTACATGATGCTTTGCCAAGATAAATAGCTAAAATAAAGGAATAAAGAGAGAGAATCAGAGATTCATCACACCCCTATACTTTACCTTTGATAGTCCCTTAGTAAACACTTTTTTTCTGAAAAAGAAGTGAGAAGAGAAAGAAAAGAAAAAGGATAATCAAGTGTGATTATTAAACTTCTCTTCATTAAATCGAAGTATGGAGCTTAGTCAGACCTTCTAATTATTATTTCGTCGAAACCTTATCTAGACCGAGGTTTAAGACTCAACAACCTCTATGTTCCACCAATCTATGGTCAAGACTCCTCCATAATCCATATCAGAATAAGTCTACATACACAAACTCTAATGCCATGAACCCTTTCTTGTACAATGTAAGTGATATGTAGCTCCCCACCTCAGAAATGACAAGGCGACAACCTCCCTCAACAAGGTAACTAATGCCCTAGACCAACAGATCTTTCCTCAAGGAGCGGGGTATTCCCTTCTAAGTTCAAGTTCAACCAGCTCAAGAAGAGGGGAAAGAAGAGAATGGACCATGGCCAGTGTAGCCACGTATCCCTGTGAGCCCAACCATTGTAGCTAAGTCTCCCGCTGCTAGCTTCATGAGATGAGAATGGGTAACATAAGCTTTGCTTTATTTGGATATATATACTCCGACAAGCATTTCATTTTCAATCAGGCATGTCCACTTTTTTGGAGTTTTTCTCTTCTGCACACATTTTTTTGATGTGCCTATGTACAACATATATTCATGGTGCAACATATATATAAGGACTTTCCCTCTTGAGCTAGTAGACTATCCCTCTTTTGAAGCATTATTACAACCCACAACTCCTGTCTTTAGACCTCAACACCACCAGACCAGGTTGAGGCGCACTTTCTTCCCTAAAGGAAGACAAGAGGTTCCACCTAGAAAGACTACCCTCGTATGCTACCCCAAGCCAAATGAAACTGCCTCCTCACTACCTCATCCATGCGGAGCTGAGTGTAAAGTGTTAGTCCAAGTAAAGCCATTGTCTGTGAGAGTCATGTGTGCAATGTTGAGTGTTCTACTTAGGTTTATTAAGATAACATGTGAACATAGATTCGTGGACTCAAAGAATTAAGTCACCAATGGACCTGAAAAGTCTTAACCCAAATCCTATAAGGTTCCTCTTAGAATTAGGTGTATTAAGGTCTTAACCAAGCTCTATTTTTCAATTTAATTACAGACTAGTTTAAATGTCAACTATGATTCAAAAGAATATACAAGTACTTACAAAAATATTTTATGCAAATTCTTTTTGAACATGTGCAAAATTTTTGAAAATGTTTGAATGTATTCATGAATGTAGAAGTTTTGCAAACTATTTACAAACATTTACACAAGAATTTTTGCAAACTTTTCTTTTTTCAAACAATTTTCCAAAATTTTGTATTATATACATTATTTTCATATAAAATATTTACAAACATTTTACAAGAAACATCTTTTTACAAACACTTGTACAAGAATAATTTTTATAAATGGCTATGTATGTGCAAGAAAGGATGTTTTGTACAAGAAATTTTTTTAAATTTTTACGATTTTTAGATAAAGGATTTTAGCCATTTTATTTATTAACACACACAGTCAAAGTACGAGTTATGGATAAATTACATATGTAATATATAAGATACCCCTGCTATACATAGCTTAAATGATGTCTTCAGAGTGATCAACGAGCGATGAAGAAGACATAACTCATGCTTAGTATAGGAAGTGAAAAGGAATACTATACTACAACAACAAATAATAGGATAAGTGGATCTCGGTGATCCCCCTCTACCTAGGATCAAGTAATTCTAAGTATAGCAGACTCTGCACAACGGGACAACAAAGTGAAAGGATGTATAGGGTCTTCCTCCCCTATACTTAGGGAAAAATATCCCTAAGCATAGACATCAAAGCAGATGTAAAAAGAATCAAAAGAATAATAAAAAATCTGACACCACCTATACATAGGGTAAAATACACCCTAAGTATAACATAATCACAAGATGCAGATGGGGTGTTAGACTAAAGAATGAGATGATATGGACATATAGATCTATACATGGTGGAAGATAGTGATAATTAGGAATGAGATGTAAATTATATGAGTCAAAGATCACATCTCATGCAAAATGAATAGGGGAGACGTCAATGATCAGTGGCTCATGATCTACATATGGTTTAGGCGCTGACCATTAACACGAAAGGTGGGCTCAGATGATAGCTCAGATATGTCGATACTACCATTGTCATGCACCTTTCAGACCAAGTATGGTCCTTTCCACTTACTCTGCAATTTCCCTGAAAATAATCTCAGCCTAGCATCAAACAACCATACTCTCTGATATGGCTCAAACTGCTTATGGCTGATATGAGAATCATGCCATATCTTTACTTGCTCCTTATATTATAGGTTGTTCGAGAAGGTTGTGTCTCTAAGCTCTTCCATGGCTTCCAATTCAGCCTTTCTTTGATCTCCTATACTCTCTGGATCTAATAATATCTTAGTGAGAACTCATAGTGACTTGCGCTTAATCTCAAGGTAAATGGCAGGGCTTTCCATAAACGAGACGAAAGGGAGATGTACCCAAAGGAGTCTTGAAGGAAGTTCAATTTTCCCACAAGATCAAGTCCAAAAGTTGTGACCAATCCTTTCGGTCTGGGCGGACTACCTTCTGCAATATCATCTTCATCTCCCTGTTCGATACTTCAGAAAGACCATTGGTCTGAGGACGATATGGAGTTGGCAACTCGATGGTCGATGATGAACTCGTTAGCAAGGGCCTTTACTTTATCACTGATAAAGTGAGACCCCCTATCACTAGACACCTCGAACCGTGAAATGATATTCTTCCTCAAAAATCTGCAAACAGTCTTAGCATCTGCGGTTCGGGTAGGTATGACCTCAATCCAACAACTCACATAATAAACAACCAACAGAATGTACTTGAATCCCTGACTCTTAGGGAATGGAACCATGAAATAAATGCCCCGTGCGTCAAAAAGCTCACATAAGTGAATGTGTTGCATCAGCATCATATAACTCCGTCCACAAGTGCCCATCCTCTGACAGTCAGTACATATCTTCACGAATTCATCAGAATCCTTGAAGAGAGTTGGCCATCATAGGACATATTAAAGCACTTTCTGTGATGTTCTCATCCAAGAATGATGTCCTCCTTCCTCAATCTTGTGATAGTATGTGAGGATGCTATGGTGTTCCTCATGAGGAATGCACCGACGCCAGACGCTATCCCCTCCTTCATGATAAAGGATAGGGTCCTCCCAATGGTAGGATTTGGCCTTCGCAAGGAAGGTCTCAATTCGTTGCCTGGGACAACCTTATGGGACTTTCTTGGCGATAAGATAGTTCACAATATCAGCGTACCATGGGAGAGAGGTGATAGCAAAGATCGCCTTATTTGGGAAGGTCTCTGAAATAGGATCATTCTACTCGAATTACTTAAGATTTTCCAAATGGGAGAGATGATCTGTCACTACATTCTTGACTACAGGTTTATCCTTAATCTCAATATCAAATTCTTGGAGAAGAAAGATCCATCTAGTAAGTCTTGCTTTGGCATTCTTCTTAGCCATGAGGTATCTTATGGCAGTATGAGCGGTGACAATGGTCACTTTGGATCCAAGAATATACGATTCCAAGGCAAAAACTACTACTAGCATCTCTTTCTCTGTGACAATATAATTCTATTGAGAGACATCCAATGTTCGGCTAGCGTTGTTAATGGTAAATGGAACTCCATCCCTCATCTATCATAGCATAGCCCCCATGGCAAAATTAGAGGCATCCATCATGATCTCGAATGGGAAAGACCAATCAGGCGGCTGAAGGACAAGATCCTCAACAACTAAGCTGTTGAGAAACTCAAATGACGCAAGATAGCTATCATCTACAATGAACTAGATGTCCTTTGTCAACATATCACTCAACGGTAAGGCAATCCTGCTGAAGTCGTGAATGAAACGTCGGTAGAAACCAACATGCCCCAGAAAAGACTGTAATTGTCGCAAGTTGGATGGTGGATTGAGTTTCCTGATGATATCCACCCTGGCTGGATCGACCTCCATGCCCCTGTTGGAGATGATATGACCAAGCACCGTCACCTGAGTCACCATGAAGTGACTGTTCTTCCAAGACATAACAAGATGGACCTCTATACAATGCTGAAGAACGTGGTCTAGGAAATCAAGACAAGCATCAAAGCCATCACCGTAGACTGAAAAGTCATCCATTAAGACCTCTAAACAGTCACCCACCATGTCCGAGAATATGGATAATATGCACTTTGGCATGTCGTCGGGGCGTTACATAGACTAAAGAGCATCCGTCTGAAAGCGCAAGTCCCAAACGGACAGGTGAATATCATTTTATCCTAGTTCTCGGGCACTATGGCTACCTGCTTGTAACTAGAGTACCCATCAAGAAAGTAGTAGTGAATCTTCCCAGCTAGCCTCTCTATAATATTATCAATAAAAGGTAGCGAGAAATGATCCTTCTTGGTGACCTGATTCAATCGTCTGTAGTCCACAAAAACCCTACAAGAAGTGGGAACCTGGGTAGCTATCTCTTCTCCAGAATCGCTCACAACTGTAGTGATGCCCATCTTCTTAGGCACCACATCTAATGGAATAACCCACTTGGAGTCAGAAATGGGGTACATAAAATCGGCGCTCTACCATTTCGATATTTCCTTCATGACCACTTCTCAAAAATTGGGGTTCAGCCGTCGCTGGAACTCACGCGATGGCTTGGCGTCCTCCTTGAGATAGATATGGTGGGAGCTCAGAGCCAAACTTAGCCCCTGAAGATCATCTATGCTCCATCCTATTGTCTTGAAGTTCCTTTAAAGAACCTCCATCAGATGAGATTCTTGCTCTCCAGTTAAATCTGTTGAGATAATGATGGGGTACATCTCATGCTTTCCCACAAGGAATCGATACTTCAGCGACTGTGACAAAGACTTCAGTTGTGGGCAACTGGGAACTGGAAAATCTATCCTCTAAAAGGTCTGAGTGAAGGCAACCAGATCTGAATGAGAGAACTCTCGCTGATCATGCAAAATTGGTGGAGATGACCTTGCTGGTGTATTTGTGCTCGATGTTGGCACTGTCTCTACCCTAGCTGTTGGCTCTATGGCAATCAGACAAGGTAAGAAATCATCAAAATATGCCCAGTCTATGTCTGAATATGAGGGATCTAAATCAGAATCACATGATATATATTCTGACTCGATATCCCGAATGTGATCGTCAACCTCGCAAATGTCCTCGGCCAAGAGTGTGCTCTCTGAACTCTCCTCTGTTGGAAACTGTAAATCTGTAGCATCTGAAGGTGAGAGAAGGGATCGTGAAATAAGATCGAACCAAGCAGCTTCATCATCAGTGATCACAAAGTCACACTCTTGGTGGACATCTCGCTTTACCTCTATCGTCTTCTCTGCATCGCTAAACTACTTCGAGTAGGCTGAATCTCACGCTCTAGTGTCATCAATCATCTCTATTTGTATACTCTCATCCTCGATGCGAAAGTACACCTTCCCACTATCATGGTCGGACACTGTCTTGGCTATGGCCAAGAGTGGACGTCCTATAATGATGGGGGTATAGATCACAGATTCAGGGATCTCCAAATCCAACACAATGATGTCTACTAGAATTTCAAGCTCTGAATTGTGACGATTACGTCCTTCAACAACCCCTTCAGCCTCTTGACAGATCTATCAGCAAACTGAAGGACTATCCTGCTCTGTCGAAGAGGTCTGAACTCGAATCGTTCGAGTAAGGCTGCCAGTAGGAGGTTGATAGAAAAGTCGCTGTCTAATAGAGTACGATCGAATCTCTTCTCATGAATATGGCATATGACGTAGGGAGCTTCTGCATCTAGCCTCTTGGTTGGCAGACGGTTCTAGATAGTAAAGCAAGTGGTATGGGTCAACACATGGATCTTTGTTTGATGCTTCCTCTTCTTCCTGCGGATAGTGGCCTTCTCTCTTAAATTCTTTTGGAAAAGAGGAATGTGCTAAAATACTTCCTGTAGAGTCAGCTGGATATGGAATCTATCAATCATCTGCTAGCCGAGCTCTAACTGCTGCTCCTTTTTTGGATTTTATCTTTTATTGTCCTTAGCCAAGTAGAGTGCTTGAGGGAAGGGGATGGTTGGGCCCTTTTCAGATTGAGGTCTCGGAAGAGGTTCCTGCTGCTGCGAAGGCATGGAATCCATACAAGTATCATCAATCATCACATATGGACTGGAAGATGAAGAAACCTTTCCTTTATTAATTTTTTGGGTGTTTTTCATAATGTATCAGGGTACATAAACTAGAGAAAAAACAACTGAAATAGAAGGGGTGGCCTTAGTACCACCCACGACATGAGGTTTTATGGCATAAGCACCACACTCTGGGTCAACATCATGGAATCGTGTGGCATTCATACCATCCACTGCATCTGGAGAAGCGACGGCATCAGTACCGTCGGCTGGATCAATGTCCTTTATGGCTTTAGCACCACCATCGTCATCATCATCCTTAGCAGCATCAACACCTCTATCCTCCTCGTCTGGTGCTCTTGCATCCTCGTAGTGTTGTCGCTCAGACGAGGCACCACCGACTGGCATCATACCACTCCAAAGTGACACAAAATCATCATGAAATGTGGATGAAGCAATGTCTCCCAACAAATCACTAGGAGTGGCGGTCTTTGTGAACTGTACCTGCTCAACTTTTCTCTTCAGATTGATCGGGTTGATCTCAACCTGAGAGAGTATGGTGGCCTTTCCCTTGATGATCTCCTTCATCTCCAAGAGAAACTTGTCCATCTCCTGCCTAAAGGATGCCTATTGTCAAAAAGTAGGTGGGCTAGATCGTCAAGGGTTGGGTTCTCATAGGCTGGCCCATGAGAACTAAATGGGTTGCCTATCTGAAAGTGAGGTTGCTATTGGAACTGGTGAGGGGGAGGCTGAGAATACTGTTGAGGCTGCTGCTGGTGTTGCCTCCACTGCTATCCCTAGGTGTAGGGATAGGGAACTGACTGGAAGTGCTGTTGTTGTGGTTGGTGGGATAAATGGGGCAGTAGCTACTGCTGGCCAAACTGCCCACCTTGAGCTAGAGGTTGCTGCTGGGATGAGGTACCTCCAGTTTACCACCTAAATCCATGATGATTTCGGCGAATCTCGGGCTATTGTCAATTGTACCAAATCCCGTTGACTTCCATCAAAGGCTCCTACTCGTAGGGGGTGGAGGAAGAAATACCAATGATTGATCCTGCTGATGCACCACCATCTGAGTGTCTTGAGATGGTAGTGGCTGACAGTACTGGTGCTACAACTGTTGGTACGGCTCTGCCTGGATGCGATAAACCTGGTAAAGCAGAATGGAGTGCTGGGATGAGTTGTTGCTGCTGGGATCAGACCGTGAGCTGAGATGGGGTTGAGAAGCCATCTTTGTCTCCTGGACACACATGATCTGGGTCTTCAGGTCACTCAATGTCTGTGCCAATTGGTCAGTCTGAGTCATGCCCTAGAACTGCTTCTTCTCAATAATCTCGATGCGATATAGCTTCTCGCTGATGATGCCCATATCAGTGGCCGACGACTCTTCCTGTGCTGCATCTACTAAATAAGAGGTGGATGGTACTGCATTGACTTGTACTATCCTCTGATAAGACACAATATGGGGTGAGGGATTTCCCTGAGTGTAAAGTCGGGTTGGGACATCACTATGTAATATTCTGCCATCTCCTCATAGATGGCCCAAACCTGGTCTTCGTGCTTGGTGAAATATTAGCCCCCACAAGAAGCATTCACTTGCCCTTGCAGTTCCCGTATCAGCCCATGAAAATTTTGTACGAGGATGGGCTTGGAGATGTCATGATGTGGACACCGGCCAATGAGATCATGGAAATGATCCCACACCTCATGGAATTGCTCATTAGGGATCATGGAGAAGTTGTTGATAAGAGCTTGTGATGCATTCGTCCGACCGAGTGGATAGTACTTGTTCAAGTACTTGGTCTGGAGTAGCTCCCACGAAGTGACATATCTCCCCAAATGCTCCAGCGAGTAGGATGCTCTATCGACCAGGGAGAATGGAAAAGCCATCATATTGATGGTATCCTCATCCACATATATGTCATGGACAATGCTGCAGATCATCTCAAATTCCTGTAAGTGAAGATGCGGTTCCTCGGTGGCAAGCCCATGGAACTTGGGCATTAGTTGGATAGTCTGAGGGGGGATCTTTAAATCTCACATAATTATCGAAAGCTGTATCCAATAATGTGTAAGTGTTGCACCATGGTTGTGCAACTCCCTCATGGGTCTATCTAGTCGGACTGGCTCCTGTGGCTCCTCTAGATGTCCTCCATCTCCTTCAAACTCTACAATCTCTTTACTGCCTGCTCGGTTTGGCTCTCGTTGATCATCTCGCATCTGTGCCATCTCTTTGTGCACCTCTTCCATGAAGGCTCCCTGGTCCATAATCTGTCTCTGCATCATCTCCAGGGAGGCTGATAGTGGTGTTGTTGATAGCACCATGATCTAGAACATATGTGATACTCTGGTGCTGCCCATCGGTGTGCTCCTCACTGCTGGCCATCACTTAGGTCTCTGCAAAGGCAAAAGACCCAAACTTAGGTGCTGTCAAATAAACAAATATCTATGTCGGTCTCTGCTCAGGCACCTCGGGACTGGAGGAAGGGTAGTCGAGAGGGAACATGACGGAATCAAACTTGGGTTCAGAGATCAGGTCTAGTCTCTCTCGAACCTTCGTAGATGAACGAGGTGGAGTGCTCGAAAGCGGTGCAGCCAAAGGCTGCCTAAGGGACCTCTGTCCCATCATCATGATCTGGAAGAAAGGCTGATGGGATCTCAAAACAAATAAGATCATCAATCAAATCCCCAATTCACCTATGCAACACAGAGCTGATGACCGTAAGGGTTTAGTTTTTTATCTTGTCGATTTTATTTTAGGTGATAAGTCAGTCTTGCAGAGCGATTAAGAGAGATGTTAGGTACCCGATGCTCCCAAGAGATTGGACCAATCCCAAATCTAGATCTTTCCAAGCCAGTACAGGATGCAGACAATTTACCGACTTCCCGACCAACTCACTCTACTAAGGATATCATGGCCTGCTTTACTAGAAACCAGAGTGATCCTCACTTGAGAACGACTAACCCCAAGACCAGTAGTCTAATGAGAGTTCAAGTGTGGCTCTAGCCTAGTGTGCGGGTCACTCTCTCGCACAAGCAAACCAAGCAATGAGGGGATGACTCTACCAAAACAGATTTTTAAGTGAAGTGTCTTTTATGATCAAGTTTGATTAGCAGTTACAATTTTATGATTTTTCTTTTCAGGTATTTTTCAATAACCAAAAAAATGCATAATGAATTTTTCTATCTCATGGTTATTTAATAGTCCAAAAACAAGGGGAGAAGTCAAAAAACCGACGCACGATCAAACACTATGATGCATGCAAAGTAAGAGATGCGTACATGTCATCAGCACTCTACGTGCAGGGTGATCCGTGCATAAATTTAAAGAATGAATTTAAACTAATCTAATGATTCAAGAAGAAAATGGCCTTAGATGAGCAATTTCTGCACGCGAAGAACAAGTAGCTACCTAACTAGGCTATGTCCGGAGTCTAATCTTGGGAACCACTCGGTGCCCGCCACAATGGGTCCTGTTAGCGCTGTATGTGGTTCCTCACAATGCGTGGAATCAAGTCTAATTAAACTAACTTTTTATTATGAGTTATTAATAAGGTCAAATTACGACTCTATAGGTGCAAGCAATGTATTAGGTATTGGGCCTTAATTATTTAAGTCATAAGAAAAGAAATTCCTAAATCCAAGGACCAAATTCTTCGAGAATCAAAGGAAAGAAAATGCGAATGAAATCAAAACCGACGAAAAACTGTGGTGAGGTCCCTCGAGCACACAGATGTTCGGCAAACAGACCCGATATGCCAAGTCCAAGAAGTTCTGAGGTCCTATGTTATTACAATAATAATAATCTGCTGAAAGAAAGACTACTCTATAAACTATAACTATTTCTTGCTCCTGGTCCTGCTTCTCCTTGAGTACGGATCTCCTCCAAAGCATCCTCAGGTGGTTCCCTCATATAGAAAGTGAAACAGAAATGGGTTAGAAAGCAGTTATAACCAATAGAGCTCAAAAAAATGCAAAAAGGCTATAAAGACTACTAAGTCGTGTTCCCCGACAACGACGCCATTCCGTTGAGCGATCGGGAGATCGAGGTTAAGTAATAGCAAAGGTCGTTTTGACCTCAATAAACGAATCGGGCTCAATAAGAAAATAAAGACCACATAAATCAGTCAAGCTCAAAATACAGAAATGTTATTGGTCTCTGCTATATATTTAACATGGTCGAACGACCAGGTTCAAACACAAGGAGTACGAGTAAAACATACGAATTAGTCATAGTCAGAAAATAAAGGTATATTTTTTGTGGTTTTTAATTTGCAATTTTTTATATTTTTTAATGGGAAAACAAATACAAAGATCAAAGGAAAACCAAACTTTAACAATTTTTATTAAGACTCAAAATAATAAAATATCAGAATTAAAAATGTTTTTATATTTTTCAAATTTGCAGATGTTTTTGGCAATTTCCTAATGTTTTTCTAATTTTTATATGATTTTATAAAATAAAAGAAAGATAAAATATGAAAATAATATACAACCTGCATTAAAATGCAAATTTAAAATAGTAAAAATGCCTTAAAATCTTGGTTGTGACTTTTATGAAAAAACAAATAAAAATAACTACACAAAGCAACTATTGTGAAAACCCCGAAAACCGACCATGGACTAAAATGCAAATCTTGGTTGAGTCTGGACTTAATAGCAAAATCTGTACTTGTCTAGTTAGCAAAAAATTCTAGTAACACATCCATTGCATAGGACTCGTCGATAGCTTTCCAACGAGTCCTAGAACGTAAAAATCCGACTTCGGGAGTTCGAGATATGACCATTTTAGCGAGGAGGGATCAGGGTCTCGGATCCGAACCGGGATCCGAATCTGGGATTTACCCTTAAACCCAACTACTTCTCATCCAAAACGCCCAAAATCCTCCTCCTCTTCGACTATCCCTCTTCCTCCTCCCATTTCTCCTCACCGGAGCTCGCCGGAGTGCTTCTAATCGGCGATCCAAAACCGCAATCGCGTTGAGAAGGTCCAAGGTGTCCCCTTGTGTGGTTCTCATCGCGAACAAGGCGTTGATCGTGTCGTTCTTCACCGATGAAGAAATTGATGTTTCAATTTTTCTTGAGGTACGACATTCTCTTCCTCTTGCTGCAGATTCCACATGATTTTTAACCTATATGCTTGCTCATCTTGAGCCTTAGTGATTTTTGGTGGCATGGATTTTGTTTGTAATCTTGATCTAGTTCTCAATTTCGATTACACCTCATCTTAACGCGAGAGATTCAGTTTAATCCATAAGCATCCGTGCAAATGTGATGGTTCTTTTTTTGCGTGATCTTTCTTGTCATTCTCTGTTGGGTACATCTTGACTCTGCAGGTTAGAATTTTAATGATCTTATTGTGCTGCTGGATTCTGTATTATTTAAATTGATCTACTTGCTTCTCATTAATTGTTATTTTGTATGTGTTGCTATTGAAGCAAATCGGGAAGTGTTCGTAGAGCTTTATGCCATGTTATGGCCTCCTTAGAATTGTTGTGAGAATCCTTTTCATGCTATTATACAACCCATATTAAGTTTCAAATAAGTTGACTTGATTATAATTGCTTGGAAGCGAATCTCATTTACAAGTGAGCCCACACATAACAACCATCGTGTTCAGAACATTCAGGTTAATTATGAGAGAAAATCTCCAAAAGATGTCATTTGGCTAAAGGAAGTATATCCTAAATTATAATCCATAAGGTACTCATAGATAGAGAAATGCATGTAGACTATGCATAGCATTAGGGATCCATCCTTCTTCCTCACGCAGATGACTGGGGATCCCCATGGTGACATACTGGGGCGGATGAATCCCTTCTCCAACAACTCCTGCAACTGTACCTTGAGCTCCTTGAGCTCACATGATGCCAACCTGTATGGAGGGATAGAAATCGGCTGTGTATCTGGCAATAACATGATCTCAAACTCTATCTCTCGTACTGGCGGTCCTCCAGGCATTTTATCTGGAAATACATCAGGGAACTCACACACAACTCTGACATCCTCTGTCATCTGATCTTGTGCTGCTGAGTCTACCACGTAGGCAAGGTAGCCTACGCAACCCTGGGTAAGAAACTGTTATGCCCTCAAGGCAGAGATGCACTCAATCCCGCCATCAGAGGTGCGCCCATCAAACTGAACTACGGTACCCCAGGTAAGTGGAAGACCATTGTCTTCCCAAAACTGTCCAGGAACGCGTGGTGCCTGATGAATCTGTGATTCATGACTCTAAAAGTTGAAAATAGAGTCTTGTTCCTGAGTAATTAGTTGCATTTTTCTCCTTATCCTGTATAATTAGCATTCATACCTACATGCATAATATCTGCATTATAGCATTCATATTTGCATTAAATAAGAAGTCCAATTCTCTTGTAAATATTCATCTACATATTCACCATTATTCACTCATTTATCTGTATTTTACACCCACTCCAAAGTCAATAAAACCATATGTATATTGTGTATATTACTAACTAATATTACAAGAAAAACGGTCAAAGTTTCTGACTTGTAAAATTACTCAATAAAACCCAGACGCACTTAGAGACCTCAGACCTTAAAATACAAATATCTACCTCAAACAACCTCTGAACTAGGCCTACTCACTTTTAAAGTAATATATATTCAGAGACCTTCAAAATGAGACCAATTCCACTTAATTCGAAGCTTGTATGCAAAACTTGGGTTTTGGGTCCCCTTTGTACATTATATGTATGTATATTTTTACTCTTGTATTTGTGTATCTTATATGACCTCATCTCCATTTTTATTCAACATGAAATTTGTAGATCTCATCGAGATCTACAAATTTTATGTTTTGAGTTTTTTCAAATTCAGCCATCTTCTCTCCCTAATTCCACATTCTCTTTCGGCCATTCAGATTGGGCCACGTGGCACCCTCTGATTGCGCTACGCAGCCCGCTCACATCGCGCCATGCGCCCTTCGTCTTCCACCGTCCGATGCCTTTCACTCTCTCCTCATCTGAGCCATCCTTTCTCGTAACCGTTCGATCTTCTTTCGATCGCATCGCCTCCATCCATTAGCGCCTCGCCATCAGCACGCCATGTGTTGAGTTGCAAGCCCTCCGATTTTTGTCACAAGCATTCATCCCGACCACTCATCTCACGCCAAATCTGAGCCCCTCGATCAGATCCTCCAGATCCTATCTCCGTTGTTCGCACCCGCCTCAATCATAGACCTCCAAATGGCACACACATGGCCACTAGATCTTCGTTCTGATGATTTGATCCTACCCGCTCACTCATGATCTATTACAACCCTTCGATTGATCGCATAAATCTAATCCCCACCATCCCTTAGCGATGCACTCCTATGACACCACATGGTGCTTCGGTAGCTCTCGGATCACACCACATCGATGTAATCCAGGCCATCCCCTTACACCCTTCTCATGGTCGTTGGATCACTCCATCCAACGGTCAAGAACCCGTCTTCCACCTCTAGACGCTCTCTCTCCCACGATCTCCACCTCGCGCGCTCACCGCCCCTTCCTATTTTCGGCCCCACTCGATCTGTCCTCTCCACCTCCTACCACTGCCATTACATAGCCATACCACCCTCACCATCACAGATCTCCACAATCGCCATGAGCCTTGCCCACGTCGCTCCACGACCTCCAAAAACTTCGTCACCCCGTCACCTGCAACCTCACCTCCGACCTATAAATACTTCGACCCCGTCGACCTTTGATCCCATCCGCCCCTGTAGAGAGATACCCTGAGCTCCTATCCTCCTTTTGGTGACAGCAAGTAGGTGAGAAATCGAGCGATGACGACCCTATCTACTCCGACGAGATCCACAGTGTCCCTACCGTGCCGCAGCTCCTTCGGCAAGCTGCACAAGCTTGGGCTAGTTGCCGGCCTTTTAGCAAAGACCAGGAGCTCCTCTCCAAGCTTCTTTCCCCAGGTAACCTCCTCCATTTTCCTCTCTGATCTTCCTCTTCTTTTTGTTTCTTTTTCTCTTAATTTCTTCGCCTCCTACGATCAATCCCACGCTCACCTGATCCCCCACCGAGATCTACCTTGGAGCTCTGACCTTTGCGGTACCTTCGGATCAACCCCACGACTCGTGACACCTCCTCCGATCAAGAGCTTCGCTGCCACGGCGGAGGAACATCACCTTACCACCTTCGCTCCGCCCCAGGCCTCACTCGCACTTGCACGTACTCCCACGATCACGAGCACCATTGGTTTTGGCACTAGTTAACCCTGCAAGCACGTATCTTCACTGATTGGACGTCTCACCGGACCTCCTTTGAGATTCATCACTGTTGGGCTCCAGAATGCCTCCGCCTCCTCCAGGACCTCCGGAAGCTCCACCACGTCCCCACGATTGGTCCGAGCCCTCCAGAAGTCTCATATGAGCTTCGCTGACCTCAGACGAAGAAGGCAGAGCAAGGAGCTTGACGCCGACGCCCCCCCTAAGTCCGCCATAGGAGGCGGCGGACCGGAGAAGACGGCGAAAAGCCTCCGTTGGATCGCCTTGATCTGACAGCCCTCGCTTCGCCACGTAGCCGCTTCCCTGAGATCCGGACCTCGTTGGACCAGGAGGATCTAACGACCCTCAATCGCCCACGTCACCATCGCCATCCCCTCTATAGATACCGTTGGATCCATCTTGATCCAACGGGCCGCATCATGCGATGTCGTCTGCCATCATCCTCCATTGGATCTCCACTAGATCTAGCGGTTCAAGGCACACCACGTATCCAGCTTCATAGTCGTTTAAACCTCACCGATCAAACGACCCATCGAGTGCCACATCACTTCCTCCGAGCCTCCTCCCCGACCCTTAGGCTCGGAGCTCCCGAAGCTATCTCGAAGCACGCCCGAGCCTGCAGCGCACCTGAGCCACCGTTTGAGCCTCCGACGCCTACCGAGCCTAGCACATCACGTGTTCCTCACGTGCGGTCTAGGCATTTTGCACTGAGCCCCCTACAAGTTTTCCAAATTGCAATTTCGTCCCTACCAGGAGCATCACGCGAGGTACACGTGTTTACGTGGACATTTTGCATACATATCCTCAGCATTATAGGTAATTGCATTTTAGTCCTTGTCAGCATGTTTAATTTTCAGTAATTTTATTTTTTGTAATTGTAATTTAGTCCCTGTCTTTGCACGCATATTTAGGTGTCTATTTGGCATTATTTTTCAATTCCAAAAATTGCATGATGTAGCTTATCTTGCCCTTTATCTTATGTGATACCTGTTTCATTTTTGTGACATCTTGGGAATTTAATAATATTAAATTGGTGAATATTTCCATATTTTGCCCACTTGTGCCTCTTAATTCATATTAAATTCCTAGTTGCTCCAAAAATCACCATAAAATCATATTAGACTTAGGACAATTTATTCTACCTTGTGCCCAAAAATCGTTGCATTTTCATGCATCACGAAGCTTGAATAAATTAATTAATGATTTTCTTAATTATTTTTTAATAGTTCCAATTCACATAGAATTTTAAGTTCATTAATTTTCCAAGATTCATCATACTTAGATCTATCGAGGATAATTTGTCTACTTAGAAATAATGTGTTTTTAATATTTATTAAAATTAATTTTGTGAAAATTACCTTGCATTCATATTTTATTCACAGTAAATTCATAAACTGTCAGAAAAATCCAAAAAAAATTAATGCAGCTTAATTTCATTGGACTTCACGTTTTGGCCAAGTTTGAAAATTTTTGGACCTCGTCTGATCATATTTTCGATATAACGTGTAAACTGGCCAGAAAATTGCATTTGCTTTTCCTTTATTGCATAAAAATTGCTAAAAATTCCAAAAATAATCTTATGAAAATCCGATCTCTGAATTCGCTTAAAATTTACCTAAGGAGACAGATGCCTCCCTGAGTTCGACCTTGGCCTTGCCCAAGTAAAATAATTTGCCGCTCGGAATTAACTCAACATTAATTAAAAGTGGTTTTTGATCAGTCCGTTTTTGCTGGACTACAATGAATGACACGATATTTATTTAATCGTTAATTTGATTAACTTAACAAGGGTAAACACATGCTTAACAAATGGCACCGTTGCCGGGGAGGCAAGGCTTAGGTTAATTTCTAGAGAATTTTTGAGTGTCTGATTTTTCATCCCTGGGTATTCTGATTCCCGATTTTCTTGTTGATATTTTTCTGTCATTTAATTTTGAGTATTTTGTGTTGTCCTTTATCTGACCTCAATTTGTTTTTGTGCGAGGAACACAAGGAGTCGAAGGAGCTTCGAGGAGCTTGCATTTCAAACTTTTTGAGTGATTGTGAGGACTTGTAAATATTTTTATTTATTATTTTTGCATTCTGTCCAGCGGCTACCATTTGAAATCTCGTGTGTGTAAAATAGTGGAAACGTGTCCCCGTATGTTGTGTGGATTGCTTTTTAGATTAGACTTGCACTAGCAGCTCCTCGAGCCACTCTAGGATTTGCTTGTGCTCGTAATTCTTTTAGGACCACACATCACTCCTAAAAACACACTTAGACTGCAGATCTAGTCCAATTTAATCGGTGCTTCACTCGCTAATAGAACTGTCTGTCTAGGAGCGGATTTTATCATCTGCATTTGCATATAGTATAGAAAGTTTTCAATTCTATTATGCATCCTGCATAAAAGCGAAGGATCCATGTAAGTCTTCTTAACTCAACATAGCATCATTGATTTATCGTGCATTGACTTTTCTCGACTCCTTTCTCTTGGTTTTTTCGAACATAGGTAAAAAGGAAACTGGGACTAGACGATAGGCGTGCTTTGTGGTTGGACTAACTCAGTGATAACCTAACTTAAAATCGGGACTGCTTAGCAAAATTTACCAAAAAAATTCAATAAAATCGGAAATCTTGCTTGCGGTAGATTAATCTCGACCTTGTTTTCAGGCTGAGTGAGGGTACTTGAGTGTGTGTGAACACCTTAAGGCAAACCCCAAATCCTCGCCTTCCATATCACGTACCGATTGATCCTAGCAAATATCATGAGTTGAGTTTTTCAGGTTCACTGACTAGTACCAATTAACCTCCGCCTGTTCGCAGGTAGTTAGGGGTGAACCAACGGTACTTCGCGACAAGTTTCTAGTAATCCCTTGGGGTGAAGTTCCAGCCTTGTCAGTCTCCACCTGCTTGCAGGTAGATAGGGGTAGATCTTTGAATCCATCAACTTGGGATAGGAGCGAAGAAAGGAAGGACGTTTGTATCTAAGGCGATAGGTTAAACAGGGGAGACGCATCCGGCTTTTAGTCGACTCCCCTATAGGTCACGTAACCTTTGCTATTTGTCTGATAAATTAACACTTAAAATCAACTAGATTAATCGGACTCAGTTTCAGGTCCTTCATCGTGTTGGGTGTGAAAATACAGGGTTTGGATTCAATTGCTTGCTTCAGGTAGGAGTAAAATCCTATCTTCACTTAGAACTCCTGATTTTTCTTCTCACCAATCCAAGATGACTGACTGGGGGGATATCAACTCCCAATCCACCAATTGAGAGATGCAAGCCATCAGCCCCCTCGTGTTGTAAGTGATAGTTGCGACACATTTAGGTAGAGCAACGAAGGCTATTCCCTTCAGCGAGATCCGTGGATTTTTTTATTCACGTTGCAACAGAACTCCACATCGGATGCCACAACTTTAGAGAATCCTCTATCCCCTTGAGGCCATGATATGGAAGGCCATGATTTGGAAGGCAAAGATTTATCCAATGACTGGGGGGATATATTCATTTTATTTTTACCTAACAATTTTCTTCCTTGTTTTTCATCATGATCCCACCACCACCACATTATATTCACTATCACCTCCATTACTACATCAACCATTATCACCACCACCATCACAATCCACCTATTCATTCACATTTTTATTCCTGTTTACAAAAAAAATATAAAAAAAATATTACAAAAAATAAAAAAAACTACAGGTCTCCCTTTGGCTGCCGCCTCGCACCCACCAACCGCCCAACACTTCACACCGAAGCCGCCAGCGGCTAGCTGCTGTTGTGACTGCTTCTCCACCAACAGTAGTTGACTGCCAACCTCTACTGGACATCGCGGTGTGCCACAGCCGTGCCGCCCAGAAGCGGCCGCCGACCTCGCCTGAACGCCGACATCTCCTCGCATGGACACCGCTGGCTCCTCGCCTCCGCTCCGCATCGACATCACCGACAGCCAGCCACCGCTGTGCCTGCTCCGCCGCAACCGCTGTACGCTGCCATCGTGCTGCCACGACGCCCTCGTGCGACACATGGCCAACCGCGCTGCGCACCAGCACCACGCCTCCCGCCGACCTCGCCACCACAACCATGTTGTGCCCCTGTATGTGCCATCTGCCTCTAGCCACGTGTCCTCGAGCAGCCCCTCCGTACCCTCCAGCTGTACGCACCGTGATCACCTCACGTAGTGGCCGCCAGCCATACACGTCGTCCATAGCCTCCCGCCGACCCCGTAGCACCTTCCCCGCACCGTCCACGATTCCTCCCTCCATTTGCCCTAGGTGTGGGATGGAACCCACGTCTATAAGGTCCACTTTTTTATTTTTTGGCAAAATTGCATACTTAGCCTCATATTTCGTTATTTGCAGAAGTGCCCCTGTGCACAGTTTGTTTGTTTTATTTCAATTTCTGTATTGTGAAGACAACCCTGCTTTTGAGTATTAATTTGAACTGCAAAATAACATCATCCTATTCAATCAAAAATAACATTTTGATGAGCAACTAATTCTTTATCTCATGGCTATTTATTTTCATTTTTGTGAGTATCATATTATTTATTAAAAATCAGAGATTGAAAATCAGTGAAATTTTGCTCATTTAAGCTCTGAAATTCGTACATATTCATTTATTTCTCTAAAAATTGTGAAAAAATTGTGAATGATGTCTTCAAGTGTGCTTTAGTTACATACAAATTTCGTCCAATTTGGAATTGTCTTGTGCATAAAATAATTTATAGAGTGAATTCTACAATTGATTTTTAGTTAAATCCCCATAGATTATTTTTGAGAAATTTAAAGTCTCCTGGATTGCTCATCAAAATATCTATTTGTGATAAATAGCTCTCTGGAAAATTTGATTTCGTAGATTTACTAAAAATTAAATACTCACAGTCGCTCCGTTTTCAGTAAAAAATTCATAACAAAATCATAGTGTCAGAAAATTCTAAAACAATTTAGTGTAGCTTCATTTCATCATGTTCAAATTCTTAAAATTTTCATAATTTCTGCATATCATTTGCATGAAAAATTACGTAAAACCCCCCAAAAAGTTTGCGATTTTCATTTTTGCATCTTAAATCCTAAAATTAAAAAAAAATACATTTGCTTTCATCATTGGATTAGGTTTACAGGAAAAATATAACTTGGTCAATTTAATCTAATTTTGCATTCCAATTAATTTTGGCTAAGTTGTTGATTTTCTTATAAACCTAATTTATCTACATTGGTGCATCTGTAATTTTTTTATTGCATAAAAAATTACAAAAAAAAATCCCAGTTGGAAAACAACGATCTAATTCATCTAATCTGATCCCGAGTTGTTCCTTTGCCTGCTTGAATCGACCCTAGGGCTTACCCAGGTTAAACAAACATAAAACCACGCGTACATTCATTCGTTGATTATTCGATTTGTGCGGTTCATTTTTTATCGATCCAGATTTATCTGACTGCAACAAAATCGTCAATTTGTCACTACTAAAAGCGTAGATCCGAGGTCAATCAGTGCCTCTCTAACCAGTCCATGCCCAAGATGATGTCAAAATCCTCTAACTGTATCAACAACACAAATATGGGCATGTCATGCCCACCTATCTACACATCTACATTCTCCACTACCTGGCGGATAATGAATAATTGGCCCCTCAGGCCCTTGATGTCGTATGGGGAAGCAATCTCCATCACTAACTTGCCCAATGTGGGAACCATATGATGTGCAAGAAAGGAATGTGTAGCCCCTGAATCAAACAAGGCATGCAAGGACGTCCCATGAGCTGAAATCACACCTTTGATGACCGATCCAGAAGCGTTAGCCAGCTCTTGTGTCACCGCATTCAGTTGTCCTTGTCATGGTGCAGGCTCGCTCTGTTCTTGCTGCACGCCTGAGTTGCTGGTACGCAAAGGGCATTGGGCCTTGAAGTGGCCCAGTTGTCTACAAAGGTAACAAGTGCAACTATCTTCCTGTGACAAACTCCTACTAGAAGTGGAATTGCCGCCCCAAGTCCATGGCTCTATGTCTACGTAGGGGGGCGAGAAGAAACTGAACTGCGTCCTGCCAAGGTCTGTCCTAATGTAGGCGATGGTGCGAACCTGCTAGTGGTTGGTGTCACTGCTGTCAGGCGGTGGTGATGGTCTCTACGGAATCGAGAGAAGTCCCGACATGCAACTCAGCTAGGCTGGGGTGGAGGTAGCGACTGACCCCCATGCAATCGATGTTGTGTAGCCTCCCACTTTGTCACCTTCGCAGTAACCTTTTTAATGGAGGTAAGGTCCAAGGTGGAAAGTCTATCCTGAACCTCCTCGCACATCCCTCGGATGAACTTTCACAAGTTCTCCAGAGGGTAAGCAATCGTAGCAGGGGAATGGTGAGACAACTCTATATATCGAATCATGTACTCTTGGGACGTCATCGACCTTTGTATCATTTCAGCAAACTCTCTCCTCGGATCCTCCACCAATGGTCTAGGTAGAACTCTGTATGGAACTCGTCAAAGAAGACCTCCCAAGTGATGGGCTCGGTCAAGTGATCCTTGGTGGCATTCTACCACCGCTCAACATACCCAGCAAGAGAGTACTCAGCAAAAGATACCCAAGTATCCTTGGGTGCACGTATCATCCTCAGAACCTTGGACACCTCTGACATCCAAAGCTCTGCATCGTCAGGGGTGGTAGTACCGAAGAACTGTGGTACCGTCGCCCGTTGGTATGCTGTGTAAGTGCTTTGATGCTTCTGCGAAGTATCTGCATCCTCTGGTTGCTCAGGCTCCATAGAGAATGACAAGTCGACGCTCTCCTACCCATCGTGAGAGGGACGGTTGGAGGAGGAGTCCTGCTGCTGGAGTCACTGCTCAAGTGCCTCTTGGCGCTGCTGGATCCCTTGCACTGCCTGTACAAGGAGAGCCAACTGTTGCGCCACATCCTGGTCTACGCACGACAGCATGGTTCTATACAAAGAACCAAGGCATTAGTATTGGCTTTTCTTGAGAGAGACATGTGGACATGGATGTAATCGTGCTATTCTCCTATGGAACACTATCAAATATTCGAATACCAATGAAGAATAATATACATGGAAGGGAATGGAGTATCATTGCTCTGATACCAAGCTGTGACGCCCCTAGGATCTGGGTACTCGGCAAACCAATCCACATAAATACATTCCGCATTCAAATACCAATAATATACATAGTAAGCAGGAGAAAATAGCACAACACATTGGAATTTAAAACTTTTGCTTCTCATTCAACATGCACACAATCACATTCCATTTCCATTCTCATTCATTCCATTGTCCATTACATTTCCATTCATTACATTTGCAATGCTGATCCATGTCCACAAGTATAAATGTATGTATGAAAGAAATGTGTCTTGGAATACATTATACATGCCATGTCTTTCAAAGTGCTACAAGGAAAGATAGAAAAAAAATTACTACCAACTGTTCCACAAGGAGTCGTGAAGCTGCATAAAAAAGTGGTGACTAAAAAGTTGCTACTGCTGCAAACCTACGGATCCACACGTAGGTACGTTATGAGCAAAGTTGCCCAATATGAATTAAAAAAATATACAACAATAAGCAGGATATAATTTAAATGTGTGCAAAAGAGAAAGAAACTAGGTAACCTGATCTCATAAGAATCACATTTTTGTTGTTATTGTTGGTTGATCTGGATATGGATATGAGTAACCAAGCTTCGTAGATAGTTTGTGGTCTTGGTCTGGGTGAGATCTCACACTACGACTCTAAGGAAAAAAGAATGCCCTAGGGTTGGGGTGCCTCCATAGTCATGCGGTGGGGTACAATGCATCCTAACTAAGTTTCCAACACGTCCACTTAGCTCCACTTCACAATTGATATCCATTTCGCAATCTAGATTCCAACCCATGAATCTTCGCTACTAGTCCAATTCTCCTTATGCACAGGATATTCACGTCCCATTCCCAGCTTCATTAACCACATTTCCCGGAACTCCCCTCTTAGCGCTCCTACTCGGAATACCAACCAATGTGGCCTACATTGGCATGTACACGAGTGTTAACTCTAAGTGACAAGCGAAGCACTAGACGACCAACCATGACTACTTGGCCCGCGCTCGAGCACTGGGCGAAAGCACACAAGTGCCGAGGCCAACACCGTCAGACTAGCACCTCGGTGTTCCAAGCAACATGTCCCCCAACCATCGCATCTACAATATCAGTTGGGATCGTGGTCATCTAGGCTTCTACCCGGGGCCCCAAGGGTGCATGCCCCTCTCTCGGTGGCAACTACTGCAACTACTCGACCACCATGAGACATCCTTTAACTAAAGTGATAATCACCACAATGATATTAATGATTTGTGTTAAACTCATTTTGCATGACATCGACATTTTTATCTTTAAGGAATGAGCAAGACTTGATCATACATTCTTGAATGAAATAATTTTTAAAAAGCCTATACAAGGTCTAGTGATTCAAAATATGTGGATCCTTACCCCTAAGACCAAGACTCTAAACAAACCAATTAATTACCTTCATTTAAAGAAAAGTTCTAGTTATGGAGAAATGATAACAAAGATTATAGATAATAATTATATTTGGATGGTAAAGGTCAGAATTATGTCTCCTTGAACCATTAATAATCCTAGCTCATTAAGTTTAAGGTTGAGCACAAGTACCAGGCATTTCAAGGTAACCATCCACCAGAATCAGAATACAAAATATGCACAAGAGAATCTCTTTAGGATGACATGAAATCTTATTGCATGTAATATAATCAAGAGTAGATTGGCTAGCATTTAAGTTAACTAACATGCCTTAGTCTTTTCTTGCATCTGTCACTGTACAATCAAAAGTTTGAAGTATTTCTAAATAATCTTATTTGATGTTTGGAATTCTGGTGGTCCAGGGTATTCGTGTGCAGATGGTTGATGAGCTGAAAAATCCCCCAAAATCCGGATAAAGGTAAAATCAATCAAGGGTCATTGCGACCCGGATCTCAGAGCTCGAACTCAACAAGAAAAATAGACCACCAAAATGAATAATCAGTCAAAAAGCCGAATAAGCGGTCTTGCTATTTATTTAACCTGGTATAGCGACCAGGGTCAAACACAAGGAGCACGGATTGGCCAAGTGGCATACGAAGTAGTCAGAAAATGAATAAAATATAAAAACTATTTTTGGTGAATTTTATAAATTTTAAAATTTTTTATGATTTTTAGTTATAAAGGAAATATGAAAAGAAGGCAAAAAGCACACAAACAACAATCTATTAAACACTCAAAAACAACTCAGAAAATTGCAATAAAAATATTTTTGAGTTTTATGAATTTTTAAGTGTTTTTGGTAATTTTATCACTAATTTTATGATTTTTATTTGATTTTCTAAAAATAGGGAATAACAAAAACAGGGAACTAATGTGCATCCAGATTTGAAAGGCTATTTAAAAATGGGTAAATACCTATAAAAATCTGGAGACAATTTTATATGAAACTACAAATAAAAACTAAGATACAGAAAGAGAAATTGCAATTTTTTTGATTTTTTAGTATTTTTAATGATTTTGATAAGTTTTTTTGGTTTTTCAATTTTTAGGTGTTTTATATATCCAAATGCAGTAAAAATTGGTCTCAAGCAAGAAAATACTAGAACAAACAATACGTAATTTTTTAGAATTTTTGGGTGGCTTTTAATATTTTTAGTTGATTTTATATATCAAACAGTAGAAAAAATGGGTGTTTTTTATTTTTTTTTAAAATATCAAATAGCAATACAAATGTCCCAAAAAATTAGTGAAATTTTTACACAGTGGCAGGAGCCACGTTTCCAATTTTCACTTAATTTATAGTTAATTTGATATTTTATTCAACCAATATAAAATCCACAGCACACATGGACCTAAATGTAATAAAAACAAGTTCGGAGGGCCAAATAATAACATGCGTTAGAAGCTTGGGGCCAAAATTGTAAAAAGCCCAGATGAGCACAAGGCACACGCGTGTTTCACAATTAGAAGGACTAAAATGTCATTCCTATTTATAAAAGATAAAATAATAACATCAAAACAGTCCATGCCCATACATACGATTTGTCCAAAAACTCATGTGTCAAAGCGCGTATTACACACTCATCGGGATTAAATCACAAATACGAGAAAGTATAAGGTCCACAGTGCAATTAACAAAAATAATAACAACTACACTTAATATTTACAGGACTACACTATAAACGTAAAAAGAATAGGGGCCTAAGTGATATTACCCCATTATTATGGTCCACGGTTGAAGGGGGTCCACGTGTGAGATCCGATGGTGGAGAACGGACGACACCCCTTCGATGATATGCGACTCAGATCTGATCCTCAGAGGGATCAACGGTCGGGAGTCTCTCACAGATGTCTGGCTCAGATCAAAACTGGAGCGGGGAGGCTCAATCGACAACTCTGGAGGGTCCCGGATGAATTGCTTGCCGACGAACTTTAACGGACTACCGTACGCGCTATAGTCCTCCTATGATGCTGCTGAGATGGACAAATCGTCTCTCGTGGTCTTCCGCAGCTGCTAAGGTACTCCAATGGGATCGGGAGAACCTAGAGAGTCCCCGGCGATGACGAGCACCTGGAGCTCCTATGCTCGAACAGTCGAGCCTCCAGATGAGGCTCTTAGGCTTCGATACCTACATAGGGAGGAAGAGGGGTCGAGGGCAAACTGCCACGACCCATTAGCTGGCGAAGGGAGTGTGTGGGTGAGGCGGAGCGTGGGTCTCCGGCGAGGCAACGACGGAGGAGACCTAAGTCCTAGTTCTTGGGCGAACCAGGATGATCGGAGGAACGTGGAAGGTGTAGAGGGGTCTCGTGAAGGTGATGCTACAGTCGGATAATCGAAAGGATGGTCGGAGTGGAGTTGATTGGCCGGAATCGGCCGGCGATACAAAACCTAATATCGGGAATGGAAGCTATGCTACAGGCTAAAGATGGTACCTGACAATCGAAAGCGTCTGTGGGGGAGATGTTGCATCTCCTAGGGTCCTTGACTCAATGGAGCGACTCCTCCAGAGGCTCGAGCTCACCGATGGCGGAGCGCGACGACAAAGTCCACCGGATCTGAGGCTACCGGCCTTGGTCCCCGCTGCAATCGATCCCTCTCGCTTGCTGTCACTCGAGGAGAAGGAAGGGAGGTCCTAGGAACCGAAGGGGATGGCCAAAGATACTCGAAAATGCGGCTCCAGGCGAATCTATATAGTGGCAGGGGTCCGAAAAGACTGGAGTCGGGAGAGCATGCCAAGGAGCGGATCCCTAGGAAGATGGGCACGCGAGGATCACGGATCACTCCTTGGCAATCGGAGCCATGCGTTTGATCAAATGGGTTGCATATCACGTCATGAAAATAGGGAGGATCGGGCGAAGTAGAGTGGTCCAGGGGGGGGGGGGTTGACCGGGGGTCAACATCCCCCGTGGACCAATGGGAAAATTTCATTGGAAAATTATTTTAATAATTCATTTTAAAATAGTAAAAGATTTTGTTTAAAAAAATTTACAACATGAAAAATGTTTATTATTTTTCAAATTATTTTTTAGTGATTTTTATTTATTTTTTTGAAAAATAAATTAATGTATATACATAGGATATTATTGTATACAGATAAAATACCTGGGTATTTTTTATTTTTATTTGTTTATTTTTGTATAATTATCCCTATTTTATATTTTATTTATTTACAACATAAAATTTGGGATATTAAATAGTTTTATTAAATTTTTATTATGTATTTACAAGGGGAAAATAAATAGGTATATGTACATATATACATGGTATATACAAGAGTGAGAGAGGGACTTTATTTTTTGTTTTATTTTTATTTTTATCATTTTTATTATATTTTTATAAATATATACGCATTATGAGGGACACATAAAAGGGGGAATATTTGCACAAAGATGAATGGCCCTATCTCTCTCTCTACTTCTTTTATTTTGCGGTCAGGCGAATGATTGGCCTTCCCTTGGGTTCGGGTCACTCAATATTTATTCTAAATATTTCCCTCTTTTCTTTATTTCTTTATTCCTTTATTGTGCAAAAACATGCTAATTGTAGTTATTTACATGAAGCATGCATTTTGACAATTTATTGTATTTACGAGTAATTACATGGTATTTTGCCAAGATTTCTAGATAAAATAAAGATAAAAAGAGTGATGAATGGGGATCATCACCCCCCTATACTTTACTTTTTCTAGTCCCTTAGCAAACACTTATTTGAAAAATAAGTGAAAAAGAAAAAGAAAAAGAGAGGAAATCAATATTGATTATTGAACTTTCCTTTATTAAAATGAAACATGGAGCTCAGTCAGACCTTTGGATTATTAATTTATCAGAACCTTATTTGGACTTAAGCTTAAAACTTAACAGCCTCTAAGTTCCACCAATCTATGGTCAAGACTCCTCAATAAACCAGATCAGAACATGTCTACATACACAAACTCTAATGACCATGAATCTTTCCTTGTACGGTGTAAGTGATATGTAGCTGCCCACCTCAGATATGACAAAGAAAAAATCTCCCTCAACCTGGTAACTCTAATGCCTCGGTCTAGCAACTCTTTCCTCGAGGAGCGGGGTATTCCCTTCTAAGTTCAAGTACAACCGACTCAAGAAGAGGTGGAAGAAGAGAATGGACCATGACCAGTGTAGCCATGTATCCTTGGGAGCTCTAACCAGTGTAGCTGAGTCTCCCACTGCAAGCTTCATGAGATGGTCATGTGTAACATAAGCTTTGCTTTATTTGACTATATACACTCCGATGGGATTATTAGATTTTCAATTCGACCCACCACTTTTTTGGAGTTTTTATTTCTTTGCACATTTTTTTCGATGTGCGTATGTACAACATATCTACATGGTGCAGCATATATACATAAGGAGTTTTTCCTCTTGAGCCAGTAGACTATCCCTCTTTTGAAGATTTATTGCAACCCACAACTCTTATCTTTAGACTTCATAACCACCAGACCAAGTTGAGACGCACTTCCCTCACTATAAGAAGAAGAGAGGTTCCGCCTAGAAGTACTACCCTCATATGCTACCTCAAGCCAAAGGAAACTACATCTTCACCACCTCATTTGTGGAGAGCTATGTGTAAAGTGCTAGTGTAAGTAAAGCCATTATCTCTTAGAGTCATGTGTGCGTTGTTAAGTGCTCTACTTAGGCCCATCAAGATGACATATGCTCATAGCCTAGTGGACCCAAAGAATTAAATCCCAATGGACCTGAAAAGTCTTAATCCAAAGCCCTATAAGGTTCCTCTTAGAATTAGGTGGATTAAGGTCTTAACCAAGCTCCATTTTCCAATTTAATTCCAAGATAGTTTAAATGTCAACTATGATTTGGAAAAACTGTACAAATATTTACAAAGATGTAATTTTACAAATTTTTACAAATATGCAAAATTTTGAAAAATGTTTAAAAACATGGATGTATGCATGAATGTGAAGTTTTGCAAAATATTTACAAAAATTTACACACGGTTTTTGCAAACTTTTTTTTTTCAAATATTTTACAAAAATTTTGTACTATATACATAATTTTGGTAAGAAAATATTTACAAACTATTTACACAAATCATTTTTACAATCATTTGTACAAAAATAATTTTATAAATAGTTAGGTATGTGCAAGAAGAAATGTACAAGGGAAAATTTTTAATTTTTATGGATTTTAGCCATTTTATTTATTAACGCACTCACATAAAGTATGAGTTATGGCTAAAGTATATATGAAATATATACGACACCCCCTATACTTTGCTCGAATGATGTCCTCAGAGTGATCACGAGCGATGAAGAAGACATAACTCGTTCTTAGTATAGGGAAGTGAAAAGGAATGGTATATACAAAGACGAATTAAAGAATAGAATGAAGAGGACTCGGTGTTTCCCCCTATACTTAGGATTAAGTAATCCTAAGTATAGTAAGTTGTACATGAAGGGAAATCCGAGTGCAAGGATGTACAGGGTCTACCTCCTCTATACTTAGGGTAAAATATCCCTAAGTATAGGTAGCAAAACAGAGATAGAAAGAATGAATAGAATACACGAGAGTCCTACACCCCTTTATACTTAGGGTAAAGTACACCCTGAGTATAGCATAATCATAAGATGAAGAAGGGGTGTGGGACTAAAGAATAGAGTGAAATGTACAACTGGATCTATACAAGTCAGAAGAACAGTGATAATCAGGCGTGAGATGCAATAGATGTGAGTCAAGAGACCACATCTCAAGCAAAGTGAATCGGGGCAACATCAACGACTCGCGGCTCATGATCTAGAGATGGCTTGAGCCGTTGGCCGTTAACACGAAAGGTAACATCAGAAGACTACTTAGATATGTCAATACTCCCATTGTCATGTACCTTTCGAACCAAATAGGGTCCCTTCCACTTGCTCTGTAGCATATCTGGAAATAGACGTAGCATAGAATCAAACAACCATACTCACCTGGCTCAAACTGCTTGTGGCTGATATGAAAATCATGCCACTCCTTCACTCTCTCCTTATATTGTACGCTGTTCGAAAAGGCTGTATCACGAAGCTCCTCCATGGCTTCTAACTCTACCCTCCTCTGATCTCCTACATTCTCTGGATCCAAAAGTATATCAGTAACAACCCAAAGTGACCTATGTCTCAGCTCAACAGGTAAAGGGCAGGGCTTTCCATAAACGAGGTGAAAGGGAGATGTACCCAAAGGAGTCTTGAAAAACGTCCTATATGCCCACAAGACCGAGTCCAAAAGCTGTAACCAATCCTTTCGATCAAGGACGACGACCTTCTGCAATATAGTCTTTATCTCCTTATTCGACACTTTAGCAAGACCATTCGTCTGAGGGTGGTATGGAGTGGCTACTCGATGTTCTATGCTGAACTAGCTAGCAAGGGCCTTTACCTTGTCGTTGACGAAATGAGACCCCCCGTCAGAAATCAACACTCAAGATACCCCGAACCGTGAAATGATATTCTTCCTCAAAAATCTGCGAACAGTCCTAGCATCTGCGATTCGGGCGGGGATGGTCTCAACCCAACGACTCACATAATCCACAGCCAACAGAATGTACTCGAATCCCTCTTAGGGAATGGACCCATGAAATCGATGCCCCATGCGTCAAAAACCTCACAGAAGTGTATGGGCTGCATCAGCATCATATCACGCTGTCCACAAGTACCCATCCTCTGACAGTCAGTACACCTCTTCACGAACTCATCAGAGTTCGTGAAGAGAGTAGGCCACTATAGGTCGGATTGGAGCACTTTCTGTGTCATTCTCCTCCTAGAGTGATGTCCTCCTGCCTCAAGCTTGTGGCAGTAAGTAAGGACGCTATGGTGCTCCTCCTGAGGAATGCACCGACACTAGATACTATCCCCTCCTTCATGATAAAGGACGGGATCCTCCCAATGGTAAAACTTGGCCTTCGCGAGGAAGGTCTCAAGTTTCTGCCTGGGCCAATCTTGTGGAACTTTCTTGGCAACAAGATAGTTCACAATATCGGCATACCATGGGAGGGAGGCGATAGCAAGGATCACCTCATCTGGGAAGGTCTCACATATAGGCTCAGTCTGCTCAGAATCCTTAAGATACTCCAATCGGGAGAGATGATCCGCCACCGCATTCTTAACTCCAGGCTTATCCTTAATCTCTATATCAAACTCCTGGAGTAGAAGGATCCATCTGGTCAATCTGTCTTTGGCATCCTTCTTTGCCATGAGGTACCTGATGGCGGTATGATCAGTATAGATGGTCACTCTAGATCCAATGATGTAAGATCTGAACTTATCTAGGGCAAAAACTACGGCTAGCATCTCCTTCTCAGTGACTGTGTAATTCCGCTGGGCGGCATCCAAAGTACAGCAATACAACTAGCGTAGTGAATAGCAAAGGGGACTCCATCCCTCCTCTGTCCTAGCACGACCCCTATAAAAAAAATCTGAGGCATCCGTCATGATCTCGAATGGGAGAGACCAATCGGGCGGCTGGAGAACAGGAGCCTCTACAAAATGACTCTTGAGAGTCTCAAATGACGATAGACACTTATCATCAACAAGGAACTCGGTGTCTTTCGTCAGCAGATCAATCAACGGTTGGGGAATCCTTCTAAAATCATGAATGAATCGTCGGTAGAAACAGACGTGCCCTAGAAAAGACCTCAACTACCACAAATTGGACGGTGGATTGAGTTTTCTAATGACATCCACCTTGGCCGGATCAACCTCCATGCCCCTATTGGAGATGATATGGCCAAGCACCGTCCCCTGAGTCACCATGAAGTGACTCTTCTCCCAAGACAACACAAGGTGAACCTCAATGCATTGTTGAAGGACTCGGTCTAGGCAGTCAAGACAAGAATCGAATCCATCGCCGTAGACCGAGAAATCATCCATTAAGACCTCCAAGCACTCCCCCACCATGTCCAAAAAGATGGACAGCATGCATCTCTGGAATGTCGCCGGAGCGTTGGACAATCCTAATGGCATGCGTCTGAAAGCATATGTCCCAAAGGGACAGGTGAAGGTGGTCTTATCCTGGTCCTCTGGCGCAATGGCCACCTGAGTATATCCGGAGTACCCATCCAAGAAACAATAATGGCTCTTTCTTACCAGCCTCTCTATAATCTGATCAATAAAGGGTAGGGGGAAATGATCCTTCTTGGTGTCCTGGTTCAATCATCTGTAGTCCACACAGACCTGCCAAGAAGTGGGTACCTGGGTAGCGATCTCCTCTCCGGACTCACTAACAACTATGGTGATGTCTGTCTTCTTGGGCACCATATGTAACGGACTGAACCATTTGGAGTCGGAGATGGGGTAGATAAAATCGGCACTCCACCATTTTGAGATCTCCTTCATGACAACATCTCGAAGGTTCGGGTTCAGCCACCACTGGAACTCACGCAACAGCTTTGCGTCCTCCTCGAGATAGAAATGGTGGGAGCACAGGGTCAGACTTATCCCCTGGAGATCGGCTACACTCCATCCAATCGCCTTGCGGTTCTTTTCAAGAACCCCCATCAGACTGGATTCTTGCCCTCCTGTCAAATCAGCGGAGATAATGACTGGGTACATCTCATGCTCACCCAAAAGGAACCTATACTTCAGCGACAACGGTAGCGGCTTCAGCTCTGGACAAGTAGGTGCTGGCAGATCTGGCCTCTGAAAAGTCTGAGTGAATGCGGCCAAATCTTCATGGGAGAATGAGAACTCTCGCTCGCAATCTGAATCGGGCGAAGGCTGCTCTACTGGACTGTCTCTGCTTTGTATGGAATCAGCCTCCTTCCTAGCTGTAGGCTCAGTGGAAGTCAGACACGGTATCTAATCGTCAAACTCTGCTCAATCAATATCTGACTCCGAGGGATCTTTATCAGAATCACAAAAATCTGCCTCACGATCGGGAACCTGATCTGCTACCTGAGATGTATCATGGACCAGAAATGCGCTCTCTAATCTCTCCTCTCCTAGCGTCTCTGCATCAGCAAACTCTGAAGGTGAGAGGATAGCTTGTGCTACTGGATCTCCTTGTCATCTGTGATCACAAAATCATAGTCCTGGTAGATGTCTCGCCCTGCCTCTGTCATCTTCTCTGAATCTGAAGTCGGCTCTGAGCAAGCTGAATCTCTATCTCTAGTCTCCTCGACCGTCTCTATTTGTATACTCTCGCCCTCAACGCGAAAGTATACATTCTCGCTATCATGATCAGATACTGCCTTGGTTGTGGCCAAGAACGGACGTCCTAGAATAATCGGGGTATCGATCATGGACTCAGGGATCTCCATGTCCAACACAACGAAGTCCAGGGGTAATTTCAGGCCCTGAATCATGATGACAACATCCTTCAGCAACCCCTTCGGCCTCTTGACAGATCGATCAGCAAACTGAAGGACCGTCCTACTCTATCGTAGAGGGCCCAACTTGAAGCGGTCGAGAAGGGTTGTTGGAAGAAGGTTGATCGAAGAACCGCTATCTAATAGAGTGCGGTCAAACCTCTGCTCATGAATGTGGCATCTGACATACGGGGCTCCTGCATCTGGCCTCTTGGCTGGCAGATGGTTTTGGATCGTGAAGCATGTGGCACGAATGAGCACATAGATCTCTGACTGGTGGTTTTGCCTCTTCCTCCTAACTGGGGTCTTGTCTCTAAGTGATCGCTGGAAGAGAGGGATGTGCTCCAAGGCCTCTTATAGAGTCAGCTGTATCTGAAATCTATCCATCATATGCTGGTTGAACTCTATCTGATGGTTCTTTTTTTATTTTCTTTTTCCTGCCCCTTACCCAAGTGGAGTGCTCGGGGAAAGGGGACTACAGGGTCCTTCTCAGATGAAGGACTAGGAGAGGGTCTGGAACGCTCATGAACAACAAAATCCACACAAACATCATCAAGCAACACAGGTGGATCAAAAATAATAAACCCTTTCCTTTATTTGCAGAATTGTCCTGAGATACGTGTACGGAATGAAAGACAACAGGACTAGCAGAACTGAAAATGGTGGCCTCAGTACCACCCTCAGCATCTGGATTCGTGGCATCAGTACGCGCTCTATCTCAACAAATGAAATGGTGGCGTCAGTACCACCTCCTCCAACTCGTGAAGTGACGGCCTCAGTACCGTCGGCTGGATCAACATCCTTGGTGGCATCAGTGCCACCGACATCGTCATGCTCCTGAGCGGCATCATCACCGCTCTCCTCCTCGCTTGGCGCTCCTGAAGTGGTGTGGGATCGTCGCTCAAACGAGGCGCCGCCTGCTGGCATCCTACCACTCCTAAGTGTAACAAAATCAGCATCAAACATGTATGCAGACATATCACCAAGTGAAGCACTAGGAGTGGTAATCTCACTGAACTACCTGCTCAGACTTCCTCTTGAGGCTATTCGGATTGGGCACGATTTGGGCAGGGATGGCGGCGTTCCCTCTAACAGTCTCCCTCATGTCCAGATGGAACTCATCCATCTCCCATCGAAAAGTGTCCTGCTGCTCGATCATGAGGTAGGCTAGATCATCCAAGGTGGGGTTCTCATAGATCGGCCCATGAGAACCTGACGGGTGGCATCGCTGGTAATGAGGTTGTTGTTGCTGGTGATGGTGAGAGGGGTACTGCTGATGGTATTGTTGCTGAGGATGTTCACGCCTCCAAGGTTGTCCCTGCTGATAGGGACAAGAACCATACTGATGGTGCTGGGATGGTTGTTGGTGCTGGTGTACTGGGGGCTGGGGCTGTTGGTGCTGCTCACGTTGCTGGCCGTATTGGCCACCCTGAATTGGAGGCTGCTGCTGGGTACTGGTGCCTCCGGCCGACCTGCGGAATCCAGGTTGGTCTCGTCGGATACCGGGTTAGGGTCTGCCATACAAAATCCCATTGACATCCATCAACGGCTCCTTCTCGTAGGTGGGTGGGGGGAGTACTTTTAGGGGCTGATCCGATTGGTAGACCTCCATCTGAGTCTCATGGGATGGTGGTGGCTACTAAAACTGCGGTGGCTATTGGTACGACTCCGCCTGTACAAGATGAACCTGTCGAGGCTGACTGGAGTGTTGGGACGAGCTACCACTGCTGCTCGGATCTCCTCGTGACCTGAGACGGGGCTGAGAAGCCATCTGTGCCTCCTGGAGACACATGAGCTGTGTCTTCAGGTCACTCAACGTCTGTGCCATCTAATCCATCTGTGATATGCCCTAGCACTGGTTTTTCTCGATCAGCTCGATCCGATCCAGCTTCTCGCTGATAATGCCCATGTCTGCGGTTGTACACTCTGCCTGTGCAGATGTCATGGATGAAGTGGAAGGACCTACATCGACCCGTGCTATCCTCTGAAACTGCATGGCATGTATCTGGGGACGCCCCTGAGTGTAGAATCGGGTCTGGGATATCACACTGTAGTTCTCGGCCATATCCTCATAGATGGCCCAGACCTGATCCTCACCCTTGACGAAGTAGGAACCGCCACAAGAAGCATTCCCCAGGCCCTACAGCTCTGGTGTCAGTTCGCAAAAGAAGCTCTGAACTAGGTTCGGCTTCGTGATGTCATGGTGCAGGCATCTGTCGGTAAGCTCTCTGAACCTCTCCCATGCCTCGTGAAACTGCTCGTTGGGGAGCATGGAGAAGTTGTTGATCAGGACCCTCGTTGCATTGGTCCGCCCGAGTGGATAGTACTTAGTGGAGAGCTCCTCCCAGGTGTACACAAATCTCCCCAAATGCTTCAATCAATTGGTTGCTCTATCAACAAGGGAGAAGGGGAAGGCAATCATCCAAATAGTGTCCTCATCCGCCTGCGATCGTGGATGGTGCTGCAGATCATCTCAAACTCCTGGAGATGCATATGGGGCTCCTCAGTGGCGAGCCCGTGGAAGCGAGGAAGAAGTTGAAGTATCTGTGGGGGGGAACTTGAAATCCACCACGATCACCGGAAGTACGATCCACCGGTGTGTAAGTGTCGATCCGGGGTTGTGCAACTCCCGCATCGGCCTCGCTGCTGCTGCCGGCTGGACTGGCTCCTCTGGCTCATCTGGGTCCCTCTCTCCTGCGGCTCTCGGCTGATCTCGCACTGTACTCAACCTCTCCATCTCTCTCCTCATCTCCACCATGAAGACTCCCTGATCCTGTATCTGGCGCTGCATCATCTCGAGGGAAGCCAACAAGGTGTTGTTGATCGCACCCTAGTCCAATACATATGTCGTCGTCTCTAGTCTCTGACCCTCGGTGTGCTCCTCACTGCTAGCCGTGGTCTCCGCAAAGGCAAAAGACCGAAACTCAGGTGTTGATAAATCATCTCTCTGTTGTCTCTGATCTGGTCGCGGTACTAGTATCTCAGAATCAGTGGTAGAAGGGTGGTCAAGGGGGAATAGGGCGGAATTGAACTTGGGTTTGGAGAGCGGGTCTTGCCTCTCACGAACCAACCTAGATGAATGGGCTGGAGTGCTAAAAAGCGGTGCAGCCAAAGGCTGCCTAAGATACCTCCTGCCCATCATCTTGATCTGGCGAGTCAGGCAGATGAGATCTGGAAAACACTCAAGATGAGCAAATAAACCCCAGATTCACCTACGCAACACAGAGCTGAAGACAATAAAGGTTCGGTCAATTATCTTGTCAATTTTTATTTACGTGATCAAGTCAGTCTATCAGAGCGGTTATACAAGCTGAAGGGAATCCAATTCCTCCCAAAAGATTGTCCCGTATAAAAGGTTGGTAGTCTGATCGGAGATCGGATATGTCTCTAGCTCAGTGTGCGGGTCGCTCTCTCGCTCATCCAAACCAGACAAGGAGGGGGTTGCTCTCCCCAAGACAAATTTTTAGGTGGAGTGTCTTTTAGGGTCAAGTGTGTTTAGCAGTCCCAATTATATAATTTTTTTTCTTTTTATGTATTTTTCAATGTAAACAACGCCTAATGAATTTTTCGGTTCTCCTGATTATTTAAGTCCGAAAACAGGGGGAGAAGACGAAAAAGTTGATGCGCGATGAAATCAATGATGCATGTAGAGTAAGAGATGTGTACCTGACTCCAGCAATCTACATGCAAAGTGATCCGCGCATAAAAGTAAAGACTGAAAATAAACTACCTATATGATGCACGAGAAACCGACCTTAAATAGAGCAATTCTATAGGATAAGAATAATAGTCGGGTACTCAAACCTAAGTTCGAAGTCCTATCTTGGGAACCACTCGGTGTCCACCACAACGGATCTTGCACGCGCTATATGTGAATCCTCAAGGCACGTGGACTAGAGTCTAAGTAATCCGGCTTTTTCTTGTGAGTTAATTATTAGGTCCAACTACGATCTAATAGGAGCAGGCAGATAATTAAGGTTTGGATCCTAATCAATTACATCACAATCAAAAGAAAATCCTAAGCTAAGTCCAAAACCGCGTAAATCAGACAGGCAGTTAATAGAATAAATGTGATAAAAAGAAAACCGGCGAAAAATGCGGTGAGGTCCCCCGAGCACACTGTTGCTTGACGAAACAGACTCCAGTAGTCACCGATAGAGTCCAAGTGTTTGTCCATGTATTATTATAATAATAGTCTGCTGAAAAGTAAACTAAACTATCCTACGTCTATTCTACGGTTATTTACAGCTATTCCACAGCTCCCGCACTCCTACTCAGCTCATCGTGCTCTCCTGCAGCTCTATGTAGAAAAGAGCCACCTCTGACTCCCGCAGTTGCGTCGGCTTCCGAAAAAGCTACCTCGATCCTCGGGCCCTCACAAGAAATCAAACAAGAGTGTATGAGACACAATTATTATAAAAATATGCAAGAAAAATCAGAGAAAAATATCCATACAACTATGAACAAAAAGTCGCAAAAAAGAAAGCTGCGAAAAATCAAATGACTACTAAGTCGTGCTCCCCGGCAACGGCATCATTCTGATGAGCCAAAAAATCCCATGAAATACGGGTAAAGGTAAAATCAATCAAGGGTCGTTGTAACCCGAATCTCAAAGCTCAGACTCAACAAGAAAACTAGACCACCAAAATGAATAATCGGCCAAAAAGTCGAATAAGAACTCTTGTTATTTATTTAACATGGTATAGCGACCAGGGTCGAACACAAGGAGCACGGATTGGCCAAGTGGCCTACGAAGTAGTTAGAAAATGAATAAAATATAGAAATTATTTTTGGTGGATTTTATAAATTTTTAAATTTTTTTATGATTTTTAATTATGAAGGAAATATGAAAAGAAGGCAAAAAGACAAAACAAGAATCTATTAAACACTCAAAAACAACATAGAAAATTGCAATAAAAATATTTTATGAATTTTTAAGTGATTTTCGTAATTTTCTCATAATTTTATGATTTTTATTTGATTTTTGAAAATAGGGAAAGACAAAAACAGGGAACTAATGTGCAGCCAGATTTGAAAGGCTATTTAAAAATGGGTAAATAGCCTATAAAAATCTGGAGAAATTTTATATGAAACTACAAATAAAAACTAAGCTACAGAAAGAGAAACTGCATTTTTTATTTTTTTTAGAATTTTTAATGATTTTTATAAGATTTTTAAGGTTTTTCATTTTTTGGGTGTTTTATATATCCAAATGTAGTAAAAATTGGTCTGAAGCAAAAAATACTAGAACAAACAATCCTATTTTTTTATAATTTTTGGGTGGTTTTAAACGTATTTAATTTTATATTTCAAACAGTAACAACAATGGGTGTTTTTGATTTTTTTTAAATATCAAACATCAATAAAAATGTCCCAAAAAATAGTGAAATTTTTACACAGTGGCAGGAGCCACGTATCCAAATTTCACTTAAATTGGAGTTAATTTGATATTTTATTCAACCAATATAAAAGCCACAGCACATAGGGACATAAAAGTAATAAAAACAAGTTCGGAGGGCCAAATAATAACACGCGTTAAAAGCTTGGGGCCAAAATTGCAAAAAGCCTAGATGGGTACGAGGCACACATGTGTTTCACAATTAGAAGGACTAAAATGTCATTCCTATTTATAACAAATAAAACAATAACATCAAAACAGTCTAGGCCCATATATGCAATTTGTCCAAAAACTCATGTGTCGAAGCACGTGTTCCACACTCACAGGGATTAAATCGCAAATACGAGAAAGTATAAGATCCACAGTGCAAATTAACAAAAATAAAAACAACTACACTTAATATTTACAGGACTAAACTATAAATGCAAAAAAGAATAGGGGCCTAAGTTATATTACCCCATTATTATGATCCACGGCTGAAGGGGGTCCACGTGTGAGATCTAACGGTGGAGAACGGACGACACCCCTTCGATGATCTGCAGCTCAGATCTGATCCTCAGAGGGATCAACGGTCGGGAGTCTCCTGCAGATGAAGGGCTCAGATCAAAACTGGAGCGGGGAGGCTCAATCGACGGCTCTGGAGGGTCCCGGATAATCTGCTCGCCGGCGAACTTCGCCAGACTACCGTACGTGCTATGGTCCTCCTCCGGTGCTGCTGAGATGGACAAATCATCTCTCGTGGTCTTCCGCAGCTGCTAGGGTACTCCAATGGGATTGGGAGGACCTGGAGAGTCCCCGGCGACGACGAGCACCTAGAGCTTCTAAAATCATGAATGAATCGTCGGTAGAAACAGACGTGCCCTAGAAAAGACCTCAACTACCACAAATTGGACGGTGGATTGAGTTTTCTAATGACATCCACCTTGGCCGGATCAACCTCCATGCCCCTATTGGAGATGATATGGCCAAGCACCGTCCCCTGAGTCACCATGAAGTGACTCTTCTCCCAAGACAACACAAGGTGAACCTCAATGCATTGTTGAAGGACTCGGTCTAGGCAGTCAAGACAAGAATCGAATCCATCGCCGTAGACCGAGAAATCATCCATTAAGACCTCCAAGCACTCCCCCACCATGTCCAAAAAGATGGACAGCATGCATCTCTGGAATGTCGCCGGAGCGTTGGACAATCCTAATGGCATGCGTCTGAAAGCATATGTCCCAAAGGGACAGGTGAAGGTGGTCTTATCCTGGTCCTCTGGCGCAATGGCCACCTGATTATATCCGGAGTACCCATTCAAGAAACAATAATGGCTCTTTCTTACCAGCCTCTCTATAATCTGATCAATAAAGGGTAGGGGGAAATGATCCTTCTTGGTGTCCTGGTTCAATCATCTGTAGTCCACACAGACCTGCCAAGAAGTGGGTACCTGGGTAGCGATCTCCTCTCCGGACTCACTAACAACTATGGTGATGTCTGTCTTCTTGGGCACCATATGTAACGGACTGAACCATTTGGAGTCGGAGATGGGGTAGATAAAATCGACACTCCACCATTTTGAGATCTCCTTCATGACAACATCTCGAAGGTTCGGGTTCAGCCACCACTGGAACTCACGCAACAGCTTTGCGTCCTCCTCGAGATAGAAATGGTGGGAGCACAGGGTCAGACTTATCCCCTGGAGATCGGCTACACTCCATCCAATCGCCTTGCGGTTATTTTCAAGAACCCCCATCAGACGGGATTCTTGCCCTCCTGTCAAATCAGCGGAGATAATGACTGGGTACATCTCATGCTCACCCAAAAGGAACCTATACTTCAGCGACAACGGTAGCGGCTTCAGCTCTGGACAAGTAGGTGCTGGCAGATCTGGCCTCTGAAAAGTCTGAGTGAATGCGGCCAAATCTTCATGGGAGAATGAGAACTCTCGCTCGCAATCTGAATCGGGCGAAGGCTGCTCTGCTGGACTGTCTCTGCTTTGTATGGAATCAGCCTCCTTCCTAGCTGTAGGCTCAGTGGAAGTCAGACACGGTATCTAATCGTCAAACTCTGCTCAATCAATATCTGACTCCGAGGGATCTTTATCAGAATCACAAAAATCTGCCTCACGATCGGGAACCTGATCTGCTACCTGAGATGTATCATGGACCAGAAATGTGCTCTCTAATCTCTCCTCTCCTAGCGTCTCTGCATCAGCAAACTCTGAAGGTGAGAGGATAGCTTGTGCTACTGGATCTACCGAAACTGCCTTGTCATCTGTGATCACAAAATCATAGTCCTGGTAGATGTCTCGCCCTGCCTCTGTCATCTTCTCTGAATCTGAAGTCGGCTCTGAGCAAGCTGAATCTCTATCTCTAGTCTCCTCGACCGTCTCTATTTGTATACTCTCGCCCTCAATGCGAAAGTATACATTCCCGCTATCATGATCAGATACTGCCTTGGTTGTGGCCAAGAACGGACGTCCTAGAATAATCGGGGTATCGATCATGGACTCAGGGATCTCCATGTCCAACACAACGAAGTCCAGGGGTAATTTCAGGCCCTGAATCATGATGACAACATCCTTCAGCAACCCCTTCGGCCTCTTGACAGATCGATCAGCAAACTGAAGGACCGTCCTACTCTATCGTAGAGGGCCCAACTTGAAGCGGTCGAGAAGGGTTGTTGGAAGAAGGTTGATCGAAGAACCGCTATCTAATAGAGTGCGGTCAAACCTCTGCTCATGAATGTGGCATCTGACATACGGGGCTCCTGCATCTGGCCTCTTGGCTGGCAGATGGTTTTGGATCGTGAAGCATGTGGCACGAATGAGCACATAGATCTCTGACTGGTGGTTTTGCCTCTTCCTCCTAACTGGGGTCTTGTCTCTAAGTGATCGCTGGAAGAGAGGGATGTGCTCCAAGGCCTCTTATAGAGTCAGCTGTATCTGAAATCTATCCATCATATGCTGGTTGAACTCTATCTGATGGTTCTTTTTTTATTTTCTTTTTCCTGCCCCTTACCCAAGTGGAGTGCTCGGGGAAAGGGGACTACAGGGTCCTTCTCAGATGAAGGACTAGGAGAGGGTCTGGAACGCTCATGAACAACAAAATCCACACAAACATCATCAAGCAACACAGGTGGATCAAAAATAATAAACCCTTTCCTTTATTTGCAGAATTGTCCTGAGATACGTGTACGGAATGAAAGACAACAGGACTAGCAGAACTGAAAATGGTGGCCTCAGTACCACCCTCAGCATCTGGATTCGTGGCATCAGTACCGCGCTCTATCTCAACAAATGAAATGGTGGCGTCAGTACCACCTCCTCCAACTCGTGAAGTGACGGCCTCAGTACCGTCGGCTGGATCAACATCCTTGGTGGCATCAGTGCCACCGACATCATCATGCTCCTGAGCGGCATCATCACCGCTCTCCTCCTCGCTTGGCGCTCCTGAAGTGGTGTGAGATCGTCGCTCAAACGAGGCGCCGCCTGTTGGCATCCTACCACTCCTAAGTGTAACAAAATCAGCATCAAACATGTATGCAGACATATCACCAAGTGAAGCACTAGGAGTGGTAATCTCACTGAACTCTACCTGCCCAGACTTCCTCTTGAGGCTATTCGGATTGGGCACGATCTGGGCAGGGATGGCAGCGTTCCCTCTAACAGTCTCCCTCATGTCCAGATGGAACTCATCCATCTCCCATCGAAAAGTGTCCTACTTCTTGGTCATGAGGCAGGCTAGATCATCCAAGGCGGGGTTCTCATAGATCGGCCCATGAGAACCTGACGGGTGGCCTCGCTGGTAGTGAGGTTGTTGCTGCTGGTGAGGGTGAGAGGGGTACTGCTGATGATACTGTTGCTGAGGATGTTCATGCCTCCAAGGTTGTCCCTGCTGATAGGGACGAGAACCATACTGATGGTGCTGGGATGGTTGTTGTTGCTGGTGTACTGGGGGCTGGGGTTGTTGGTGCTGCTCACGTTGCTGGCCGTATTGGCCACCCTGAATTGGAGGCTGTTGCTGGGTACTGGAGCCTCCGGCCGACCTGTGGAATCCAGGTTGGTCTCGTCAGATACCGGGTTAGGGTCTGCCATACAAAATCCCATTGACATCCATCAACGGCTCCTTCTCGTAGGTGGGTGCGGGAGTACTTTTAGGGGCTGATCTGATTGGTAGACCACCATCTGAGTCTCATGGGATGGTGGTGGCTACTAAAACTGCGGTGGCTATTGGTACGACTCCGCCTGTACAAGGTGAACCTGTCGAGGCTGACTAGAGTGTTGGGACGAGCTACCACTGCTGCTCGGATCTCCTCGTGACCTGAGACGGGGCTGAGAAGCAGTCTGTGCCTCTTGGAGACACATGAGCTGTGTCTTCAGGTCACTCAATGTCTGTGCCATCTAATCCATCTGTGATATGCCCTAGCACTGGTTCTTCTCGATCAGCTCGATCCGATCCAGCTTCTCGCTGATAATGCCCATGTCTGCGGTTGTAGACTCTGCCTGTGTAGATGTCGTGGATGAAGTGGAAGGACCTGCATTGACCCGTGCTATCCTCTGAAACTGCATGGCCTGTGGCTGGGGACGCCCCTGAGTGTAGAATCGGGTCTGGGATATCACAGTGTAGTTCTCGGCCATATCCTCATAGATGGCCCAGACCTGATCCTCACCCTTGACGAAGTAGGAACCGCCACAAGAAGCATTCCCCAGGCCCTACAGCTCTGGTGTCAGTCCGCAAAAGAATCTCTGAACTAGGTTCGGCTTCGTGATTTCAAGGTGCAGGCATCTGTCGGTAAGCTCTCTGAACCTCTCCCATGCCTCATGAAACTGCTCGTTGGGGAGCATGGAGAAGTTGCTGATCAGGACCCTCGCTGCATTGGTCCGCCCGAGTGGATAGAACTTGTTCAAGTACTTAGTGTAGAGCTCCTCCCAGGTGTACATAAATCTCCCCAAATGCTTCAACCAATTGGTTGCTCTATCAACAAGGGAGAAGGGGAAGGCAATCATCCAAATAGTGTCCTCATCCGCCTGCCGATCGTGGATGGTGCTGCAGATCATCTCAAACTCCTGGAGATGCATATGGGGCTCCTCAGTGGCGAGCCCGTGGAAGCGAGGAAGAAGCTGAAGTATCTGTGGGGGGAACTTGAAATCCACCACGATCACTAGAAGTACGATCCACCGGTGTGTAAGTATCGATCCGGGGTTGTGCAACTCCCGCATCGGCCTCGTTGCTGCTGCCGGCTGGACTGGCTCCTCTGGCTCATCTGGGTCCCTCTCTCCTGTAGCTCTCGGCTGATCTCGCACTGTACTCAACCTCTCCATCTCTCTCCTCATCTCCACCATGAAGGCTCCCTGATCCTGTATCTGGCGCTGCATCATCTCGAGGGAAGCCAACAAGGTGTTGTTGATCGCACCCTAGTCCAATACATATGTCGTCGTCTCTAGTCTCTGACCCTCGGTGCGCTCCTCACTGCTAGCCATGGTCTCTGCAAAGGCAAAAGACCCAAACTCAGGTGCCGATAAATCATCTCTCTGTTGTCTCTGATCTGGTCGCGGCACTAGTATCTCAGAATCAGTGGTAGAAGGGTGGTCAAGGGGGAATAGGGCGGAATCGAACTTGGGTTTGGAGAGCGGGTCTTGCCTCTCACGAACCAACCTAGATGAATGGGCTGGAGTGCTAAAAAGCGGTGCAGCCAAAGGCTGTCTAAGATACCTCCTGCCCATCATCTTGATCTGGCGAGTCAAGCGGATGAGATCTGGAAAACACTCAAGATGAGCAAATAAACCCCAGATTCACCTACGCAACACAGAGCTGAAGACTGTAAAGGTTCGGTCAATTATCTTTTCAATTTTTATTTACGTGATCAAGTCAGTCTATCAGAGCGGTTACGCAAGCTGATGGGAATCCAATTCCTCCCAACAGATTGTCCCGTATAAAAGGTTGGTAGTCTGATCGGAGATCAGATATGTCTCCAGCTCAGTGTGCAGGTCGCTCTCTCGCTCATCCAAACCAGACAAGGAGGGGGTTGCTCTCCTCAAGACAAATTTTTAGGTGGAATGTCTTTTAGGGTCAAGTGTGTTTAGCAATCCCAATTATAGAATTTTTTCCTTTTTATGTATTTTTCAATGTAAACAATGCCTAACAAATTTTTCGGTTCTCCTGATTATTTAAGTCCGAAAATAGGGGGAGAAGACGAAAAAGTTGATGCGCGATGAAATCAATGATGCATGTAGAGTAAGAGATGTGTACCTGACTCCAGCAATCTACATGCAAAGTGAGCCGCGCATAAAAGTAAAGACTGAAAATAAACTACCTATATGATGCACGAGAAACCGACCTTAAATAGAGCAATTTCTACAGGATAAGAATAATAGTCGGGTACTCAAACCTAAGTCCGGAGTCCTATCTTGGGAACCACTCGGTGTCCGCCACAACGGATCTTGCACGCTCTATATGTGAATCCTCAAGGCACGTGGACTAGAGTCTAAGTAATCCGGCTTTTTCTTGTGAGTTAATTATTAGGTTCAACTACGATCTAATAGGAGCAGGCAGATAATTAAGGTTTGGATCCTAATTAATTACATCACAATCAAAAGAAAATCCTAAGCTAAGTCCAAAACCGCGTAAATCAGACAGGCAGTTAATAGAATAAATGCGATAAAAAGAAAACCGGCGAAAAATGCGGTGAGGTCCCCCGAGCACACCGTTGCTTGACGAAACAGACTCCAGTAGTCACCGATAGAGTCCAAGTGTTTGTCCATGTATTATTATAATAATAGTCTGCTGAAAAGTAAACTAAACTATCCTACGGCTATTCTATGGTTATTTGCAGCTATTCCACGGCTCCCGTACTCCTACTCAGCTCCTCGTGCTCTCCTGCAGCTCTATGCAGAAAAGAGCCACCTCTGACTCCCGCGGTTGCGTCGGCTTCCGAAAAAGCTACCTCGGTCCTCGGGCCCTCACAAGAAATCAAACAAGAGTGTATCAGACACAATTATTATAAAAATATGCAAGAAAAATCAGAGAAAAATATCTATACAACTATGAATAAAAAGTCACAAAAAAGAAAGCTGCGAAAAATCAAATGACTACTAAGTCGTGCTCCCCGGCAACGGCGTCATTCTGATGAGCCAAAAAATCCCCTGAAATACGGGTAAAGGTAAAATCAATCAAGGGTCGTTGTAACCCGGATCTCAAAGCTCAGACTCAACGAGAAAACTAGACCACCAAAATGAATAATCGGTCAAAAAGTCGAATAAGCACTCTTGTTATTTATTTAACCTGGTATAGTGACCAGGGTCGAACACAAGGAGCACGGATTGGCCAAGTGGCCTACGAAGTAGTTAGAAAATGAATAAAATATAGAAACTATTTTTGGTGGATTTTATAAATTTTTAAATTTTTTTATGATTTTTAATTATGAAGGAACTATGAAAAGAAGGCAAAAAGACACAAACAAGAATCTATTAAACACTCAAAAACAACATAGAAAATTGCAATAAAAATATTTTATGAATTTTTAAGTGATTTTCGTAATTTTCTCATAATTTTATGATTTTTATTTGATTTTTGAAAATAGGGAAAGACAAAAACAGGGAACTAATGTGCAGCCAGATTTGAAAGGCTATTTAAAAATGGGTAAATAGCCTATAAAAATCTGGAGAAATTTTATATGAAACTACAAATAAAAACTAAGCTACAGAAAGAGAAATTGCATTTTTTTAAAGAATTTTTAATGATTTTTATAAGATTTTTAAGGTTTTTCATTTTTTGGGTGTTTTATATATCCAAATGTAGTAAAAATTGGTCTGAAGCAAAAAAATACTAGAACAAACAATCCTATTTTTTTATAATTTTTGGGTGGTTTTAAAAGTATTTAATTTTATATTTCAAACAGTAGCAACAATGGGTGTTTTTGATTTTTTTAAAATATCAAACATCAATAAAAATGTCCCAAAAAAATAGTGAAATTTTTGCACAGTGGCAGGAGCCACGTATCCAAATTTCACTTAATTTGGAGTTAATTTGATATTTTATTCAACCAATATAAAAGCCACAGCACATAGGGACCTAAAAGTAATAAAAACAAGTTCGGAGGGCCAAATAATAACACGCGTTAAAAGCTTGGGGCCAAAATTGCAAAAAGCCTAGATGGGCACGAGGCACACATGTGTTTCACAATTAGAAGGACTAAAATGTCATTCCTATTTATAACAAATAAAACAATAACATCAAAACAGTCTAGGCCCATACATGCAATTTGTCCAAAAACTCACATGTCGAAGCACGTGTTCCACACTCACAGGGATTAAATCGCAAATACGAGAAAATATAAGATCCACAGTGCAAACTAACGAAAATAAAAACAACTACACTTAATATTTACAGGACTAAACTATAAATGCAAAAAGAACAGGGGCCTAAGTTATATTACCCCATTATTATGATCCACGGCTGAAGGGGGTCCACGTGTGAGATCTAACGGTGGAGAACGGACGACACCCCTTCGATGATCTGCAGCTCAGATCTGATCCTCAGAGGGATCAACGGTCGGGAGTCTCCTGCAGATGAAGGGCTCAGATCAAAACTGGAGCGGGGAGGCTCAATCGACGGCTCTGGAGGGTCCCAGATAATCTGCTCACCGACGAACTTTGCCAGACTACCGTACGTGCTATGGTCCTCCTCCGGTGCTGCTGAGATGGACAAATCATCTCTCGTGGTCTTCCGCAGCTGCTAGGGTACTCCAATGGGACTAGGAGGACCTGGAGAGTCCCCGGCGACGACGAGCACCTAGAGCTCCTATGCTCGAATAGTCGAGCCTCCATATGAGGCTCTTAGGCTTCGATACCTGCACAGGGAGCAAGAGGGGTCGAGTGCAAACTGCCTCGACCCATTAGCGGGCGAAGGGAGTGTGTGATTGAGGCGGAGCATGGGTCTCCGGCGAGGCGACGGCGGAGGAGACCTAAGTCCTTGTTCCTAGGCGAACCAAGATGATCGGAGGAACGTAGAAGGTGTAGATGGGTCTCATGAAGGTGATGCTACAGTCGGATGATCGAAAGGATGGTCGGAGAGGAGTGGATTGGCTGGAATTGGTCGTTGGTGCAAAACCTAAAATCGGGAATGGAAGCTACGCTACAGGATAAAGATGGTACCTGACGATCGAAAGCGTATGTGGGGGAGATGATGCATCTCCTGGGGTCCTTGCCTCAATGGAGCGACGCCTTTACAGGCTCGAGCTCTCCGATGGCGGAGCGCGGCAGCGAAGACCACCGGATCTGAGGCTACCGAACTTGGTCCTCGCTGCAATCGATCCCTCTCGCTTGCTGTCACTCAAGGAGGAGGAAGGGAGGTCCTGGGAACCGAAGGAGATGGCCAAAAAAAAGATACTCGAAAATGCGACTCCAGGCGAAGCTATATAGTAGCAGGGGTCCGGAAAGATTGGAGTCGGTGAGCATTCCAAGGAGCGGATCCCTAGAAAGATGGGCACGCGAGGATCACGGATCACTCCTTGGCAATCGATCCCTGGGTTTTATCAAATGGGTGGCGGATCACGTCATGAAAATCGTGAGGAATGGGGTCGAGACGAGGTCCGTGAAGCAGAGTGGTATAGGGGGGGAGTTGACTAGGGGTCAACATCCCTCGTGGACCAATGGGAAAATTTCATTGGAAAATTATTTTAAAAATTCATGTTAAAACAGTAAATGATTTTATTTAAAAATATTTACAACATGAAAAATGTTTATTATTTTTCAAATTATCTTTTAGTGATTTTTATTTATTTTTTTGAAAAATAAATTAGTGTATATACATAGGATATTATTGTTATAGATAAAATACCTGGTATTTTTTATTTTTATTTTTATTTGTTTATTTTTGTAAAATTATCCCTATTTTATATTTTATTTATTTACAACATAAAATTTGGGATATTAAATAATTTTTATTAAATTTTTATTATGTATTTACAAGGGGAAAATAAATAGGTATATGTACATATATACATGGTCTACTTTTATTTTTATTTTTATCATTTTTATTATATTTTTATAAATATATACCCATTATAAGGGACACATAAAAGGGGGAATATTTGCACAAAGATGCATGGCCCTATCTCTCTCTACTTGTTTTATTTTGCGGTGAGGCCAATGATTGGCCTTCCCTTAGGTTCGGGTCACTCAATATTTATTCTAAATATTTCCCTCTTTTTCTTTATTTCTTTATTCCTTTATTTTTGTGCAAAAACATGCTAATTATAGTTATTTACATGAAGCATGCACTGACAATTTATTGTATTTACAAGTAATTACATGGTATTTTACCAAGATTTCTAGCTAAAATAAAGGAATAAAGACTGATGAATGGGGATTCATCAATGGTGCAATGTGTATGTTGGTGATCGGATTCGGCCAATGAAAGTACAATACCTTTTTTGTCAACAGAATAAAACTAATCGACAACTCTGACCTTCCTGTTCAGATTCTCTGGATGCATTGGATCATAACTAGTACAATGGAAAAACTGAGAACTTTTTTTTGTACAGTGATAGAGATGCAAGAAAAGACTAAGGCATGTTAGCTAACTTAAATGCTAGCCAATCTACTCTTGATTGTATTACATGCTATAAGATTTCACGTCATCCTGGAGATTGTCTTGTGCATATTTTGCATTCTGATTCTGGTGGATGGTTATCTTGAACCTGGTACTTGTGCTCAACCTTAAACTTAATGAGTTAGGATTATCAATGGTTCAAGGAGACATAATTCTGACCTTTACCATCCAAATATAATTATCATCTATGATCTCTGTTATCATTTCTCCATAACCAGAACTTTTCTTTAAATGAAGGTAATTAATTGATTTGTTTAGAGTCTTGGTCTTAGCGGTACGCATCCACATATTTTGAATCACTAGACCTTATATAGGCTTGTTAAAAAATATTTCATTCAAGAATGTATGATCAAGTCTTGCTCATTCCTTAAAGATCAAAATATCGATGTCATGCAAAATTAATTGCACACAAATAATTAATCGTATTGTGGTGATTATCACTTTAGTTAAAGGATGTCTCATGGTGGTCGAGTAGTTCCATTAGTTGTCGTCAAGGGAGTGGCATGCACCCTTGGGGCCCCGGGTAGAAGCCTAGATGACCACGATCCCAACTGCTATAGTAGCTGCGATGGTTGGGGGACATGTTGCTTGGCATACCGAGGTGCTAGTCTGACGGTGTTGGCCTCGGCACTTGCGTGCTTTAGCCCAGTGCTCGAGCATGGGCCAAGTAGTCATGGTTGGTCATCTAGTGCTTTGCTTGTCACTTAGAATTAACACTCGTGTACATGCCAATGTAGGCCACATTGGTCATTATTCCGAGTGGGAGCACTAAGAGGGGAGTTCCGAGAAATGTGGTTAATGAAGCTGGGAAGGGACGTCAATCTCCTGTGCATAAGGAGAATTGGGCTAGTAGCGAAGATTCGTGGGTTGGAATCCAGATTGCGAATCGGATATCAATTGTGAAGTGGAGCTAAGTGGATGTGTTGAGAACTTAGTTAGGATGCATTGTACCCCACCGCATGCCTACGGAGGCACCCCAACCCTAAGGCATTCTTTTTTCCTTAGAGTCATAGTGTGAGGTCTCACTCCGACCAAGACCACAAACTATCCATGAAGCTTGATTACTCATATCCATATCCAGATCAACCAACAGTAACAACATAAATGTGATTCTTATGAGATCAGGTTACCTAGTTTCTTTCTCTTTTGCACACATTAAATTATGTCATGCTTGTTATCGTATATCTTTTTTTAATTCGTATTAGGCAACTTTGCTCATAACGTACCTATGTGTGGATCCGTAGGTTCGTAGTAGTAGCAACTTTTTAGGCACCACTTTTTTATGCAGCTTCACGAATCCTTGTGGAACAGTTGGTAGTAGTTTTTTCTTGTCTTTCCTTACTTGTAGCACTTTGAAAGACATGGCATGTATAATGTATTCCAAGATACATTTCTTTCATACATACATGTATACTTGTGGACATGGATGGGCATTGCAAATGTAATGGATGGAAATGTAATGAACAATGGAATGAATGAGAATGGAAATGGAATGTGATTGTGTGCATGTTTAATGAGAAGCAAAAGTTTTAAATTCCAATGTGTTGTGTTATTTTCTCCTGCTTACTATGTATATTATTGGTATTCGAATGCGGAATGTATGTGCGTGGATTGGTTTGCCGAGTACCCGGATCCTAGGGGCATCACAGCTATTGTGCAGCTTCACGATACTTTTCGTGGTACAGTTGTTGACAGTTTTACCATCCTTCATTACTTATAGCGTTTTTGTTGAGAGATGTGGCATGTAAAATGTATAATTGTGGACATCTATTTTATGCTTACATGTATTTTTTTGGACATGTAAATGATCAATGGAATGTGATTGTGAACAAGTTATGAATGAAAAAGAAAATTTTAAATTCCAGTAAATTATGTTGTTTCTCCTGCTTATGTGTATGTCAAGTATTCAAATGTGGAAATGTGTATGCCTAGAGTTGGTTTGTCGAGTATCCAGGTCTAGTGGTGTCGCAACTGAAAACCTATTTTTTTATAATTTTTATGATTTTATGAGATTTTTAGAGTTCTTAACCTTTTAGGGTTTTTAGGAAAGATAGTGCGACAAAAATTGTGCTCAAATGAAAAACACAAAGACAAGCACACGTAAATTTTTGTGGATATTTTCAGACAATTTTTATATTTTTTGGTATTTTAGAAAATATACATAACACTTATTAAAGGTTTTTTATTTTTAGAAAATATCAAATAAAATTAAATCAAGTCACAAAAATTACCATAAATATTACATGTTAGTAGGAGCTAACTGTAATTTTTGTGGCATTTTTTGTGATGATTTAATAATTATTCGATTAAAATAACATGCACAACACATAGAGACCTATTTGCAATTATGAAAAAGTTGCAGGCCAAAATAAAGCAGACGTCAAAAGATCGGGCTCAATCTGCAATTTATCCAACTAATTCACGCACATGCTCAAATCACCATGTACAGGAGCATAAATGCAAATACCTAAGAGTTTATATTGAAAGGATAACAATTTAAAAGCACAAGGGTAAATCATGCAAAAACACCACTAAGCGCGTGAGACTGTATGCGAACTCAATTAAATAGCACTAAAATGCAAATAGACATAAATGTAAGGTTTGGACTGCAAAAGTACCAATATTTAAAACTTCTGGAAATAATTACATGACCGAATATTAAAGACAGGAAAGATAAGGGTCTAAGTAAAAAAATACCCTTTATTAGAAGCGATCCAATGGCCGAGGGTATTCCACTTAACAGATGGACGACTGAGATCAAGATATACCCCCTCGACGATGGACGACGGGTACATGATCCTCAGATGGATCCAACAATCGAGGCTCTCCCGTAAACGGACTGAGGAGATTAGAACTGGAGGGATGCTTGATCAGACGACTGGGACAACGTTTGGATGATGGGGGATGAATGCACCTCCAACGAGTTTCAACCAACTCTGGTGCGTGGCTCCAATGTCGTCTCGGGCTCAACAGCGAATGCACTCCGCAGTTACTAGATGTAATGAAAACTCCACAAATGAAAGACAAGACTCTTCAGGAGCATGAATCATCCTCAACACTTAAGATACATGATCCATCCATAGCTCAGCCTCATCTGGTGTGCCGGTGCCAAGGAATTGTGGCACCTTAGACCTCTCATATGATGCGTAGGTCATCTAATGTTTTTGTAATGCCTCTAGGTCCTCTGATCCTTCCGGGTCCAGAGACATCGAAGGGTAAAAACTGTCCTCCTCCTCACGAGAGGGTTGATATAAGGAGTCATCCTGCTGAAGGAGCCTTTACTCCAATACCTCTTGATGTTGTTGTATACGCCACACAGCCAGAACTAGTAAGGTCAATTGTTGTGCAGCATCAGGGTCAACACGAGGTGGCATGATTCCCTGCAGAATCATTATATTAGAATTTATTTCTATGGTTGGAGAGAAAATGGACATATTAAACATGAGTGCAATTATTCTCCTTAACTAATGCTAAAATTAGAAGGCTTTGTCGCTATATTTATATTTTAAATTCCGTTGATAATCAATTATGCAAAGGATAGAATGGAGTATCAGGCTCTGATACCATCTGTAACGCCCCGCCCCTCCGGCTACCGAAACTGACGAGACGGGAGCGTCAGACCTACGGTCCAATTACGCCCATGATCTGTGATACTCAGCAAACCATCTTATGCACATTAGATTAACATTTGAAATATAAATAAACAATAGGAGAATAATATGAAATGGGAAATAAAGTGCACATCCATTTTCATTGATAATAATCATCAAGTCCATGTCCATAGAATGAGATACATCATATAATCTTAAAGATTGTAGAAAAGATCTCCACATATCTCATACAATGTCTCTCAATAATAACATAAAAATAATGCAGAAGTAAATATGTTACTCTAAGTAGAGCGCCCCCTGTTTGGTGCAAGTATGGCGTAAAAGGTTTGATCTCCTCAAAAGACCGCTATGGTGGCGGTTGCTGCTCAGGTACACCTGTTGGATTCACACGAGAGTAACGTTATGAGCAATTGTCCAGTAATGAGACAAACACTGTAATGACTAATTTAGGGGTAAGCAAAAAATGTATACTCAATTTTATTTAATGGTATATGCATGTATTGTAAAAACTTAGAAAGAACACCAAGTCATTCTAACTCACATTAGATCACATAATAATTGATTTTTATTTATTTATATAATAATCATTTCAGTACTACCACAATGATCTTGATATTTCTACAAGTTGGTTGGAGTCCACAATGGTATAAAATGTCTGGCTAACATCGTTAGTCATTTCTCGTATTATTTTAGCACATGCAAGTACGCGATTCGCAGGCCTCCGCTAAGCGGGATCTTGTTTGTCAACTTGTTGAGTAAACATCCAAGTACCTCTTTCCAACTAGAACAGGAAAAGGTCTAAACCCCAAATTCTCTAACTTCAAACCATATCTTGGAACACCTCTCATAATAATAATACTCGAAATAGAATTTGATGCGGCCACACCTAATTTTTACTCCGAGTCTTAATATTGTGTAAAAGTGTGAAACCAAGAACGCCAACCGTGACACCTGCCTACTCCGTCGAGCGACTCCAGATGCAACCAGGCTACTAGGTGCAACGTCACCCAACTCATACGTTGGGTTGCGTCCTTCATGACATCTACTCGGTCATCATGAAATCTCTTCGATTGGAAATTCTTCCTAAACATCATTGTTTATAACAAATATCATGGCATTGATACGCATATAGCTATCATTTATCGAACTAAGATGTAAGGTTTTATGCACACTATATTATTCGTTATATATATCTCGAAACTTCAACACTAGATGATTATTGTGAAATATCGTTTAAATGCATGTATTCACAAAAGGGGGAACTATAACACATTTCATACTTGATATATCTAGATGCAGCCTTGTTGCAAGAATGAAAGAACTAGACTTATACGTATATTTACATTGCCCAATATAAAACTTGACTTACTTAGTAAAAGGTCATAACTCGATATAACAAATGGTTTACGGATACATGTGTCTATTTACATGTGTAGGGTCGGATATTACTGCAGGTATGTAAAAAAATTATAATTAAAGGAGGTATAATAGACATTTCTTAATAAATTGTTTAAAATTTTTTTATTTAGTATACTTTTATTTAATTAGATGCTGAATTTTTTTTTGAAATAAGTACTCTATTTACTGCAGATTGTACTACCAAGAGATTTAAAATTATACAAGCAATGCACCTGTTCCTTTCCTCTACAGGTCATTTATATATGCAATTCACGTCTATGTTTTGCTGCTGATAAGCAATTTATGGGGCCATTACAAGTCGATTGATATCTGATATTTCTAACTTAATACCTATGTAACTTATAACACAAACATAACGACAGGATTGAAACTACATTTAAAAAAATAACGTTCGACGAAGTTATTATTATTTACTCACCAATTAAATTTCCTAAGGAAATGGCATCCACGTATATGGAAGTTCAAAAGAACGGAAACCAAAGGCCTTTTCAATGTTTTCACGGAGTCCCTAATTGTATCTTTATGCATGTTGCTTTTGGAAAGAGGGTAATATCTCATGAAATCCGTATAACATATAAGCCGATTCATATAACTCCTCGTTATTGGAATTACACAATAACTTATAATTGCTAGTTACTCTGAGAACGAGATGACTAGCTATGTCACTCCCCCTTTGTATTATATGAGTTAACCTTCAGGTTATACGATGATAGACAAACTTCTTAGACAGTACGCATCATCCCTGTAGATCATGAGTCAAAAATCAAGATTTCATTTTTTTAGATATTCTTCGCATGGTATTATATTATATATTCATCAATAAATCATAAAACAATAACGCACACGTATGTTAAAGGATAAAAGACCAAGAATCATGTCGAAAACACCAGAAAGAAGAGAGAGAACTTCGTTACACATAAGGCTCTAGAGATGTTCAAGAATATAGAGAAAATATGTCAAACTCAACAGCAAGAGCTGGTATATAAATCACATCATAAAAACAACTAAGGCTATAGGATGTTCAAGCATATGGGGACAAAAGTACATGGAAACCAACAACAAGAGGGGGGTATTATCGTTACCTCCGAGGATGTTCTCTCGGGATCTCCTCTCACACGAAACGATATTTTCGTCGCTCGATTGTAGAGTGAATGCATATACGAAGGTGACCTCGAGCTTTCCTACGTGATGGTGGTCGCGGATCTTCGATTGGAGCTCCTTCTCCGACATCAACGACAGCCCTCCGATGACTACACTGGTCAAGATGGTGGTGCTCCAATGAGAGGGGAGGATGGTGGTGGCTAGGGCTTTGAGAGAGTAGCCTATCATCTTTTATTTATAGGAAGAGAGGTGAATTTGGATCCAGTTTCGGACCCGATTCAGATCCATATATGGATCTTGACCATCCATCTTAAAACACCGTTATCTTGGGCTAGGAATGTCGGAATTTGACGTTTTTGAGCTCGTTGGAAATATCTCGACGAGATCTACGAAATGACATCGGTATTTAAATTTTTTGGATGTCAAAAATACTCCAGATTTTAGGAAAAGAAAATACAGGGTTTCATAAATAAAAAACACGTAAATAATCACAATTCATAGGGATCAAAATGCAAATACTTTAAGTTTGCGGGCCCACTGGATAACATAATATAAAAGCCTGGGGTCGATTATGCAAAAAGTCCACTCAATTCACGCACATGCTCAATACTCCATACGCAGGGGTGTACATGCAATTTCTAAAAACATAACATTCACTCAATAACAGTAGAAAAGTCCAAGTTAGAAAGTGCAAACAATCCAAAGTATCACGTGAGAAAACATGTGCTTTAGACTTCGAGGGACTAAAATGCAAATACCACAAAATATGAGGCCCAAATTGTAAATGTTCTTAACTACAACTTTTTTCTAGACAAGCAAAATAGATAAACAAGCAGGGTAAAATATGATTTATACCCAAGGGGTACGTGGTGCACGCTGCGAGCAGCTCTGATGTAAGGCCCTGATCATTCCTTGTTACACATCTGAGAATCCTGAAGCTGTCGAGAAACGTGCTCGTCAGATGGCGTCAGGTGCACAGATCCAACGGCCCAAAAGCTGAACAGTCGGGTGGTTCAGATTAGATTTGGAAGAGGTGGGATGATCCAACAACAGAGAGTGGGTCTACAAGAACACTCCCCCAATGAACTTCAATCGAGCATCAGAGGAGATCTGATGCCCTAATGAAGGGTCAGAGACATCCGACATATACGTGGAAATGAGACGCATCCAGTGGCGAGCTCTAATAAAGGCGGTGACAGTTGGATGAACATAGCAGTGACGACCCTCCTGGAGCTACTCCGCCTGAGTAGATGAGGGCCCCAAGTGGTCTCCATGTGCGCGTGAGCAATGCATTTTAATCTACTCACTACGTTCCACTAATTAACAATCTAACCACAATTATTATTATATATTTAACACGCTTTTTATCGAAATAAAATAATAAAGATAATGAAAAATAAAAGAAAAGACGGATGTATATAAAATATACAACCTTATCCTAATCTCGAGATCATTTCAATATTAACTTGGTAGATAAAAAAGTAGAGGGAAATAAGGATCTTAATGTATAAAATATCAGAAAACATAGATCACAAATATGCATTTATTCAAATCCATATTGTAAATATTTCATATATTTTATTTATCACTAAGATCACTTCAAACCAAAATACTTTCTTTGCAAAAGTTGTTTATAAAAATATATATTAATTTATAAAAATATAGGAAAATTTATTCAGTAAAAATAATTAATTTTAATAAACAAAAAAGTCATAAAAGCCAACTTCCAAGGCTGATAACTATTAATAGAAAACTCCAAATTGAATAAACTCACTTTTAAACTTCGTTTTATAACTAATACTATTTATTTAAAATATCAAAAAATATTAAAATAACATAGGTGAGTTTTGGCATTTGAGCCCCTTTGTCTTTATATACTATATAGAAATTTTTTATTTTCTAATTAATTATTTTTAACTTCGTTTAACTTAATTTCTTTTCGTATTTCTAAAAATTAATAGAAAAATACAAAAATATATCTTAAGTCAAAATGTCAATAAATCTCGAAGCCATGAAGCCGTGACCTAAATTTTCCGAACCTCATAACTCGGTCATATGGACTCTGAATTGGGCGTAGTCACTTTTAAATTTTGTTTTATTAAATTATCTATCAAATGCCATCGATCGCTAAAATCTTAGTTAATATGAGAAAAGTAGGTTTGGGGACCATATTAGTATATAATCTACAATGTACCTTAATTTATATTATTTATTATATGTTGTTTATTATATTTATATATTTTTAAATAAAAGATATTTATTTATGTATATATATTTATATATTATTATTTCTTAAGTTATTTAATTCTTTAAATAATTATATATTTAATTATATATTTAATTCTATATTTTACTTAATTAATCCTTTCATTATGTAATTATCTAAATAACTATCTCTTAAATTAATTTATGTAGTCTAATAATTAAATTAATTAATTACTTAATTATTTTCATTTGTTGCATGTAACTTGCACATCCCGTAACCCCCTTCTATGTTCTTCCTAGCGCGTCGTCTTCCTCCGCATTCCCTTCTTCCTCCTTGCACAAGATGCCACCTGTTCGCCTTCTCCGGCCGCTCAACTACTTCAACCACCTATCATTAGGTAGGTGGCCTAACAACCTCCGATTTCCTTATCCTGTCGGCCGATGAATCTATACCCCTTCGTGCTCACCACGAAATCCCATCTATAAAAAGGGCATGTACCCCCTCTTCCTCCGATGATCCGCCATTTCAAACTCCCTCATCCTCTGTGAGCTCCAAGCGAGGAGAGTGAGAGGTCTCGATTCCGTTAAGTTAGAGACCGAGGAGGACGAAGAGATCCCTCGTCGGCGTCAAGATCCATCTATGCTACGCGGACAGCCTCTACATCACCGCGCGTTGCAGGCCACGATTGTGGAGCTTCTACGAGCTCCATCTCCACAGGCGCATCTCCATTTCCCATCTCATGGACCTCTTCTTTTGATCGTCGCATCTTTCTTCTCTTCTCTTCTCAATCCGTCTCTACTCCTCTCAATTCCTCCCTTCTAAGTCAATCTCTCTATGATATGATCATCAATCGTGGATTCCATCATCACCTCCACCCTCTAATCCCCTTCAGTTCATGTCTATTATGCATCTCTATCCCTCTTCGATCTCAATTGGTGATCGAAGATCCAATCCTTCTCCACCATACCGCCAATATTATCATTCATTCACCCCTCCTGTTTCTGTTGTGACCCGAGCCTTCGTGCTCGAGACGAGTTTGTATTTGCAGGATATCAAAGCAAGGATACATGTCGAATATCAACCTCCGACAGAGTCATGAATGGATAAACACCTGGAGGGTGAATCATCTATTTATGCATACATGCATACATACATACATATATACATGCGTACGTACGTAAGTACATACATGCATGCATGCATGCAACATACTTAAATACATGCATGTATCAAATGGGACATGGTCCTTCTGTTAAGCGGTATTTTCAGGTTTTTAAATATCGATATGAAAATAAATGCGCAGTGGTCATTGCAGCCCAAATATCCCGCAACAAACAAATAATTTGTTTTCTTATCGATCTACAAAATTAATTACAAGAGAATAATGAAGGGAGAGGAATTTTTGCTACTTATTTACCTGTATAGCGAACAGTAACGAACTCAGGGAGGATACAAGTCTCGAGGGTTATTCAATTAATCAAAAAATCAATTAAAACAAAAAGGGATCTCAATTGCAAACTATCTTGATTTTTTGAATTTTTATATTTTTCTTTTTTTAGTTTTATTTCTATTTTTTATTTTCAAATTTTAGTTATTTTAGTTATTTGCAATTTTTAATTTTCAAATAAGGAACAATATGCACAAGGGAAGAAATACGTACACCATACTCTTTTTGTGTTTTTCAATTATATCAAAAATACTCAAAAAGATTTAGAGAAAATATTCTAGGTTTTAAAGGCTTTGAAATGTTTTTGGGAATTTCTATAGAACTTTCAGATGTTTTTTGTATTTTTCTAAAAATTAAACAGTAAAAATGGTAAATAGTGCAAAGCCTGGAGTAATTTGCAACTTATAAATATAAGTGCCAAAACTCTTGGAAAGTATTTTTATGCTAAGAAATAGACAAATATCTACAAACTGGAATTGAAATCACGATTTTTGGATTTTTTTTTTCAAGAATTTTTGTATTATTTTATAAGATTTTGAATATATTGCATTTTTCAATTTTATAAATATTTAATGCACAAAATATGGATAGAAATTGAAACGCAGTAAAAGGAAATTTAATCTATTTTTTGGAATTTTTTAAGCAATTTTCGAATTTTTATGAATTTTCAAATTTCAGACAGCAATAATGACACTATTTTTTATTTTTTAAATATAACAAATGATGATAAAATACAATGAAAAAACTAAGCTTGAAAGATACATACATTAGGAGCATATCATGATTTTTGCAAAATTTATTGACCATCAAAAGTACTTATTTCAAAGAAATGATCATGCAAATTTAAAGTATGGGAATAGAAACTTAAAGGCAATTATTCGATGTTTTTGCATCAGAAAATAACAAGAAAATAAAAGCAGGATGAAAAGTGCAAGTTACCCAAGAAACACTTGTATGGCGTGCGCTTGAATCAAGCGGGGGTTCCTTTCGTAAATCTCAGAAACTCCAAGGAGTCAGATGCAATTTTCCCAAAAAAATTATTCCGTAGGGTTCATTCATTCTTGGTTTCTTCCCATCCAAGTAATAGGAGGCACAGGAGTGTCGCCGCCTTTGTTCTTCAAAGCGGCTGACGTTGGCGGGCGGTGCACTTGCGCGCGGGCTCGCTAGGCAGAGGTGATGGTCGTGGAGTGCCACCGCCTTTGTTTTTCAAAGTGGAAGACGTTGTGGGTGGCATGGTGCATGTAGAATGTCAGTTCGACGGAAGGGGTTTTGCACAAGTGATGCGCAATGTTGGTGGGAGGAGCTCCAGGCGGTGCAGGGAAGAAGTTGTGGCGGGCCTATCTGGAGGGAATGCGGGCCGGGGGCGCTACAAGTGCGGGGGCTGTGCTGGGGTGACACATGCCCCTCGAGCGATCGCCTGGAGTGGCACACGTGCTGTGCTGGAGTGGCTTGGCAGACGACGGCTGATGGGTGGCGCACTCGCGTGTGGGCTCGCTAGGCGGAGGTGCGGACTATGGAGGACGGCGGCTGAGGAGAGGCGCTCTCATGTATGGTCTCGCTAGGCAGAGGTGCTGACTGTGGAGGATGGCGGCGCGGTGGTTTGTGGTTGCGCCACCAGAGTGGCGGTGACGACCTGCACGACCGAAGTTAGGACGGTGCATGTATGCTGGATTTTTTAATTTTCTTATTTGTTTATTTTTGTAAACAGAAACAGAAGAAATTTTTTCTATATATATTTTTTATTTTTAAATTTTTTTATTTGATCCTGTAAAACAATTGTTAGAAAGGAAAAACTATGTATTTTTTATTTTTCTTTATAAACAAAATTAGGACGCAAGCACGACGGCTTAATTATGAAATCAAAAAAGAATACATGAATGGGGATCCGGCGAAAAATAAGGAAAGTATTCATGTCTCCGACCACCGTACGCGATCGGAGTTGGAAGATTGCATGAGGTAGAATAAGAACGTGAATAGAATGAGATGTGAAGGTGAAAATTCGAAATTTATGGCGGTTAAATCGTGATGGGAATTTTATGATATAAGAAAAAATGACAACGAAACTAAAATATGAGAAATAAAACTACGATTAACCTAGGTTAAACATAGGAAAAAGAAAGATGGATCTCATCTTAGGAGCGGAAAGACCTTAACCGCCTCGACGAAGACCGACTCGTTGTTACCGAACGGCTCTGAGGCTAGGTACCCTTCTGTGACAAGACAGATATCGGAGAATAGGCTCCTCTCACCAGAGATTGATCAAGTTGAAATGAGAGAGAAGCCATATAAATAGAAAATTAATTGAGTTTGAATTTTAAAAATTTTGAATGAAGATAAGAGATAAGAGAAAAAATTTGAAATGAGATAAAGATAAAAAAGAATTAGTGTTTAAAAATTATTTACAAAAATTAACTATTTTTTTATGTTCATCACTTTATTAAATCGAAAAATAAATGTTATTTTTTTACTTTTTTGAGGTGGTTATTTAAGAAATTTAACTATATACACACATTATTTACATGGTTAAATAAGGAAGATAGTTTTTTATTCTCATTTATTTATTTATTTTTAATTTTAATTTAAAAATAATTAGAAAAAAATATTTACAATTATTTACAATTACAATAAAATTTATATACAATAAATAAATGGTAAAATTGCACATATCACCCGGAACATCAACTTTTTAATCGTAACTCCAAAAATTATGAAATCACAACCACTTTAAAGATAATTTAATTTAGAATATGATGACAGTGAGTTTATTTCAATTTGAGTTCATATGGAGCCGAAATTAGTCTTTCAATTATCACTTAATGGCTTTTTCCGTATATGGTTACTTTTATTATATACATGATTTATTTGGCAAATATTTTTATTATTTTGGAAACTTTTTTATTTACAACTTTTGTTTTGAAAATTATTTAATTTCATGTCAATTTGTGTACAAATAAAATAGTGTTAAGTTTATGCATAAAATAAGTGAAAAATATTTACAACACATTTGTTTGGATTTTCTGATTAAGAGCCCTATCTCCCCATACTTTAGTCTTGGTCGATCTGGTCAAGTCTTGACCTCTCTTGGGGTTCAGGTCAATCTATATCTATTACATATACACAATCTTCTTCCTCTTTTTTTCTTTTCTTTATTTTTCCTTTCTTTGTTTATTTTAGGTTAAAATAATAATAAATGTACACTATTTACACATAGATGTAAGTTAGTAAGAATATAGATTTAGTAATATATACATGTATTTATAAGAGATTTTAAGCTAAAATAAATGAATAAAGATGAAGAAATGCATATTCATCATCCCCTATGCTTTACCTTTGCTAGTCCCTTAGCAAACACTTATTTGAAAGAATAAGTGAATAAAAGAAAAAGGAAGGAAAATAAATAAATTAGGACACTATTCATTATTAAACGTATCTTCATAAAATTGTAGTTTGGAGCTCTGTCGGACCTTTAAATTATTAGTGTGGCGGAACCTTTAATGGGAAATGGATTTAAAACCTAACAATCTCTAAATTCCACAAGACTCCTATTCAGGTTGCCTCAACAGTCAGGTCAGAACAAGTCTACATGCACAAATTCTTATGACTATGAATCTTTACTTGTACAGTATAAGTGAATTATAGCTCCTTATCTCAAAAATAGCAAAGAAATAGCCACCCTCAACAAGCTAACTCTATTTCCCCGATCTTGCAACTCTTTCCTCGAGGAGCGAGGATACTCCCTTCTAAGTTCAAGTACAACTAGCTCAAGATGAAGGGATGGAGAAAATAGTGGATTGTAACCAGTGTAACTACCTATCCTTGGATTCTTGACCAGTGTAGCCAAGTTGTCTGCTACATGATTACAAAAATTTGACTTTGAAGTTCTTATTATTTTTTCCTTTTTTATTCTTGCATATACACTTCGGCAGGCATTTTACTTTTCAATCAGGCATGTCCACTTTTGGATATTCTGCATTTTTCTGCTTTTTTTGAAAATATATATAACGTGCAGCATGTACATAAGGAGTTTTTCCTCTTGAGCCAGTAGGCTATCCCTCTTTTGAAACATTATTGCAACCCTACAATATCATGTCTTTAGACCTCAACATCACTAGACCAGGTTAAGATGCACTTCCCTCCTGGAGAAAGATGAGAGGTTCTGCCTAGATGTACTACCCTCGTATGCTACCCCAAGCCAAAAGATTCAGCCTCCTCTTTACCTCCTCCATGAAGAGCTACATGTAGAGTTTGTCCAAGATAAGCCACGGTCTGAAAGAATCATACGTGTGTTTTTAAATATTCTACTTAGACTACTCAAGATGACATGTGAACATTGTCTTATGAACTTAAAGAATAAGTCACTAGGATCTGAAAAGTCTTAACTCCATTTCCTATAAGGTTCCTCTGAAATTAAGTGGATTAAGATCTAACTAAGCTCAATTCTTCAATTTTATTCCATACTTAGTTAAAATGTCAATACTATCTTGAAAATTGCACATGCAAATGCAAGAAAAAATGAACAATGCAAAAAAACAAAGCAATTTTTTTGAATAATTTTCCAATTTTGAACTTTTATGGATTTTTTTGAAAAATGATGCATATGTAAAAAGAATGATTTTTTGAAACAATTTTCTAATTTTGAACTTTTATGGATTTTTTTTGAAAAATGACGCACATGTGAAAAGAAAGATTTTTTTGAATTATGCAAATTTTTATAAACTTTTGATTTTATAATTTTTAGGTTTTTTTTATAAAAAGAAAAGGGTTAGTAATATATACAAGTATATATAAGGAATTTTTTTAATAATAAAAGGATTTGTTGTTTTTATTTGTTTTTTTAGTTGTTACCTTTTAGATTTTTGTTTTTTTAGTTTTTATTATTGTTTTTTTATTATTTTTTTGTTTTCTTTATAAAATATGACCAAAGTCTATATACAGACGTGGATTTTACGAATTTATATACATATCCCCAAAATAATCATATTAAAAGTACGAGTTATGTCTAAAGTACATATGCAATATATACGACTCCCCTCTATACTTAGCTCAAACTATGTCCTCATAGTGATCAGAGAGCGGCAAAGGAAGACATAACTCATGCTAAGTATAGAAAAGTGAAAAGACTCATATACTACACCGACTCAAAGAAAGATGAAAATAAGAGAAGTCGGTGATCCCCCTATACTTAGGATCAAGTAATCCTAAGTATAGTAGACTGTACAAAAGGGAAAAAACGATGAAGAGAATGTACGGACTCAACAGAAAAAGCACAAAAAGATGATACGAACAACATCACTCCTCCTATATTAGGGTAGAGTATCGCTACGTATAGGCAACAACGAGAGTTATGAATAAGGCGAATATGAACAGCCCAAATCATTCACCCCCCCCCTCCATACTTAGGATAAAGCACATCCTAAGTATAGGATATATACACATGGAAATGGGGTGAACGATAAAACGGGATAAGAAAGAATGAAACGAATAGATATACAAGAGGAGTGGATGTACAAAGGTCAAGAAGGTCGAAAGCGGACCTTCTTGCGAGATCGTTGAGGAATGGATTTAACAAGGTATAGGTCAATATTGGAGTCATCATTGGACATAAACTGATCAGGATCGACCAACAATGTATCCTCAACAGTCTTAGAGTGTGCAGGAATGAATCGATCAGTGGAAGTAGTGTGGACATGTTCTACCTAGGAAGTCTCGTAAATATCAAAGTAAAAAAGGCTCGAACTCATTATCCGAAAAAGTAAAATCAATTCCAGCCTGCGAGCCTCACCTAGATCACCATCCTCATTAGAAGGCCCAAATTCCTTTATAAAAGTAATCAAATAAAATTCAGCCTTATTAATCTCATCTAAATTAGGGTGAAAAGGAACAGACTTGTCAGTAAAAATAGTCAAATCATGTCCATCCTATCTAGTCTCAGAGACTGCCTTCCGCTATAGGGTTTCTATTATGTAAATTCCACGAATTTCATCAATGCATCACCACGTACCAGAAGGGGGAACTCCAAGGTCTATGCTTTTCAAGTCCTCCTCCTTGAAGAGGAATTACCAGGCCTTAGTATCATCCTACATACAGCAAAAATATGTGGTAGTATCATGAAGGCCAAAGTCCTTGGTGTTAACTAACACAGGCATGCTCTCATGGGATCCAGGTCCCTGGTCAGTAATGGGTATAGTGATCAACACATCGCTCCCTACATCAGAACATAAGTGAATCTCTCCTGATCCATTATCAATAACAGCTCTTGTAGAGGCTAGGAAAGGTCGTCCCAGGATGATTGGAGGGTGCTCCACAGGGGTTGAGGTCTCCATGGGTAATATGACAAAATCAGAAGTGAAGTTCATGCTCTGAATAAGAATGACATCATTTTCTAATATACCCTTTGGCTTCTTAATAGATCCATCAACAAATTGAACTGTCATCTTGGTTTTCTTGAGAGGCCCAAGTTGAAGAGACTGTACCATAGAGAAGGGTATTATATTGATTGAAACACCGCCGTCAAGGAGAGTGTTGTCACAAGAATAATCAGAGATGAAGCAACTCACAAGAGGTGTGGCAATGTTCCCTTTCTTAAAATGTGGACGATGAGAGATGGTGCAGGAAGTCGCCATGGTCAAGATGTGACGCTCAGATCTGCTCCTCCGCTTTCTCTTCTTGGGTTGAGGAGCAGATAAATGGGTCATGGCCTATTGAAGTGGGGCTTTAATGATCTCGTAAATAGTGTCCTTCACTTCGAGTTCAGTCAACATTTTTTGAATTTTTGAACCACCTCCATATAAGGGAGGAGATCTGAATCAGCATACACACGAGGATTTCCAAGAGCAGTATGTACAGTGGCATCCTCAGGGTCAAAGGTGGGACATGTGGTGAATGACTGTGTGAAAAATGGTTTGGCATGGGTGCCCTCTCCTCACAAAATGAATCAACATTGTGTCTCCAGAATGCTTTTGGATTTTTGAATTTTTCACATTTTTTGGTATTTTGGGTGATTGCAAGCTCTCATGAATATCCTTAAGTGAGTTCATATCCTGAAATAGTGAAGCAACATTCTGAATCTTATTTGATGTTAAATAGATTGCTAATCCTCGAATTCATATGCTCCATCATTTGGTTCAGGATCCCAAGTGTGGAAATCATGAAAGGTGACTCCAAAATCCCAGGATCGGGTAAGTGGGTAAGGGTAGGTGAGAATCAAAGTCCGACTCCTAAAATAATGGGTTGGACGGATATGCACAAAAATCAGGAGGAAGGTCCTCTTGGAAAAAGGAAGGTGGATTGGTTGGAGGGTACGAGGGATCCGTGAAGATCGGATTAAAATAACTCCAGTTGGTCGTCTCCGAAACAAGAGAAAAAGATTGGGACAACACGAGGGTCAAGTCAAAAGGTGTGAGGAAAAAGGCGCGAATGCACAGAAGAATCTAGTATGCACATGAAAAATTAAACACGATTCAAACCACCTATTCACCAACTCAACTCAGTGAAGACCGTAAAAGACCAGTCTCGTATCATCTTAATTTTAGAGTTAGGTGATCAAACACAAAGTTGTATAAACACTTAGGTTGATTTACGTAATTTGGGCATTAACCTTAATGTATACGCGAGCAATTTAAAACGAATACAATGAGGACGTTACTCTCCCCAAAACAATGATATTTCCTTACGTTTATTTTAGGTTGAGTTTTCTTCAGCAATCTCAAATTTTGGGCAGTTGTCACTTGATTTGAATATTTTCAATGAATCTCCTACCGAATGTCCAATTCCTTTTTAATTTATGTGACTGAAAACAAGGAAGGAGATCGGAAATGCCAATGCATGATTTAAACACAATGATGCATGCAACGATTAGAGATGTGTACCTTATCGCCAACACTCTACATGCAAAGTGATCCGTGTAGAATTTAAATACACAAAAATAAACTAACCTATATACAAATGCAAATGTACCATCCTAACAATAGCTTCTATCGACGGGAAAGAACAGGTTAATTTGACTACATCTAGGTACATGAGTTCTTTTTTAGGTTGTTTTGACCTAATTAATTACCTGACTCAAGCAAATTAATTAAAACAATAAAATAGGTAGCTCACGAAATTTGCGTGAAACAAAGAAAAATAAGGCGATGAAAACAAATCTGGTGAGGTCTACCAATTGCACTAGCACTTGGCGAAATAGAACCCGCAACAAATGAATGTCTGTTTCAAGAGTTCAAATGCTATAAATAAATAAAAGAAATTTTATTTTTTTTTGTCTCCTTTAATTCTTCTTCTCCTCTCTCACGCTATCCTGCAGCTTGGTGAATAATCAAGATGCCCCCACTTCGCTTGGGCGCTTCGACTCTCCTAGGGTCACCTCCTTCACTCCACGGGCCCTAGCAAGAAAAGAAAAGAGTGAATGTGCAAGAAATACAAATATCAAATATGAGCAAGAAAAATGAAATAAATGCAGCGAATATGAACAATGGAATAATGTGGAAAATATAAACAAATATTTACAACCAAGAATAGCAAGTCAAAAGAGAAACCTAAAGACCTTTGTCGTGCCTCCCGATAATGATGCCATTTTATTGACGAAAAACTTCAGGATAAAAATAAATGCGCAGTGGACGTCGTTGCAACCTAAATATCATGCAACAAAAAACATTTTTTTCAAGCTACAAAATTAATTACAAGAGAATAATGAAGCGAGAGAAAATTTTTCTACTTGTTTACCTATGTAGCAAATATGATCGAACTCAGGGAGGCAACGAATCCCGAGGGTTATTCAGTTGATCAAAAAAGTCAATTAAAAGAAAAAGGGATCTCAATTGCAAACTATCTTATTTTTTGAAGTTTTTATCTTTTTATTTTTTTTAGTTTTATTTCTATTTTTTATTTTCTGATTTTCATATTTTAATGATGATTTTATTTTCTTATATTTTTTAAATTTTAAAATAAGAAACAATATGCATAATGGAAGAAATAAGCGCACCACAGTCCTTTTGTATTTTTAATTATATAAAAAATGCTCAGAAAAATCCAGAGAAAATATTTTTAGGTTTAAAGGCTTTTAAATGTTTTTGGGAATTTTTCTAGAATTTTTAGATGTTTTTATATTTGTCTAAAAATCAAACACCGGCAAAAATTCTAAACAGCGCACACCATGTAGTAATTTGCAACTTAAAAATATTTTAAATGCTCAAAATTCCTGAAAACTATTTTTATGCTAAGATATAGACAAATATCTACAAACAAGAATTAAAATCACAATTTTAGAATTTTTTCTAGAATTTTTTATTATTTTTATAAGATTTTGAATATTTTTCAATTTTTGGGTTTTAAAAATATTTAATGCATGAAAGTTGGATAGAAATTGAATCATAGCAGAAGAGAATTAATATTTTTTTATTTTTAAGCAATTTTCGAATTTATATGAATTTTCAAATTTCAGACAGAGAAAATGACACATTTTTTATTTTTTTAATACTAACAAATGATGATAAAATGCAACGAAAAAATTATGCTAGATATATACCCACATTAAGAGCATAGAATGATTTTTGCAAAAATTATTGATCAATAAAAATAATTATTTCAAAGAAAATATCATGCAAATTTAAAGTCCGGAAACAGAGACTGAAAGGCAATTATTCAATGTTTTTACATCAGAAAATAACAAGAAAATAAAAGCAGGATGAAAAACGTAATTTACCCAAGAAACACTTGTGTGGTATGTGCTTGAATGTGGCGGGGGTTCCTTTTGTAATTCTTAGAAACAGGAGTCATATACAATTTTCCCAAATTTTTTTATTCCCTAGGGTTCATTTGTTCTTGGTTTTCTTTCTTTCCAAGTAATAGGGGGCACAAGAGTGTCGATGCCTTTATTCTTCAAAGCGACAGATGTTGGCAGGCGGCGCACTAACGCACGGGTTTGCTAGGCGAAGGTGCTGACAGTGGAGTGTTGTCGCCTTTGTTCTTTATAGCAACAGATGTTGGTGGACGACATGGTGTGTGTATACTGTCAGCTGGACGGCGCAAGTTTCATGCAGGTGATGCACGATGTTAGTAGGAGGAGCCCCAAGTGGTGCAGGGAAGGAGTCGCGGTGGGTCGATCTGGAGGGAATGTGGGCTGGGGGGGGCTACAAGTGCGAAGGCGGCACTGGGGAGACACATGCCCCTCGTGCGATCGGCTAGAGCAGCGAGGGCCTCACGCGGTGGCTTGGGAAGACGACGGCTGAGGGGCGGCACACTCGTGCGCGAGCTCGCTAGGAGGAGGTGTTGACTATGGAGGACAGCGGTTGAGGAGTGGCGTACTCACGTGCGGGCTCGCTAGGTGGAGGTGCTGACCATGGAGGACGGTGGTGCGATGGTTTGCGGTGACGCTACCAGAGGGGCGGTGATGACCTGTGCAGACGGCATAACAGCAGCGCCTGTGTGCTGGATTTTTAAATTTTTTATTTATTTTTTAGTTTTGTAAATAGAAACAAAAGAAACTTTCTCTATATAATTTTTTATTTTATATTTTTTTTAATTTCTTTATTTGGTTCTGCAAAAAAATGTAAGAAAGAAAAAACTATGTATTTTTTATTATTTTTTTATTTATAAACAAAATTATGATGCGAACACGACGACCCAATCTCAAAATCAAAACGGAATATGTGAACGAGGATCCGAAAAAAAATAAGGATTCGTATCTCTGACTACCATATGTGATCGGAGTTGGAAGATTGCCTGAGGTAGAATAAGAACACGAATAGATCGAGATGTGAAGGTGAAAAATCGAAATCGAGGGTGGATTAAATCGTGATGGGAATTCTATGATATAAGAAAAAAATGACAACGAAATAAATTGCGAGGAATAAAACTACGATTAACCTAATTAAAATAAGGAAAAGAAAGATGGATGTCACCTTAGGAGCGGAAAAGACCTTAATTACCTCGACGAAGGCCGACTCGTTGTCACCGAACGGCTCGGAGGCTAGGCACCCTTCTGCGACACGATAGCTCTCGGAGAATAGGCTCCTCTCACCAAAGATTGATTAAGTTAAAATGAGAGAGGAGGAGCCGTATAAATAGATAATTAATTGAGTTTGAATTTTCGAATGAAGATAAGAGATAAGAGAAAAATTTTGAAATGAGATAAAGATAAAAAAGACAACTAGTATTTAAAAATTATAAACAAAAATTAATTATTTTTTGTATATTTGTCACTTTATTAAATTGAAAAATAAATGTTATTTTTTTATTTTTTGTGGTGGTTATTTAAGAAATTTAATTATATACATTAACTATATACATATAGTACATTATTTACATGATTAAATAAGGAAATTAGTTTATTTTATTTTATTATTATTTTAATTATTTTTAAATTTTGAGTAATTATAAAAAATATTTAAAATTATTTACAAATATAATAAAAATAAATATATACAATAAATAAATGATAAAATTGCACAAGCCACCCCTGAAAACCAACTTTTTAACCGTAATTCCAAAAATTATGAAATCACAACCATATTAAAGATAATTTAATTTAGAATATAATGGAAGTGAGTTTGGTTCAATTTGATTTCATATGGAGCCGAAATTAATCTTTAAATTATCGCTTAATGGCTTTTTCCGGATGTGGTTACTTTTATTATATACATGATTTTATTTGACAAATATTTTTAATATTTAAGAAACATTTTTACTTACAACTTTTGTTTTGAAAATTATTTAATTTGAGGTCAATTTATGTAAAAATAAAATAGTGTTAGGTTTATACACAAAATAAGTTAGAAGTATTTACAACACATTTTTTTGGATTTTCTGATTAAGGACCCTATATGCCCTACTTTATTCATGGTCGATCAGATTAAGTCTTGACCTTCTCTCAGGGTTCAGGTCAGTATGTATCTATTACATATATATAGTCTTCTTCTTCTTCTTCTTCTTCTTCTTTTCTTTTATTTATTTTCCCTTTCTTTCTTTATTTATTTATTTTAGGTTAAAATAATAATAAATGTACACTATTTACACACAGATATAAGTTAGTAAGAATATGGAGTTAGTATTATATACAGGTATTTTATAAGGGATTTTAAGCTAATATAAATGAACAAAGATGATGAAATGCATATTCATCACCTTCCAAGAAGGCCCGCACTTTTTTGTAAGAAATCCTGCATTTTTTATGTTTGCTTTTGTAAAAAAATACAATGTGTGATTTTATACAATGTATAGTTGTGCATTACAATGTCCAGTTGTAATATAAAATGTTTACCTGTTCTAATAAAGTGGTTATCCTTAGGGGATGCAACTTAGCTACCCACATCCTTATTTTTTCTTTTTTAAGATATTTTTTAGTAACAAGTGAGAATATTTAGTTCATTAGATGACAATATGTCCACATTCAAATTTTGTGTAAAATAGACATTTCCATTTATAATAGGTCAAATTTAGTAATGATGAGACCCATAAAATCTAATACATTTGATTGATGGGATATTAGTATCGAAGTGGGTCGAAATTTCGAATAAGAATATGTTGTCATATAATGATTTACATTCCCCGATGTGTTAAAAAACCTAAAAACATTTTAAATAAAGGTGCAGTAGCCAAGTTGGCTCCCCACAAGATAGCCCCCCCTCCACCCCATACACACACACACCCCAGATGCACACACACATACGCACACATGTATATATACATGTATATATATGTATATGTATGTATGAATGTATGGATATGCATGCATATAATTATGTATGAATTTATGTATATGTGTGTGTTAGTGTGTGTGCATCACACACAAAGAGATACATATACATGTATGTATGTATGTGTGTGTGTGTATGTATGTATATGTCTACACATACAAACAAACAAATGCATATATATATATATATATATATATAGAGAGAGAGAGAGAGAGAGAGAGAGAGGATAGGGAGTATGCACCCATGTGCATGTAATTTTAAATGCATAACTACCACCTTTTTTACTTTTTTCGAAAAATAATGCCATGTATATTCACTATAAATCCCTCCTATATGTCATTCCAATTTCATCAGAAAGAGAGACTCGTACGCCCTCCATCCTGAATAAGTCGCTTACAACAATTCTAAGACCGTTAAAAATACATGTTTAGATGGAGTGCATAGGAGTCTCTATTTCTGACAAAATTGGAATGACATATAGGAGGGATATGCAGATGAATATATGTTGAGGTATTTTTTGAAAAAGTAAAAAAAGTGGAAGTTATAGGCCCATGTGCATGTAAAATTGCATGCACCTGAGTGCATACTCCCTATACTCTCTCTCACATACACACACACATAGACACACATAAACAAACACATACATATTCATTCACATGTGCATAAGTACACTTATACACACAAAAAAAGAGGAGCGATCTTGTGAGAGGATATTTTGAAAGGAAGATGAGATCAAAATAACATGGTTGTAAAATTCTAAAATATATCAATGTATTAGATTGAAATGATTCTTTACCTTTATTCATAGTTCGATAACCTAACAAAACTTCTCTCATCCTGATTAATATCACACCTCAAATACACCCCAAGTTCCACTCAGATTCAATGATGAATCCTCTCGGGCTTCTATTATGGTCTTCAACTATGCTGGCCTTGCTTGATCTACCTCATGGATTCTTGCCTCCACATCATCCCACACGCGAAGTCCCTTTTCCTGCATTGTTGCATCTAACTCCGTGTATGTTCGTGAATCTATATAAAAATATATGTTTTTATCTATATATGTACATATTTATGTAAATGTATTTGTTCATTTATGTACGTGTTTGAAGACGTGCACTAGAGACAGAGAGGAGGGTATCCATATGTGTGGGGGTAGCATATAAACCCCTTTAGGATTAGAGTTTTAACTCCTCATCTGTACTACAATTCTTCCACCATATTCCAAGAGATCCACTACCACTCGAAGCATAGCCTAGATGCATACAGACGTTATAAATATTAGCTATTGGTGAATTTGTGATTCATCGCCCTTATTCTTTCGTGTTGGCTAAAATTCTTGGTAAAATACATGTAAATAACCACTAATTCCAACTAAGTATCATTCTAACCACAATTATTAGTATTATATATTTAACACTTATTTTACCCAAAATAAAAAATAAAAAGAAAAAGAAACGAAAAGAAGGATGTAGATATAAAATATATACATACCGATCCTAACCCTAAGACCAGGTCAATATTGATTTGGTCAACAAAATAAATAAGTGGGGAGAGATAAAGGATCCTAACAAATAAAAATATCAATAAAATCAAGATCAAAAATATAATTTATCCATTTTTACAATGTAAATATTTCATCGATTTTATTTATCACTTATATCATCTCAAACTAAAACACTTATTTTATAAAAAGATGTTCATAAAAATATATATTTTTTATAAAAATATTAGAAAAATAATTCTTCACAAAAATAATTAATTATAATGGATCGAAAAGGCTGTAAAAGTCTACTTCTGAGGTTCATAAATATTAAAAGAAAAATCCAAACGATCCAAAATCAATTTTAAATTTCATTTTATAGTTAATATTATTTATTAAAAATATTTAAAAATCCAGATAAATTGGGTAAGTTTTGGCGTTTGGGCCCCGTTGTACATATGTACAATATGTAGAATGTTCCCGGATTTTTAATTAATTAAGCATAAATCTGACTAACTTAATTTCTTCTCCAAAAATCTTCTCTCTCTATATATATAATACACAAATATAATTAATACAAAATGCCAATAAAACCTGAAGCAACAAAGCCGCTACCTAAATTTTTCGAACCTCACAACTCGGTCGTATGAACTCCGAATTGGGCAAACTCATCTTAAAATTCATATAATTCAATTACGTGCAAAATGACACTTATTTTGGTAAGTGTATGTGAGGACCGTATTGGTATAATTCATATTAAATTATTAACTAATTTATTGAAAATTACATATAATTATTTATTAAATTATTTACAATTTATATTCACATTATTCATTTATTTAATTTAATATATTATATACTTATTTACTATTTATATGTTGTATATGACTCCTTTATCATCTTCTCTGTTTTGTCTTTTTCCTCGTCTGTTCTTTCTCCGCCACATGGCAGCCTCTCATTGGTCCTCCATTTCCCTTTTCTTCTCTCTTCCTCCTTTCCTTTTCCCCTTCTCCTTCCCCGTAAGTTTTCTTCTTCCCCACATCTTGCGCCTCCTCCGCATCTTCTCTTCTTCTCCGTCACTAGCCAATAACCCGGTTGTTGGGGGTCGTTCGCCAACAACCCTGTGATCTCCTCCTCCGCCGGTGATGCCCGCACCACCTTGCTAGGGCCCCAAGTCTTCTAACCCTATATATAGTCCGTCAACCTCTGAGCTCCGAGCTATCCGCCATTTTCATTCCTCTACCTTCAAGTTCTGGAGTTGGCGAGAGAGCTGGTGATAGGAGCCCGACATCCGTCGAGAGAGAGAGTTGAGAGAGGAGCGGCGTGATCCGTGCCGGTGTCGACTCCCTCCACCGCGTGAGAGCCTCCGACCTGCTGATCGTCGAGTCGAAGAACATCATCGGAGCTCGAACTCCGATCTTACAGGCATTCATCGTCTCCAAGCAACCCACAATGTTTCCAATCCAATTAGGTTCCCTCTTCTGACTATATTCCTCCTCCTCATCTATTTTTCTCTCTGTTTCTCCTTCGATTTCATCTCCGATTATCACGTCACCGCCCAGCCATCCGTTACCCCCATCAGATCCCCTCCATTTATTCTCCGCCTCTCATCCCTTTCATCTCCATTCACGATCAGTGATCGGATTTCCTGGAGCTTTCTACCGCCTTCACCAGCTCAATCGTTCATCTTCTATGAAACTGTGAGACTGATCTCTTGCGCTCGAGTCAGATCGTATTATTGCATGATCACAAGGAGCGTCTGGATCTAAGGAATGATCTATCCCGGGCAAAGCACCGTTGTCCGCCGTTCTTTCGAAATTTGGAGCCGAACACCACTGATTTGCTCTAATCGAAGACCACCTAGATGACGCATCTCTCCTTCACCTGGATTTGTTCTGCCATCAAAAGAGCACCTGCAGTCCAACCGCTTCATATGGAGGCGAAGTACTTGAACAAAACCTCGAAGAGCTAAGCTTTCTTCCCGGAGATCCCTGGAGAATCACTACATTGATTGAGCATTTGCGAATTTCCTGCACTAACAACGGACCACCAAGTACTACAGGAGCAACACCATCAAAGTAATCGCTTTCAAATAGCATCTGGAGGCAAAACACCGGCTCAATCCGAATAGAATCATCGCTGAAGTTTGATAGATCGCCACTGCCTGGAATATAATTAGGGAAGATCAGGGGCCGACTACAGAATCTACCGGAGCACTTCGATCATCCGCCATTCCAACGCCATCCGCCTCGCCACGCATCGGCATCAGATCGAATGCACCTCCCTGTCGTTTAACTTCTGTCACGCGCTATGCGCGTGCTTTTCTGAGGTCATTCTGGATCCAGAGGTAGGTCTTGCATGCGATGTTGCACATGCGTACAGAAAATTTGCGATAACATTCCCTGATGTTTTGTCATTAGCATACTGGTCTAGCAGGAGGAGCAAGCACTCCTGCATTTCCAGAAAACTACATAAACGTCCCTCCAACTACATATAACCCTACATGCTTATAATGCATAATAAATAAAAATACAAAACAAAAATACAATAAAAATATGTAGTAATAAACATTACTTTACTATATGCACTATTAAATAATATTTTGAAATATAAAACATTTTCTGTTTTTAAGAAATCATTAAAACACTAAAATATATAACATACTTTAAAAATCACAAAAAATAAAAAAAACATTTTGAAAAAATTAAAAAAATTATATTTAGTGTATTTTATTGTATTTTACATAATGAATAAAAATAAAATAAATATTAAATTAATAAAAATATAATATTCATTAAAACGTACAAAAATCATAACTAAATAAATAAAAATCACACAACCTATCATTTTCATTATAATTTCACCTACATTCTAATAAAAAATAAAAATATTTTATCCAATTTTCAACCTTAAAATAAACAATTCCTCACATTTTTCAATAAAAACCTAATTTTTATCTTTAAAAATAACACAAAAATCCATAAAAATGTTAAAAAAACCCTTAAAATTCATGAAAAAATAATATAAAATTCATAAAAATTAAATAAAAAAACCAGAAAAATATTGAAAAATAAATAAAATTAGAAAATCCATAAAAACATTAATTGTCTACAGTTTAACCCTAGTTTCCAATAGTTTGCCTCCATGAGTTCGACATTCCTATGCTTTCACTATACATCAAAGTTTAGGAGTATAAATAAAAAATAGGACGATTAACTAAAAATTAATCTTTTTTGCAAAAACTTCACCTGGCCAATTCAACGACATTGTTCTTCTTTTAGAATAGTAGATCATGTGGTTTATCAACTGTAGTTGTTTCTTGCTTACTTATCTAAGTGTTTGATCCGCATTTTAATCCTCCATGTGCAACAAACTGAAATGACTACCATATGTTCATTTGAAGGAGGAGGAGTTGATGTCATCACACAATATGAAGATCAAGTGGTTCACATGTAGGAATGGGTTAATTCTTTGTTAGTTATGATCTGTACCTTCTTCAGCAGCAAACACATGATTATCGTTGGAAAATAACAGCACAAAGATACTTATCCCTCGAAGTTACTGATGCAGGATGAAAAGGTGCACTCGACAAATATGCTATGGTTGGCAATGATATCACTGTAGAGGTTGTTGATGGGAAGATTGTTATGAGTCTATGACTGAGATTAGAGAGTCTATGCATGATAAAGTCTTGGACAAACAAGCTATTGTTGAAGCAACATATTTCCTCACTTTGAACAAGAAGGTGCTTCTCTAAAAGAGCATCTAGATCATTTAAGCATGTTACTTATAAATATAAAAAATATATACATCAATATATATAATGATGTTGCCGTTTTGATTTTATTATTATTTTTGACACTGTTGTTTGAGAAATTTGTTTAATCATTCATAGTTGACATATAAGACATTATCGCTAGAATAAATTTAATTGAGTGTCCAAACTTGTCAACTTCATCACATGGCTTGTATGAATCGTGAGGTCATGTAAGTTGTGGGATTTGAAATGGCCCACTAGAAGAGTTATGATTTCACAAACGATTCCAAAAACGAAATGTCACCCCTGACCCCACCTTCAGCTTCATCACTAGCTTGAGCTGTGGTAAAATGTCATGGATTCCACACCAAAGGGAAGATTCAAATCTTGTTCTACCTACCTTTACGGAGAATTTAACCCCATAAATGGTATGCAACAACCTAATATCCAATCTATCGGTGTCACCTCAAATCTGTACCACCCACTTTACCAAAAGAGCTTTATTCATGCAACTCAGATCCTGAATTCCTAGACCTCCTTCAACTTTCTGTCTTGATAGATCGCCCATCGAATCAGGTGCATACCCGGTCTCTGTTGCTTCCCGTTAGACCAGAAAAATCTTCTCATCAAAACCTCTATTTTCGTTCTGACCCCTGCCGGCATCATCCTCATAGAGAAGAAGAAGATAGGAATTGCTGATAACACATGTTTCAGAAGAATCAACTTCGCCCCCTTTGAAAGAGTAACTGCCATCCATCTTGCCAGTTTCTGCTCAAATCTCCTGAGGACCATGTCCCATTCTGCCTTTATGAGTCTTCCTGCCATGAGTGGCAACCCCAGATAAGAAATCGGGAGACTCGCTTCTATTAATCTTGAGACGGGAGATGCTGATAAATATCTCTACCTGTCGTCTTGCCCTTCTATCCATTTCTTATATGTCGTCCAAAAAATCACAGTGTCGTCGGCATATTATAAAAGTGGAATCGAAATAGACCCCACACTGAAACCTTCGCACCACCCCTCATCGATCGATCTCCTGAACATTACACCTAAAGCGTCTGACACCAACATAAAGAGCATTGGCGCCAACGGGAATCCCTGTCGCACTCCCCCCTGCGGCTAAAAGAAGCCACCTTCCGACCTCCCGTTCACCAAAACCGTATAGGACAATGTCGTTACGCACCTCTTCATCCACTAGATTAATAAAGCCACGTCAACAAAGCGATGCCCACAAGAAATTCCGATCCACACAATCATATGCTTTTTCAAAATAGATCTTCCACATCAACCCCTTCCAGTTTTCCCGTCGCCACTGGAGGCAAATCTCAGACGCCATCACTAGCCCATCAGCCATCTGTCGTTCGGAAGATAGTTTGGATGTTTATTGCATACTTACTATCATTGATCAAATGTATTCTGAATATATATAGATCCTTATTTATTGCAGTTGTTCAATCACATGACACCTCATAGATTGCTTATTTATCTTATAAATACCAATAGCAGAAATGTCATCATAGGAAATGTTGCAATGTGCAAAATCATTTGTATTAGTTCTGTAAATAAAAGATGCATGACTGAATGGTGGGAAATATTTCACAAGTTTGCCATGTTCCAGGCTTGAGGAAGAATCTTATATCTCGTGAATCCTAAAGAGTATAATTATAATGATGTAGGAAGAATATTGTAGATAGCCAAAGAAGGCACGAACATCATCCACGATACCTAGCGAAAATCCTTTATGGTTTTTAGGGGGTCTACAATTACTAGTTATTTTATTATTGTGTCCCAAGGAGTGAAATATGCATCCAAATTGCAATAGATGCGACTAGGGAGTATGTCCTCGATTAGAAATGTCTTCTTGGAGATATGAAAGGATCCAACTTGGAGTTTTGTGAGCATTAAGTGTTAGGAAAACAACATACGAAACTACTTAACAAAGTAGTTCACAAGATAAAGAAGATGCGGGGTTACATCCACATTGATTATTGGGGCCCCTCCCATGTTTTATTTTTAGGAGATGTTTAATATTTCTTGTATGTTATCGATGATTACTCCAAAATGCTTTGAATTTTCATAATCAAACTATGAGCGAGATATTCAACACTTAGAGATAGTGGAATATCTTGGCAAAGAATCTGACCTCAAAGATGTTCAAGTGCATGAGCTTTAGCTTGAAGTTTTATTTGTCAAAGTTCAATGAGTTTTACAAGGAAGGAGGTTCCAAGGCTATACCACAACAAAATGCAAGTTGTTGTATATATGAACATGACGCTTCCGCAGAGAACAAGGTGCATGTTGTGAAATGATGGATGACAAGGTAGTCTAGATGAAGATGTGAAGATGAATTATTACGTAGTGAATTGGAGCCCTATATCTATGTTTGACTACAAGACACGTCGGTTGGGTCTGGTAATAATCCAGATTATTCAATTTTACATTTTTTTGAGTGTGTTATGTACTATTTATGATGTGAAGGAAAGTTTGAACCACAAAGAAAGGCGTATCTACAAGTTATTATGAATCCCTACAAGTATAGGATGATTAGTAAGAATGTTACCTATATATTACAAACATCATAGAAAATATAGATGGAGCAAAAGTAGAATGAACCCATCAAGTTGCTTTTTTTACAGGTCTTCAAGGTGGAAAGCGTACAACTCGATATTTAGAGCATTCAAGTAGGATCAGGTCAAGTCTTTTTCGTGCATTGATTGCGCAACTATCGTACTACTGTACCATGTCTATTTTCAAATTATGTATGCAACATGACTTTTTTATAATAATGAAAATAAAAAAACTCCATTATTTCCTTCGTAATCCAAAAAATTGATCGTCAGTGCTTAAACAAATCTTTCAATCTTTCTCACAGCTACATCTGTATTTCACATTGATGAACTTGCTCTTCATATCATATACGAAATAATTCCATTATTCAAAAAATCCAGTCAGGTACATTCCCGCCCCTTCGTTTCAGTGAATCACAGCCAATCCACAGAGACCCAGCAGACACTATATCCAACTCAACAAGATACTGTTTCGAAGAGGATTAGTGCATAAAAAATGGGTGATATTTGACAAGCAAAAATAAACATGACTGAGGATTGCAGTGTAGCAAGAAAAGGGAAATATTTGGAGAACTTTACATCAGAAGGATGCAAAATTACACAGCGAAAAGACTACAGACGGCAAAAAGTATCTAAAATCTACAACTATGTGGGTACATAGTCATCTGATGTGGGAATCAGATGCAGCACTAAGAACCAATATGCAACAACTAACACCGCTAACTGCACAAGCAAGCACAGCGCCGTGTTCTGCAGTGTCAACACCTTGCCCTTCCCCACCAATTTCTGACAGGAGGCGTCCAGATCCTCTGCTTGGGATTTGAGAGCGGCAACTCGGCCCTCGGAATCACTGAGCCTGGTGACAAGCTCCTCGTAATTGTTCAGGAGTGACTTCTGCTCCTCTGACAGTGCAACTTGGTCCTCCAATGCCACTTTCCACAGCTGGACTGTTTTTCGAAGGGTCATGCATTCGATCTCCAGCTCCAGTTTGTTCTTCAATATGTTTTCGAGTTCCGACTCCATGTTCTTGTACTCATATTGAAGATTAGGTGGAACCACGCCTTTAGAATCGTTGGTTGGTTCTCGAGTCCCACTAAGGGTTGAGTGAGAATCAAGATCCTTCAGTTGTGTTCCATCTGCAGGCGTAGGTGCTTCTTGCAATTTGCTCTCGGCATGTTCGGAGGACCCAGTAGGCTGCAGGCAGGACTGAAGAGATGGGGAGCTGACTCCTTCAGTTTCCTCAGAGTAAAAGTTGCTCTCAATCTCCTCGAACATCTGCACTTCTGCAGAGATAAAAGGGACAGAAACCTTGTAAAAAAACGTAACACATGAATCAAGTTATGCTGGTACGTTAAATGAAATTATGCTGGTACGTTAAATGACAGCAAACTAAATCTTACCCAACTATCTACAAGTTGCATTTATCGTGGATTCTCCCAGCAAAATCAATGATAACATTACTTGGTATTAAATTTAAATTTAAAATAAGAATCATAGCAGTTTTATCATAGAATAAAGAAAGGAAGCTTGAAAGCAGCACAATACTAGTAATGTCAATTAGCTTTTCCATCACATCTCAAATAGAAACAAGGACAGCCTGCAATTAATTAAATGCCAGCTTTTTTAATCCTCAGAAAATAAATACTAAAAAATACACTGTAGCCATGCAATAGACTGTTTTGCAAAATACAGCTTCAGACTAAGATTACACTCGATGACTTTCTGTGAAGCTTTAGGTTTAAAAGATGCAATGATAGTCAAGCTCATCAAATGCGTGAACAATGACATGTTTCATTATATTTCATTACATGCCATTCAGATAGAGTCCTGCAGTTAATAAACAACACTCTGCCCACCAAATTAAATATAAGCAGAACAATCTTTCCAATCCATGCTGTAACGGAGCAGAATGGATGTTCACTTTCCAAATTAACAAAAAAACAATCTACAACAGCTTACAAGTAATATTCTTCATTCTGTTTTCTGGAAAGCTAGGGATGACCTGTCCAGATTAATTGTCATCTAAGTAGATAAATAATTCCACCATTTGATGTTTATATATAAGAACAAAACATGACAAGAACAAGATGTGAACCACCATTATAACAAGATACAATAGAATACTTCCCTCAACATGGAGCAAAAAAAAAAACAATCACCCCAGTAAAAGTCAAGTTCAGATGAAGCCTCGAGGACTTCCTGACATAAGTGCAGGTGAATTTTTATTGGATGAAGCCAAAAAAACAATCACCCCAGCCATACGAATCATTTTTATTGGAAAAATGAATTCTGAATTTTGGACACCCATGATGGCGAGAAAAAAACATGGTTAAAAATTTTTTCGAGTTTAAGAGATCACATTAATAAAAGTGGTCATCTATATGTACTCTGCTCTAAGGAATCTGATAACACAAGTGCAGGTGACAAGTTCATCTGCAAAGTCTTCATAATCAAGGAAGCAGCTGATCAATAATAGAGACAAGTATAGACTAGCTACTTTCTTAGAAAACAACACAGTTTATTCCAACTTGGACATATCATCATCGACAGGACAGCTCATGTATCCATGATACAGAAATAAAAAAAACCATAAATTTTCTTCATCTTTTCAGCATCTATCATTTAATACTGTGGTCCCGAATATAAGAGAGAAGGCAAATCGTTGGGCTAAAGCACAATGGCAGGGGGACAAGAGAATCATAAAAAACACAACCTTAGAAAAAGATATCAACATAGTCTAACTGGAAAGAGAACATAACCAAGATAAAATCCAAAACAGTGGAATGGCAAAGGTTGTATATTACGAATACTAGAGAGAATAAAGGTTGAACTCCACGGATCTAAAACAAATTTAACTGAGGGCGAAGTTCACAAAAGCACTTCTATTGTGTGGGGGTGTGTTGGTGAGATTGTCTACAACATTGCACATTGTACATGGAGATTGTACATTTATGAATAGAATATTTCCCACTGTAAATAAATAAGGAAATGCAACGAAAACTCAATGCTCTACAATGACTAATTCAATGCAAGTATTAATGATTAAAGAACTATTGTTAGACTATTTGCTTGCAAAAAATAAGCATATACATGGGTGACCAATTGAGCATTCACATAAGGAAAGGAAAATCCCAAAAGCCCTTTCACATTACTAAATTTCCGACCAATGCAAACTGAAAATGACATTCTTGCAACATCTCTTTCCTTGATATTATGAGTGGATTGGATATTGTGAGATCCTCCGGAGAAACACGTTTTCAAAGAATAAGGAACTAAAAAAATTAACACCAGAAGAAAAGAGGAACTGAGATACATAACACAAAAGGACAACCAAAACTGCAATGGAGAGATCAAAATACATGATATACCTCTCTCTAGAGCTTCCTGAGCTGCCTGGAGAAGACTGATCGGTTCAATGAAAGGATCTGGATCATTGTTCGCGTGAAAACTCTCATCTTCTTCCCTCCTCACCTCCTTGTTCTCATGACTTGCATCGTCCTTCAACTCGTTGATGACCACCTCATCATTCTCCTCCCCGTTCTCCTTATAAAACCCATCTTCCAAATCATCCTCACTCTGGCCTCGTGGCCCTTTGCCATCGTAATTCACAGACCCCTTGCTCTGCCTCCCATTACTACTGGTACTCCCCGCTTGCAAAAGCATCGCATTTGAGCTCCTCACGTCTGACTCCACGCTCGATCGTGACGCGTCCCTCCCTTGTGTGAACCTATCCTCTCTACTCTTCTTACTAGAATCGCCTACACCACCCCTTCCCCTCGTCCCTTTATGCTGCACAACCACACCCTGACCCCTGCCCTCGGACCCCTTCCCCCTACTCTTCTCCCGTCCAAATTCAAACCTCTGCCGCAGCCCGCTGGTGGCTGTGGACGACTTGCTACTCCTGTCCTCGCTGTTCTCTGAATCATATCCGAGCGAGAACCCTGTTTCAGTGACCAACATCTCCAATTCAGGACCCAACACTCCAACCCGCAACTCCAACTTCCTGAAATCAGCAGAAGCCACCGAAACCTCCACCTCGACGTCGATGTCGTCACCCTTCGCTTTCTCATCCCCGCCGGGCTTCACAGATTCGGGATTCGAGAGGCCCCTCTTGAGAATTCTACCGGCATCAATTCCAACACTCCCCTCCTTACTCGTCTCCCTCCTTATTCTCCTCCACTTCCTCAGCCCCTTTCCCTTGGTGCCACCGGTACTAGGGGGCGTTGCCCAAGATACGTCGCCGCCTTTCTCAACCCTTGCGACCTCTCCGTTCGCCTTGCTCGCCGGGGACCCGACCGCGGCAACCTCGTGACTCGTTTCGCCGTTGATTTCGACCTTGATCCCATCAAGAACCGATCTTGCTTCGAGATTCACGACCTTGTCGCGCTTCTCATCCTCATCCTCGGATTTGTGGACACTCGCAGCCGAATCCATCACCCGGAGAAGCTCCCAGCAACCCTAGAATCGAGCAAGTCCGGAGCTTTTGCGGATTAAGGCGAAGGTGAGTGGAAGAGCTGCAGAATTTCTCATGAAAGATTATGAATTTCGAGGAATTGGGAAGTGAGTAGTTGGGAATTGGTACGTGGGGTCTCGAATTGGGTGGAAAGATGGCACCTTTGCGGCGAGATCTGGAGAATTTTGGGGATCGGGGAAGGGTGGCGGGTGAAATTTCGGGGAGAAAGCTACAGCGAATCCGATCGAGGAAAGGTTCGAATGACGGCAACAAGTTTATTGGAGGTTTATTTTGGAACAGTGCTCCTGATTTGGTTGGGAATTGGACAGGGCCCTAAAATTTTATGTTCATGGCATCACTCTTAATAAAGAAAAAATGGGGCTGTCACATACGAGCACGCACTCACTCTTTTTTTCATGTATTTTTATTTTTTTAAATACCTCAGTGTATATTCATCAATATATCCTTCAAATATGCTATTCGTATTTCGTCAAAAATAGAGACTCATGTGCCCTTCATATAGAATATGTAATTTTAACGGTCTAAACATTACTGCAATTGATATATTATAAATGATGGACATATGAGTCTCTATTTCTGACGAAACTCAAATAACATATAATATATAGAGAGAGAGATGAGTGATCCTATGAGATGGGATTTGGTGAGATGGGAGGTTCTGGATCACTAGTTTCAACCTTCTCTCTCCTGGTTGAAACTAGTGGCCCAGAATCTCCCATATATACTAGTTTCAACCTTCTCTCTCCTGGTTGAAACTAGTGGCCCAGAATCTCCCATATATATATATATATATATAGGAGTGATCCTATGAGAGCAAAAAGTTGTGAGAGAATGAGAGGAATGATTCTGGACCACATGATTCTGTTTTCTCTCTCCTAGTCTTCTCTCTCCTGGGTGAATCATGTGGTCCAGAATCATCGCTCTCATGCTCTCACAAATTTTGGCTCTCATAGGATCACTCATATATATATATATATATATATATATATATATATGGGTCATATGTGGCTGCCCCCTAGGGGCAGCCAACATGGCTGCTCCCGCCTTATTTGGGCAAATTTGTTTATTTTTTTTGAAAAATAACAACATGTACATTCATCCCTATATCCCTCCTATATACCATTCGAATTTCGTCAGAAACAAAGACTCCTACGGCCTCCATCCCGACAGTAATTTTTTAACGGTAACATGATTTTTGTAAATCGATACCATCGAGATGGAGGCCGTAGGAGTCTCTGTTTCTGACGAAATTCGAATGGCATGTAGGAGGGATATATGGATGAATATACATGGTTCTATTTTTCAAAAAAAAATAAAAAAATGCCGAAAAATGGGGCGGGGGCAGCCCCATTTTTTCCATATATATATATATAGGAGTGATCCTATGAGAGCCAAATCCTGTGAGAGCATGAGAGCATTCATTGTGGACCACATGATCCAACCAGGAGAGAGAATACCAAGAGAGAGAAAACAAAATCATGTGATCTAGAATGCATGCTCTCATATTTTTTTGCTCTCATAGGATCACTGCTCATAGAGAGAGAGAGATCCTACTCAATGGAGTAGATAACTTACCTACTCCATTTTCATTTTTTGTCATATTTTTATTTTTTTAAAAAATACTCCCATGGATTTTCACAACTATATCACTCTAGTATGTCATTCAAATTTTGTCAGAAATAGAGTTTCTTACGACCTCCATCCAGACAAATATTTCTTAACGGTCACAGATTTTGTTGTATTTTACCTGTTCTAGATGGAGGCCGTAGGAGTCTCTATTTCTGACGAAATTTGAATGACATATTAGATGGAAATAGTTATGAATGGAAGCATTTTTTCAAATAAAATTTAAAAAAAGGTGGAGAAAATGAAAATATAGTAGGTAAATTACATACTCCATGGAGTAGGATCCCTTTCCTCTCTCTCTATGTGTGTGTACGTTAAAGGAGGCTACACCCTGGGTGTAGCCAATTGGCTACAACCACCCCCATTTTCCCTTATTTCTTATTTTTTTGAAAGATAAAAATATGTATATTCATCATTATATCCCTGTAACACGTCATTTCAATTTCGTGAGAAATAGAGACTCATATACCCTCAATCTGAAGTGGGTCAATTTCAGCAATTCTGAGACCGTTAAAATTTGACAGTCTTGATGGAGGGGATATAAGTCTTGAATCAGGTCGAATTTTTAATGATACATTGACAACATATTGTGATCTAAATTCCAATAGGTTTCATTTCAAAAAAAATAAAAAATATATGGGAAAAGGGTGGGAGCATGTAAGTTGGCTACACTCAGGGAGCATACTCCATTTTCCTCTCTCTCTCTCTCTATATATATATATATATAGGTGGGGTCTCATTAATATTGTGGTGAGCCATTGAGTAGATTCGTCATATCTCAATCCGACGGTTACATCAAAAAGCTCATCCAAAAGGGCATTTTCGTCATATAGATTTCATTAATTTCGAGTTCCATTTATTGGTTTCAAATTGTCATTCTAAGCTTTCTCGATTTGATATTTTCACAAATGCCTTTATTGATTAATTTCCGATTTTATTCCAAACGATATGAATTCAACCATAGCTTTGTAAAGTACAACGAGTTTTTGTAAAATATATTTTACTCTTTGTAATTTCATTAATGATTTCATTTTATTATTGTATTTCATTTTGTAAATGGTTGTATCCATTTTGTAAATGGGTACATTCAATTTGTAAATCCAACGAGTTTTTTGTAAGAGTATTCTTCCTCTTTGTAAACTTCAATTTTTTGTAATTGTGTATGTCTATTTTGTAAAAAATACGTGAATCTTTGTAACTGAATCTCCCTCCTTTGTAAAATTCGTGCATGTTTTCCACTGCGTTAAAGTTCAGTTGCCATACATGTTTTCGAGTTCTGCAAAATAGAGAAACGACAACGAGATTTGTAAAAAAGGTAAATAAATATGTAAATCTGAATGTCAGTTAAGTAAAATTATTATACCATAATGTAAATCTACGTCACCTTCGATTCCGCCTCCTCAGAGAGGTCCGCTATGACCTTCAGCGCGTCCCGATCGCCATGGCCCTCATTCACCTCCAGATCAGACCGTCGTTCATGCACGGCATCGTGCGCGCCGCCTCCGACGTCCAGCCTTCTAGGCGGTGCTCCTCTCCACCTCGCGAGCGCGCGGACCATAATCTCCGGCCCGTCCCTTGAGCAGTGTCTTCACCTCCGACGCCCAACATCCACCAGATCCCCATCGTCCATGATGCTCCATCGCGGGTGGCCATCCGCTCGTCGACATCCGCGCCGAGCCGTCCACATCGTCGTTGCCATCCTCCGCACCGCTCCAGCGACGTCCACTGCAGAGAAGAAAGGGGTTGATTTCAACAGAGAATCCTATTTTGAGGGTTATTAAATTGTGGGTTATCACATACCATTTTTAGAATGTGACAAATTACCAAAATAGTTTTTCTACTATTAAAATGATGTAATTAATGTGCCATTTATCACAACCGTGTGATTTGAATTAAATGGATGAGATGGAGGGCTCACCACAAAAGTGGTGAGACCCCACCTCATTTGAAGTTTCTCATATATATATATATATATATATATATATAGAGAGAGAGAGAGAGAGAGAGAGAGGAAAGGGATCCTACTCCATGGAGTAAGTAACTTACCTACTCTACTTCTTTTTTTTCCACTTTTTTTATTTTTTTTGAAAAGTGCTTCCATGAATTTTCCTAATTATATCCCTATAATATGTCTTCTAATTTTGTTAGAAACAAAGACTCCTATGTCCTCCATCTAGAACATTAAAAAATAGAGTAAATTTATGACCTTTGAAAAAAATTGTCTAGATGAAGGCCATAGAAGTCTCTGTTTCTGACAAAAGTTGAATGACATATTAGAGGGATATAGTTATGAAAATCCATGAAAGCATTTTTCAAAAAAAATAAAAAAAAAGAAAATGGAGTAGGTAAGTTGCCTACTCCATTGAGTAAGATATCTTTTCTCATATATATATATATATATATATATATATATATATATGAGGTCTTTTCAAATGAGACATGGTCCTTCCATGTGTAAGGAAGGCTAACGATCATAGCCATTATATTTAAATCTAACAGCTTGATTAATTAGTTTGCCCAAAAGGGTATTTTGGTCATCATAGTTTGCATTAATTACAGATATTATTTAATATTTTGAAATATTAAATGTAGTTAGATCTAATTTTAGTATTTTTTCTTAATACCATATTTAAATAATGTCCAGTTTTTGCTGGTTGATATAATGTGGGACATATGTTTGTATCCTTACACGTTTTTTTGTATAATATTTGATTCCTTTTGTAAAGATTGTATGTTTTTTGTATAGTCCATGTTTCATTCAAATTTCATTAGTCATTTGTAAAATTTGTATGATTATTTGTAGAATACAACTCATATTAGCAACACATTAACTATTTTTATATTTTTTGATTTATGTGAAATATAGAATCCTTTTTCATAATAATGTATAATACATGTCTCCATATGTATAATACACATATAAAATATGTATTTCGCATCTAAAATGTATCATACACAAAAACTACATTTTTTTCATTCTCATCCAATTGATATATAAAAAATACACATCAAATATGTATAATACAAATCACAATTGTAATAATAAACATCAAAATTGTATAATACACATGCAATATGTAAAACATAATGGTTGGACCATCTGCGCGAGGCACTACAGCTCCCATCGCCGTCCACCAAATGCCACCACCACCAGCCGCACGCAACCGCAACCAATCGCCCTCCAATCTCTCGGACATCCACCGCAGCTTGTTCCTCAATCCCTCTCATGGAGAGCAGATTCACCACCGATGCCCGTTTGGGGGGCCTCCTTGTCAACCATTTCCACCTGCGTTGACCTCCTTGCAAGTAGCTCCAGGTTGAGACGTACCTCCGCCATCTTGCCATCACCGTCCTGCCTTAAGGATCTCTTCAGCCATCCACCCGATCTTCCAGTGACGTCGTTCGAAGTAGTCTGGAGGTGTGTGTCGCCCCACACGCTCTGCTAGGACCTCCGCCTACCGCAGACCGCCTGCCTGGAGAAGCTGTGTCCTTGTGCACGCCTCCAGAGCCCCAACATTGTCACCTCCTCTCATGCGTCGGCATCGTGCTTGTGGGATTATGAGAGAGATTAATGAGATATTTTAGGTATGCATGTGTGATTTTTGGAAAGAGTAGGAGAGAGATTAATGAAAAGATATTTTGGGATGCTATATATTATATTTAGATAATGCATAATGACCTAAATTAGTTATTGATTAATTAAATAATGATATTAACATGCCTCTAATAACAAATATCTGATTAATTACAGACACACATGATTGTTGGTCTTCCTTGGAGATGGAAGGACCATGTCTCATTTGAAAGATATCATATATATATATATATGGGTAAAATGGGTTGCCCCCTAGGGGGACCTAACTTGCCCCCCTACGTCATTTTACCGATTTTTTAATATATTTTCTATATATTTTCATAAATATATCACTATATTATGTAATTCAAATTTAACGTGAAAAACAGATATTCCTACGGTCTTGATGACCGAAAATTCAATCAACACACAAAATCCGGGTAAAGGTAAACAAGGGTCGTTGCGACCCGGATCTCACGGTAATCGGTCAATCAAGAAAAATGAGATACAGAACCACCAATCAGAGTATAAAATAATCAGAACAAAGGAGTGGTCCTTGCTACTTTTATTAACCTGCTATAGCGACCAGGGTCGAACTCAAGGAGCACGTGATGGCCTTGCGGCCTACGAAGTAGTCAAAATCAATAAAAGGGAGAAGAAAATATTTTTGATGGGTTTTTATAATTTTTTTAATGTTTTTGAATTTTCTAAAGAAATGTAAAAACGAGCACACACAACCAATTATTTAATCAATAAAAAATGCTCCGAAAATTCAAACAAAAATGTTTTTATGTTTTTAGGTTTTTAATTGTTTTTGATGAATTTTTCAGAATTTTCTAATTTTTATATAATTTTCTAAAAATCAAGAAAGGAGAAAAACTATGGTCACGTACAGCCAGACTTCAAAGGTCTATTAAAAATATAAAATGGCTGTAAAAGTCTGGAGGCAATTTTTATGAAAAGTATAAACAACAACTAAGATTCAGAAAAAGAATTTATATTTTTTTGATTTTTTATAGAATTTTTTAGAATTTTTATAAGATTTTTATGGTTTTTCAATTTTTAAGGTTTTTTTATATATCCAAATAGCACAAAAATTGGAGAGAAAATAAAACACACTAAAACTAACTTACGCTATTTTTTTTTAGATTTTTTAGACAATTTTTTATATATTTATTTGATTTTTCTTTTTAGAAAGTATTAAAAATCTATATTCTTGAACTATTAAAAATACCAAAAAGCCTAAAAATGTACTAAAAATTTAGGGAAATTTTTACACAGTTGAAGGAGCCACGTTCCAAATTTCTCCTAATTTGGATTTAGTTTGGTATTTTATTCAATCGAAATAAGTCATATAGTACACATGGACCTAAATGCAAAGAAAAATAGTTCCAGGGGATTAATAGCAACACGTGCTAAAAGCTCATGGGAAAAGGCACAAAATGTCCAGATAAATCATCACTTGTCGAATAAAACCACTCACAGGGGCATAAATGCAAATACCAGAAAGTTAACTTCATTCCATAACACATAGAAACCACAAGCCCATACAATGCAATTTATCCAAAAAGTCACGTGACAATGCACGTGTTCCACGTAGACAGGGACTAAAATTCAATTAAAATAAACATAGAGGTCCACAGTGCAATTTACCCTAATTAAAACAACGTGCTAAAATATTTACAAGACTCAACTGTAAATGCAACAAAAGGAGGGGCCTAAGTGATATTTACCCCTATTATTAACGGTCGACGGCTGGAGAGGCGCCACGTGGTGGATCGGGTGGTTGTGGTTCGCGCATGTCTCTTCAGCTGATGGACGATCCAAATCAGCTCCTTGGTCAGATCAACGGTTGGTAGCGCTCCGCAAAGGAAGGGTCACGATCTAATCTGGCGGAGGAGGATCGATTGGACGGCAACTGGGAATCCTCCAAGAACAAGCCGTCGGGGAAGTTTGCCGGCTCAGTACGCGCGGTGGGGGTCTTCAACGAAGCTGCTGAAATATGGAAAAGGATCGCTGAGGTGTTCCACAGCTGATGCAATCCTCTGATGAAGCCAGGGACCACCGGAGCGGCCCGACGACGGCAGAGGAGGGAAGCTCCTGTGTTCGAGCAACTTGACTCCCAGATGGGGTCCTTTGACCTGCAAATGGGCACCAACATCTTCCTTGGTCGAGGGCAAATTGCCTCGACCCGGTTAGGGGTGAAGTGGATGCGCGGGTGAGTCTGGGCGAAGACCTCCGGCGAGTCGACGATGGAGGAGATCGATTCTTGGTTCCGGGGCGAACCAAGTTGATTGTGTGGGTGCAGAAGGTGGAGAGGAGCCTCACAGAGGTAATGGTCTGGTCGGATGGTGAAATGGGTAATCGGAGCGATGGGAATCGATCGGCGAGGAGGAGGGATTTGGGTGAAAATCGAAATAAGCATATCCTGGGAAGAATCTAGGTTACCTGATGAATTGAGTCAACTGTGGATGAGCTCGCGAAGCTCTGGAGGTCTTGGCCTCAAGGAAGCGTCGAGTTCTGAGGCTCAGCGCACCTCGCAGCAGCGTACGACGACGAGGGTCGCCGGATCAGTGGTTGGAGGCTCCTCCTCCTCTCTTCGACACCACGCTCGGGTAGCTGTCACTCTAAGGGAGCTGATGGAGGTCCTGGGACGAAGGGGCAAAGCCAAAGATAACGGGGTATGAACGGCGGAGGTGGAGCTTTATACGACTGGGGGTCCGAGAAGATGAGGTTGGGCATGGCTCTGTGAAGCTCGGATGCCTAGATTCAACCCCGGGCGAGGGTTCTCGGATGAATGAGTATCAAATGGAGCCCGGGGTTTGGGTATTTGGATCTTGAATCAAGCGGAGAAAAATATGAGAAATCGGGTCGAACGCCCGATTCGGGAGGATTGGGTCCGCGGGGGAGAGTTGACCGGGGGTCAACAATCCCCGTGGACCAATCAGAGGCCGTATTTTATTAAATACTTATAAATTGAATATAAAATATTAAATGGCTTTATTTCGAATAAGTTAAAACATCAAAAAATGTTTATTTATTTTCAAATTAATTTTTAGTGATTTTTATTTATTTTTTTGAAAAATAAATAAGGTATTTACATTATTTTATTATTATATGTAGGTATATACATAAAAGGAATTTTGATTTTTATTTTTAATTAATTATTTATTTTTATAATTATTCAAATTTTATATTTTATTTATTTATAACATAAAATTTCGAATAAAAATGTATTTTTATTTTATTTTTATTATTTATTTAAATAAGTTAAATAAATAGGTATGTATACATATTTACATGGTATATATACATGGTAAGAAATGATTTTTATTATTTTTATGATTTTTATTTTATTTTTATACACCATGAAATATGGAATATGAAATTATTTTTATTGGATTTTTATTAATTATTCAGAAAGAGGAGATAAATAGATATGTTATTCTATGTACATGGTCTATATACACTGATGAAAGGGGTTTTATTTATTTTTATTTTTATTTTATTTTTCTCATTTTTATTTTTAGTTTTATTTTTATAAATATGTACAAAATATCAGAAACACATATTAGAGGAAAATAATTTTATTTATATACATAGGTATATGTACACATGATTGAGCTTCCTACCTCTCTCTACTTGGATTCTTTTGCGGTCAGGCCCATGCTGAGCCCTCCCTTGGGATTAGGTCACTCAATATTTATTCTAAATATTTCCCTCTTTTTCTTGTGTTTCTTTATTCCTTTATTTGGCACAAAAACATGCTAATTATGCACATTACAAGATGAATGTGTTTTGGTAATTTATGATATTTACACTTATTTACATGATGTTTTGCTCAAGTTTCTAGCTAAAATAAAGGAATAAAGAGTGATGATTTGGGATTCATCACCCCCCTATACTTTACTTCTGCTAGTCCCTTAGCAAACACTTATTTGAAAAAGAAGTGCAAAAGAGAAAGAAAAAGAAAAAAAAGGCGAAATCAAGGTTGATTATTAAACTTTCCTTCATTAAATTGAAATATGGAGCTCGGTCAGACCTTTGGATTATTAATATGTCGGAACCTTATTTGGACTTAAGCTTAAAACTTAACAGCCTCTAAGTTCCACCAAGCTATGGTCAAGACTCCTCAATAAACCAGATCAGAACAAGTCTACATACACAAACTCTAATGACCATGAATCTTTCCTTGTACGGTGTAAGTGATATGTAGCTCCCCACCTCTGAAGTAACAAAGAAACAACCTCCCTCAACCCGGTAACTCTAATGCCTCAGTCTAGCAACTCTTTCCTCGAGAAGCGGGGTATTCCCTTCTAAGTTCAAGTGCAACTGGCTCAAGAAGAGGGGGAAGAAGAGAATGGACCATGGCCAGTGTAGCCATGTATCCTTGGGAGCTCTAACCAGTGTAGCTGAGTCTCCAGCTGCAAGCTTCATGAGATGGGACATGTATACCATAAGCTTTTCTTTATTTGACTATATACACTCCAATGGGCTTATTAAATTTTCAATCCGACCCACCACTTTTTTGGAGTTCTTTTCTTTTTGCACATTTTTTTCATGTGCATCTGTACAACATATCTACATGGTGCAGCATATATACAAGGAGTTTTTCCTCTTGAGCCAGTAGACTATCCCTCTTTTGAAGCTTTATTGCAACCCACGGCTTCTGTCTTTAGACTTCATAACCACTAGACCAAGTTGAGACGCACTTCCTTCACTATAAGAAGAAGTGAGGTTCCGCCTAGAAGTACTACCCTCATATGCTACCCCAAGCCAAAGGAAACTGCCTCCTCACCACCTCATCCGTGGAGAGCTATGTGTAAAGTGCTGGTGCAAGTAAAGCCATTGTCTCTGAGAGTCATGCGTGTGTTGTTAAGTGCTCTACTTAGGCTCATCAAGAAGACATATGCTCATAGCCTAGTGGACTCAAAGAATTAAGTCCCAATGGACATGAAAAGTCTCAATCCTAAGCCCTATAAGGTTCTTCTTATTATTAGGTGGATTAAGGTCTTAACCAAGCTCCATTTGTCAATTTAATTCCAGGCCAGTTTAAATGTCAACTATGATTTGTAAAAACTGTGCAAGTATTTACAAAGATGCTATTTACAAATATTTACAAATGTGCAAATTTTTTAAAAAAATGTTTGAAAACATGGATGTATGCATGAATGCGAAGTTTTGCAAAATATTTACAAAAATTTACACAAGGTTTTTGCAAATTTTTTGTTTTCAAAACATTTTACAAAAATTTTGTACTATATGCATAATTTTGATATGAAAATATTTACAAGCTATTTACACAAAAAGATTTTACAATCATTTGTACAAAAATAATTTTATAAATAAATAAGTATGTGCAAGATGAATTTTATATACAAGGAAAAAATTTTAAATTTTTATGGGTTGTTAGCCATTTTTATTTATTAACACACTCACACAAAGTATGAGTTATGGCTAAAGTATATATGAAATATATACACACCTCCTATACTTAGCTCGAACGATGTCCTCAGAGTGATCACGAGCGATGAAGAAGACATAACTCGTTCTTAGTATAGGGAAGTTAAAAGGAATGGCTATATGCAAAGATGAATCAAAGAATAGAATGAAGAGAACTCGGTTTTCCCCCTATACTTAGGATCAAGTAATCCTAAGTATAGCAAGCTGTACATAAAGGGAAATCCGAGTAAAGGATGTACAGAGTCTACCCCCTATACTTGGGGTGAAATATCCCTAAGTATAGGCAGCAAAACAGGGGTAGAAAGAATCAAAAGAATACCTGAGAGTCCTACATCCCCCCTATACTTAGGGTAAAGTACACCCTAAGTATAGCATAATCATAAGATGAGAGAAGGGATGTGGGACTAAAGAATAGAGTGATATGGACAACTGGATCTATACAAGTCAGAAGAACAGTGATAATCAGGCGTGAGATTATGCAATAGATGTGAGTCAAGAGACCACATCTTACGCAAAGTGAATAGGGGCAACATCAACGACCCACGACTCATGATCTAGATATGGCTTGAGCCGCTGGCCGTTCACTCGAAAGGTAGCATCAGAAGACAACTCAGATATATCAATACTCCCATTGTCATGCACCTTTCTAACCAGATAAGATCCCTTCCATTTGCTCTGTAGCTTCCCTGGAAATAGACGAAGCCTAGCATCAAACAGCCATACTCTTTGTCCTGGCTCAAACTGCTTATGGCTGATATGAGAATCATGCCACTCCTTCACTCTCTCTCCTTATAATGTAGGCTGTTTGAAAAGGCGGTATCACGAAGCTCCTCCAGGGCTTCTAACTCTTCCCTCCTCTGATCTCCTACACTCTCTAGATCCAAAAGTATATCAGTGACTGCCCAAAGTGACCTATGTCTCATCTCAACAGGTAAATGGCACGGCTTGCCATAAACGAGGCGAAAGGGAGATGTACCGAAAGGAGTCTTGAAAGACGTCCTATATGCCCACAAGATCGAGTCCAAAAGCTGTGACCAATCCTTTCAGTCAGGGCAGATGACTTTTTGCAATATAGTCTTGATCTTCCTGTTCGACACTTCAACAAGACCATTCGTCTGAGGGTGGTATGGAATGGCAACTCGATGGTCTATGCTGAACTCGCTAGCAAGGGCCTTTACCTTGTCGTTGACGAAGTGAGACCCCCCGTCAGATATCAACACTCGAGGTACCCCGAACCATGAAATGATATTCTTCCTTAAAAATCTGCAAACAGTCCTAGCATCTGCAGTTCGGGCGGGGATGGCCTCAACCCAACGATTCACATAATCCACAACCAACAGAATGTACTCAAATCCCTGACTCCTAGGGAATGGACCCATGAAATCGATGCCCCATGCGTCAAAAACCTCACAAAAGTGTATGGGCTGCTGTTGAACACGAATTTTGCAGAGGTCGTGTTGACTCACAAGGTGAATCAACAGTCGCTGATTTGACCTCCAACGAAATCCGAAATTCAAACAACAATTAACCCACAACAGAACTCAAATAATGAAAAGCAATATGTGGAGTTAAAATTTATTATAACTCTACAAAGGATGTGTATAGTGTGCAAGCAGTGTAGAGATCGAACACAGGGAGCAGACAGGTAGATCGGGGCAAAATTGCTCAAAAATGTGAATGTGATGTATTTCTCTACTTATGCTATGTTTTTGTGGGTTTTTAATTTTATATTTTTTATGTTAATTTTTGATTTTATATTTATTTTTTTATCTTGATTTTCAATTTACTGATTTTATATTTTCTTTTTGTATTTTATATTTTTTGTATTTTCTTTTTCAATAATAGAATATATATACAATATAAGAGAGAGTAGAATAGAGTATTTATAAAAATAGGTAAAAATACTCAAAAATCAGGAAATAAAATGTTTTTGGTGTTTTTGTATTTTTCTAATATTTTTTTATCATTTTTCTAGATTTTTCCTAATTTTTTTGATATTTTTAAAGTCAAAAATACTGAAAACAGTGAATAAAATACAAGGCTGAAACTAAAATGGAGAAAAAAATAAAAAACAGTAAAAAAATTCTCCAAATTAATTTAATAAAAGACAATAAAATAGAGAAAATTTGGAAACAAAGTTTATATTTTTAGGATTTTTGTCGAATTTTTAAGATTTTTATGAAGGTTTTTAGTGTTTTATAATTTTTAAGGGTTTTCTTTTATATTTTTTAATGATTCTTGGTCTGGAGGTAAAACAAATAAAATATGCAAAATATATTTTTTCGGGAATTTTCTGAGACGTTTTTATCATTTTTATGGGTTTTCTAATGCAAACAGTAGCAAAATTGCATGTTTTTGATTTTTAATAAATATTAAAATGCAATAAAAATGAAAAACAAAAATATGTCGTGAATGTGCAATGCAATAGGAGCTTAAAATAATTTTTGTAGAATTTTTGGAATTTTAGAAATGCATGCAATAAATAAAAAAAGCAAAGAGAAAAATCATACTAGTAGGGGTATTTTTGGAAATAAAGTAGAGCTCAGGGGCCTGCAGGAATTTTTTCAGAAAATATATAACTAAATCTTGCAATTAATAGACCAAACACCAATGTCAAAATCCACAAGGGTGCCCTTGCAAAATCACCAAAGCCACGTGCGCAAGCACACCCGCCTGACAGGGGCACGAATGTAATTTCCAAAACTACGAGGGCTTTAGTGCAAATAATCCAAAAATTATATAACTAAATAAACGACTTAATGGACTAATAACAAATGCACAAAGCTGTAGGGTTATGGTCGCAAAATTCCCAGGAGGCACGTACTTGAGCACGTGCGCCTGGGAAGGACTGTTTTGTAATTAACAACATCTTCGAGGGGGTGTTATGAAAATGTTACAAAACTTATTAAAGGCAGGTGAATGATTTAATATTAAAAATTAAATACAAAAACGCTTCGGGTCAAGACAACATAATACCCAAAGCAACAACGACCGTGGACAGTGGATATGTCGTTACTAATACACGTGGCGACACCACAAGAGCTGATGACGGTTCGCAGCGACGCCCAGGATTAGATCCCTGGAGAGGAATCAACGGTCGACAACTCTCAAAATCGGACGGTTGCTGGTGCGTCAGGAAGAACACTGCTCATCGGATGGTGGGAAGAAGACCAGCAAGAACACATGGAGAACTCGCGTCCGGCGAGTTTGGATTCACCTAGATGCGAGCGTCCGGGTTCCTAGAGGCTCTCCGACGGCGTCGATCAGTCCTGCAGGGAAGGATATGCCTCCAGGTGGCTTCCAATGGGTCCGACGACCTTGGAGAGGTCGTGGGCGGTCTCGTGAGCTCTGACAAACCTGTAGTGTCCTCCCCCCAGTCGAAATGAGGCTCAAATGCCTCCTTCTCTTCTTGCAAATATAATAAAAAGACAACAGCTATCTTGCTAGTAGGAAGAGGCCTTTATTGGCGGGAAATGGAGTGGAGAATGGGAGTGAAATGGGTGCTTGTCGGAGTTTGCTCCGGCAAGGTGGTTGATTGCGACGTTGGGGTGAATTAGTCGATGGAACAACGAACTGAATGCGTAAATCAAAACCTAACACTGACAACTAACTAAATGACGAAAAAATAAACGAAATACGACCTCGATTGGTTGGGTAGGCCAAGAGATGGGACCTCACGACGGTGGCCGGAGATGGAGGTTGTGGAGCGCCCAATCAACACATCAATCGCCGCCCAGGATGGCTGGAGGTCTCCCTGTCACCGAGACCAGTCCAGAGCACAACAAGGGGGGCCAAAAATGAGTCAAAATGGAGTTCAAGGAGTCAAGGAAGGCGACGGGTTTGGTTTTGAACGAGAGGCACACGGGCTCGAAGAACATGATTATCGGGTGAATCTTGGGTCCAAGGACCAAGATAAGCCATGGGCGTGTATGTCCAATCCTCGAGGAAGAAAAGTCGTAAAGAATGCAATATGAAATGGTGCACGGTGCACCCTCGAAAAAAGTCAAAGATGACAAAACGAAACAGTTCTGACACGCACAGGCAGGGGTCAGAGAGTTGACTCGAGGTCAACTCTCCATCCCACCTGATTGGTCCACGTGGACCAATCAGGAAAAAGACTGGAAAAACATTTTGAAAAATCAATTTAAATTAGTAAATGATTTACTTAATTTTAGATTATTTAATAAAAATGTTTAGTATTTTATAAATTATTTTATGATGATTTTTATTTATTTTTTTCGAGATTAATAATTACAAGTTTCCTTTTATACCCTTTATAGGTATATTATCTATATATTTTAATAATTTATTTTTATTTTGTGAATTTAATTTATTTATTTTTGTTTATTTTTTTATAACATTATAAAATAATAATTTTATTTTAATTTTCTGAAGTGTTTTATACACTTAATAAAATATAAGTATTATTTATACACGTATGTATATAGGTATTTTACCTCTGTCTTTTATATACAAGTATTTTATTTTGAGTTTTCTTTGAGTTTTTATTCTGACTTTAATACACATATTTATTATAAATAATATTTACAAAATTATAAAAAATATAAAATGGTAAAAAAATTAATAAATAATAAAATGAATATTTTAATCTGTACAAGTATACACTAGGGGTCCAAAAATCAACTTTCAAACCGTAGCTCTAAAAAATACGAAACCGCTGCCATTAAATAGCTTATTTTAAACTATATACCATTAAAGTGAGTTTGGTACATTTCAAGTTTTTATTTGCAAGATACGGGTCTGGGAAGTTGGAGTTCTAGAATCTTATTCAGATCATAACTTTTTATCTCTACATTTTTTTAGGTGAAATCAATTTTGTATTTTTATTTATTTAATTATCTACAACTTTCATGTACAAAGTTTCTTTATTTGATGTATAAAAACTATAACTAAAAATAGGTCCCAAAATGAATAAAGAATGAATTAAATAAAAGGTATTTTAGTTGTATTTTGGTCCTTATCTCCCCTACTTTATTCCTTGTCGATCTAGTCATCGAGATGCCTAGGTCTCGGGGTTTCGGGTCATAAAATATTTACAATATTTTATTCCTTTTCTTTTCTTTTCTTTATTCTATAATTTTGGCTTAAAAACCACAATTTATGTAATATTTACACAATGATGCATGGATGATAAGATGCATGAATTAACGTTATTTACACGCATTTACTAGGGTTTTTAAGGCCAAAATGATAGAATAAAGATGATGAAATCTAGCTTCATCATCCCCCTATACTTGCCTTTGCTAGTACCTAGCAAACACTTATGCAATAAATGCAGAAAAGAAAAACAAAGAAAAGAAAAAGAAGAAAACTGGATTAAGTTTAACAATCAAACTTGTCTTCACAAAATCAAAGTTTGGAGCTTAAGTCGGACCTTTGGAGTTTTAGCGTGGGCGGAACCTTAATGAGAACCGAATTTGAAATCCAACAGCCTTCGAGAATCCCAAAACTCTGCTCAAGTCTCCTCAATAGCCAGGACAGAAATATTTCAACTCATACGCAAACCTTATGACTATGAATCTGACTCGTACAATGTAAGTGATGGTGGCTCTCCCCAACTGAAATGACAAAGAGACCGACTTCTCCAATATGACAATCCAATGATTCCCCAATCCAACAATTCATTCTTCAAGGAGCCGGGTATTCCTGTCTAAGTTCAAGTGGCAACCAACCCAAGAGGAGGGGGTGAAGAGAAGAATGGACGGTAGCCAGTGTAGCTACCTATTCTAGGATGCAAGACCAGTGTAGTCAAGTCATCCAGCTACAGGCTCACATGATTTGACTTTGAAGCTCAAGCTTGCTTATTTGACTTTACATATATGTACACTCCGGCATGCATTTTTATTTTTGTACATGCCTGTCCACTTTTTGGAGTTTTTGCTTTTTGCTTTTTTTGAAATACTATATACATCAACATTTACATAGGGAGTTTTTCCTCTTGAGCTAGTAGACTATCCCTCCTTTGAAGATTTATTGCAACCCACGATCTCCTATCCTCGAAACTCATCATCACTGGATGGGTTAGAATGCACTTCCCTCCCTAGAGGAGGACAAGTGTTTCCACCTGTGTGCGTATCATACCGGCAAATCCATCCTCCTCACCACTCCAACTAAGTCAAGCCATGTGAAATGTGAAAGGTGCAGGTATCCAAGTTAGGTCATTATCAATAAGCGTCGTGTGTGTGCTCCGAAATTCTCTACTTAGGCAGTTAAGAATCCATTGAACCAAGTCCCGTGATCCTCAAAGAATTAAGTCAACTAGACCTGAAGTACCTCAATTCCAGTTCCTATAAGGTTCCTGTTAATTAGGTAGATTTTAAGGTCCAACCAAGCTCCAATCTTCGGATTTTACTTGGACTCGTTTCACTATCAAACTCAATCCAAAAAATGCTCATGCTATGCAAATGATATGCAGAAAATATTTTTGTGATGCAATTTTCAAAGATTTTGATCTTTTTATGGATTTTTGAAAAGATGATGCATATGCATTTTTTTTAGATTTTTTGACAAGATTTTTCAAATGTTTTTGGATTTTAATTTTGCAAATGTTTTTGGGATTTTTTTTGAAAACAAAAGATTTTGGCTAAAAGCTAGGTACAAATATTTACACGAGGATGCTTCTGATATTTACAAGAAGTGGATTTTAAGAATTTACAGGGTAAGTGATCAATTTTATACATGTGTATAGTCAATTTTGGTGTATGTATTCCTCAAACTTATTTGACAAACAATTTTTCAAACAATTTTGAAAACTATAGTCCAAAATAATTTCTACAAACAGTTTTTACAAACATGTACACACATTTGAAAATCATTTTGCAAAGGTTTTCCAAAGAGTATATATATATATATATATATATATATAATTTTTTCACATATTTTGCAACCATTTTTCAAACCATTTACAAATCATTTTTCAAACATTTTATTTCACACAAAGAAGATAATTTTACAATCAAAATATTTTACAAAGGTTGAAAACATGTAACAAAATGCTTTCCAAATAGTTTTCAAAAGATTTTTCACAAAGATTTTCAAACTATTTTTCAAACATTTTGCAAAAAATATTTTCACCTGATTTATTAATCAGTAGATAACAAAGAATTTGAGGAATAATCACATCTTTTTATTAAGGTTTTTAATGAATTTTAATAGTGTAGTTAGCCATATTTATTAATAAGAATACGAAAGTACGAGTTATGGCTAAAGTATATATGCAGTATATACGACCCCCTATAGTTAGCTTGAGCTATGTCCTCATAGATCAGAGAGAAAAGAGAAGACATAACTCGTACTGAGTATAGGATAATCTAAAGAATAAATGAATGGAGAAATGAATGAACGAAAGAATGAGAAGTTGACCGTCCCCCCTAAATACTTAGGATCAAATAATCCTAAGTATAACAGACTGTACACAAAGTAGGGAGGGTCAAGGGTGGGAATGAATAGATCGTACTCAGACTGTCTCCCCCTATACTTAGGGTAAGATTTTCTTAAGTATAAACAAGAAGAGGAGACAATGGAGAGGATCAAAGAATAGAAGAAACTCGGGGTGCACACCCCCCATACTTAAGACAAAGTACGTCCTAAGTATAGAAGTCTGACAAAAAGGGGTGGCACCTTTTCGGTAGATAAAGAAGATAGAAGAGGAAAAGAAGAAAAGAAGAAAAGAGATCTAAAGATGGAAGAAGAGATCAGAGGATATACACATCACTCCCCCTATACTTAAGGTAAAAGAAGCTCTAAGTATAGGCAACAACAGGAGTAATGAAACAGAACGACGATTGAACACTCGGCTCGTCCGCCCCCTATACTTAGGACAAAGTACGTCCTAAGCCAGGCAAACACGAGGATGGGTGGAGGAGCAATACGGTAGAGAGAAGGAGATAAACTAAGGAGAATGTACAACAAAGGTGGATATACACGGGATCAAGAAGGTCGAAAGCAAGCCTTCTTGCGGGACCGCTGAGGAATGGATCTAGTATGGTGCAGGTCGACATCAGGGTCCTCATATGACACAAACCGATCAGGGTCGACATGGTGAAGGTCCTCAGAGGCTCTATGATGTGAAGGCACAGACGGGGTGGCGGAAGAAGTGCGACTAGGTCCGACCTTGGGAGTCTCGCTAGTATCAAAGTGAAAAGGGACGAACTCATCCTCATCGGAAGAAGTGTACTCAGTGTCATCCTGCGAGGTCTCGTCCAGGTCAAAACCACAAGGAACGAACTCATCAGTGGAAGTAGTCGAACTCTGTTCGTCCTCAATAATCTCAACCGGATCATCTTTCTCATCAAAAGGCCTAAATTCACGGATAAAAGCAATCAAATCAAATTCGGCCCTTGTCTCATTAGTATCTAGGTGAACAGGAGCGGACTCATCAGTGAAAGTAGTCGAGTCATGTCAAAATGTCTAGTCTCTAAATCTGCCCTCCGCTCAATGGTGTCAATCGTGCAAATCCCGCAGATCTCATCAACACAGCGCCAGGTCCCAGAAGAAGGAACTCCGATGTCCATGCTTTCCAAGTCTTCCTCCTGGGAGAGGAATTCTTGGGTCTCAGTGGAATCCAGTAAGCAACAAAATTCTCTGATAGTCTCATCAAGGTCATGGTCCTCAGGGTCAGCCAATATAGGTAAAGTCGCATCAGGTGCGGGTCTCTGGTCGGTAGTGGGTGCAGTGATCAACACTTTGCTCTTGTCAGCAGGACGGAAGCGAATCTCTCCTGATCCATAATCAATAACGACCCTCGCAGAGGCGAGGAATGGTCATCCCAGGACGATTGGAGAGTGCTCCCCTGTGGAGGTCTCCTTGGTCAAAATGACAAAGTCAACATGGTAGCTCGTGCCCTGAATCGAAATGACGACATTTTCAAGGATACCCTTTGGCCTCTTGATAGATCCATCAACAAACTATACGATCATCCTGGTTTTCTTGAGAGGCCCTAAGTGAAGAGACTGTACCAATGAGAAGGGTAATATGCTAATCGAAGCACCACCGTCGAGGAGAGTGTGATCACAAGTATGGTCAGAGATGGTGCAGCTGATGAAAGGTGTGGCAGTGTTCTTCTTCCTAGGAATGGGATGGTGTGTGATGGCGTGGGCAGTGGCCATGGTTAAAATATGACGCTCAGATCTGCTCCTCCGCTTTCTCTTCTTGGGAAGAGGAACATATAAATCAGTCATGGCCTGCTGAAGTGGGGCACGGATAATCTCATGAATAGTGGCCACAACTTCGGGTTCAGTCAACATTTTTTTTGAATTTTTGGACTTCCTCCATAAAAGGGAGGAAGTCAGAATCACCATATACACGAGGCATGCCAAGAGCAGTCTGTACAGCAGTACCCTCGGGGTCAAAGGTGGGATGCTGTGTGAATGGATGTGCGGTCAAATGGTCTGGTAAGTGGGCACTCTCCTCACAGTCTGAATCGACCAAGGGTCTCCCGAAATCTTTTTGGATTTTTAAATTTTTCTCATTTTTTTGTATTTTTGGCGCTTGCAAGCTCTCATGGAAATCCTCGAGTGAACCCATATCATCAAATGGTGGAATATCATGGTCTCTCTTATTGTGTTAGTGAGGTGGTCAATCCTCTGTCTCATATGATCCATCATCTAGGTTAAGTGCTCAAGGGTGGACTCCATGAAAGGTGACTCCAACAGATCAGTCTCGGGTGAATGTGAAGGTGGATAATACGAAGGTGGAGGTGGGTGTGGGTAGAAGTCTGAGTTCTGATACTGCGACTGAGGCGGATATGTACAAAAGTCAGGAGCAAAGTCCTCCTGGAAAAAAAGAGGTGGACCGGCTGGAGGGAACGAAGGATCCGTAAAGTCTGGATAAAATACGCTCCAGTCGGCCATCTCGAAACAAGAGGGAAATGATAGTCGGGAGAGCATGAGCGTCAAATCAAGAGAGTGAAGAAAAAGGTGCAAATGCGAAGAGGCGATCTAGAAGGCATACAAGCAATCACAAGCAAACTCACACAAAACAAACCCTCAGTTCACCTACTCAACTCGGTAGAGACCGAAAAGTCGGTCTTTTTATCTTATCTGTTTTAGAGTTAGGTGAGAAGTCCAAAATTGCACAAACACTTAGGGGGCTGAATGGGATTTGGGCACTATCCTTAATGTGTGCGCGAGCAATGTAAAACGAAGACAATGAGGAGATTACTCGCCCCAAGAGAAGATTTTCTTTTTGGTTATTTTAGGGTCAAGTAATGTTAGCAGTCCCAATTTTATTGCTTATCATTTTTTTGGATTTTTAGTCAGAAATGCAAGCGCCTAACGAGGAATCAATTTTACTTAGCAGCTAGGTTGGAAAAATCAGAGGTAGAGAGGCGGAAAAGCAATGCAAGCGGCAAAATGATGATGTATGCTAAAGCGTAAATGCTCACCTTGCCTCCAGCACTCTACATGCAGGGATGCTCAGCAGAATTGAAACCTATCTATATGCAAATGCAAGCCGATGAGATCTCCCTAAGTTCAGAAATTGCTATTAGCGTGAAGCAAAACCACAAGTCGGTCACCGATCTTCAATCCAGGAGTCCGGTCTAGGCTCACCCCTCCTCTTCTCGATACATCGAGTTCGGGAGCAACGCTTGACAGGGTGGGCTTACGGCACGTAGGCTTGAAGATGATGAGGCGACTGTTTAAAGATTTGAACTAAGTCCAAAGCACACTATAGATACATGCAATGGTTATTATTGTGTTTGGACCTAATGCTATCGCCAAGCAAATCCTATACTAAGGGCTCAATCACACAAAAGAAATAAAATCAAAATTGAGAAAAAAATAAAAAAAATGCGATGAAAAACTGTGAAAAGCCGTGGTGTGCCCCCAAGTGTACAAACACCTGGAAATTAGGCTCAAAAGTCCAAATTTCGGGGGTACATGTATTATTACAAATATAGAGTCTCTCTCTGACTTCAAATTACAAAATAAATAAAATGCAACAAAATGCTCAAAAATGGGTTCAAAATTTGTCTTAAAAAATCCTCCAAGTCCTTCTTTGTGCTAGGCTAAAGCCGCCTCACATGGGTGCGCATGTGCTCTAAAGAGGAGCTCCTCCCTCGATCCGCATACTTCGCACAAAATCCAAGTAAGGAGAGTGGTTAGACAATTCCACAAGATATATCAAAAATAATAAAACAAGCAGAAATAAAAGCCACGAAAGAGACAAATAATCACAACCGCAAACAAAAAGTCGAACTACGCGCTGTTGCTCCCCGGCAACGGCACCATTTGTTGAACACGAATTTTGCAGAGGTCGTGTTGACTCACGAGGCAAATCAACAGTCGCTGATTTGACCCCTAGCGAAATCCGAAATTCAATCAACAATTAACCTACAACAAAACTCAAATAATGAAAAGCAATATGTGGAGTTAAAATTTATTATAACTCTACAAAGGATGTGTATATTGTGCAAGCAGTGTAGAGGTCGAACACAGGGAGCAGACAGGTAGATCGGGGCAAAATTGCTCAAAAATGTGAATGTGATGTATTTGTCTACTTATGCTATATTTTTGTGGGTTTTTAATTTTATATTTTTATGTTAATTTTTGATTTTATATTTATTTTTTTATCTTGATTTTTAATTTACTGATTATATATTTTCTTTTTGTATTATATATTTTTTGTATTTTCTTTTTCAATAATAGAATATATATATAATATAAGAGAGAGTGGAATAAAGTATTTATCAAAATAGGTAAAAATACTCAAAAATCATAAATAAAATGTTTTTGGTCTTTTTGTATTTTTCTAATGTTTTTATGATTTTTCTAAATTTTTCATAATTTTTTTGGTATTTTTAAAGTAAAAAATACTGAAAACAGTGAATAAAATACAAGGCTGAAACTAAAATGGAGAAATAAAATAGGAAATGATAACAAAAATTCTCCAAATTAGTTTTAAATAAAATACAATAAAATAGAGAAACTTTGGAAACAGAGTTTATATTTTTAGGATTTTTGTAGAATTTTTAAGATTTTTATGAAGGTTTTTAGAGTTTTATAATTTTTAGAGGTTTTATTTTATATTTTTTAATGATTTTTGGTCTGGAGTTAAATAATTAAAATATGCAAAATATATTTTTTTGGTAATTTTCTGAGACGTTTTTATATTTTTTATGGGTTTTCTAATGCAAACAGTAGCAAAATTTCATGTTTTTGATTTTTAATAAATATTAAAATGCAATAAAAATGAAAAACAAAAATATGCCGTGAATGTGCAATGCAACAGGAGCTTAAAACGATTTTTGTAGAATTTTTGGGATTTTAGAAATGCATGCAATAAATACAAGAAGCAAAGAGAAAAATCATACTAACAGGGGTATTTTTGGAAATAAAGTAGAGCTCAGGGGACTGCAAGCAATTTTTAACAAAATATATAACTAAATCTTGCAATTAATGGACCAAACACCAATGTCAAAATCCGAAAGGGTGCCCTTGCAAAATCACCAAAGCCATGTGCGCAAGCACGCGCGCTTGGCAGGGGCACGAATGTAATTTCCAAAACTGTGGGGGCTTTAGTGTAAATAATCCAAAAATTATATAACTAAATAAGCGACTTAATGGACTAATAACAAATGCACAAAGCCGTAGGGTTATCGCCGCAAAATTCCCAGGAGGCACGTGCTTGAGCACGCGCGCCTGGGAAGGACTATTTTGCAATTAACAACATCTCGAGGGGTTGTTATAAAAATGTTACAGAACTTATTAATGGTAGATGAATGATTTAATATTAAAAATTAAATACAAAAATGCTTCGGGTCAAGACAGCAAAATACCCGAAGCAACGGCGGCCGCGGACGGTGGATATGTCGTTACTAATACACGTGGCGACGCCACAGAAGCTGATGACGGTTCACAGCAACGCCCAGGATTAGATCCCTGGAGAGGAATCAACGATCGATGGCTCTCAAAACTGGACGGTTGCTAGCGCGTCAGGAAGAACACTGCTCATCGGACGGCGAGAAGAAGACCAGCAAGAACACGCGGAGAACTCGCGTCTAGCGAGTTTGGATTCGCCTAGATGCGAGCGTCCGGGTACCTGGAGTCTCTCCGACGGCGTCGATCAGTCCTGCAGGGAAGGAGATGCCTTTAGGTGGCTTCCAATGGGTCCGACGACCTTGGAGAGGTCGTGGGCGGTCTCGTGAGCTCCGGCGAACCTGGAGTGTCCTCCCCCTAGTCGATGCCTCCTTCTCTTCCTGCAAATACAATAAAAAGACAGCAACTATCTTGCTAGCAGGAAGAGGCCTTTATTGGCGTGAAATGGAGTGGAGAATGGGGGCGAAATGGGTGCTTGCCGGAGCTTGTTCCGGCAAGGTGGTTGATTGCGACGTTGGGGCGAATTAGTCGATGAAACAACAAACTGAATACGTAAATCAAAACCTAACACTGAAAGCTAACTAGATGACGAGAAAATAAACAAAATATGACCTCGATTAGCTGGGTAGGCCAAGAGATGGGACCTCACGGTGGTTGCCGGAGATGGAGGTTGTGGAGCGCCCAATCAACGCATCAATCGCCGCCTAGGATGGCTGGAGGTCTCCCTGTCACCGAGACCAGTCCGGAGCACAACAAGGGGGGGGGTCCAAAAATGAGTCAAAATGGGGTTCAAGGAGTCAAGGAAGGTGGCGGGTTTGGTTTTGAACGAGAGGCGTAGGGGATCGAAGAATGATGATTATCGGGCGAATCTTGGGTCCAAGGACCAAGATATGCCATGGGCGTGTATGTCCAATCCTCGAGGAAGAAAAGTCGTGAAGAATGCAATATGAAATAGTGCAAGGTGTGCCCTCGAAAAAAGGTCAAAGATGACAAAACGAAACAGTTCTGACACGCGCAGGCAGGGGTCAGAGAGTTGACCCGAGGTCAACTCTCGAGCCCACCTGGTTGGTCCACATGGACCAACCAGGAAAAAGCCTGGAAAAATATTTTGTAAAACTAATTAAATTACTAAATGATTTATTTAATTTTAGGTTATTTCATAAAAAATGTTTAGTATTTTATAAATTATTTTATGATGATTTTTATTTATTTTTTTGAGATCAATAATTACAAGTTTCCTTTTATACACTTTATAGGAATATTATCGATATATTTTAATAATTTATTTTTATTTTGTGAATTTAATTTATTTATTTTTGTTTATTATTTTATAAATTTATAAATATTTTTATACACTTAAAGTTTTTTATTTTATTTTTCTGAAGTGTTTTATATACTTAATAAAATATAAGTATTATTTATAGAGGTATGTATATAGGTATTTTACCTATATACATACCTAAGGGTCCAAAAATCAACTTTCAAACCCTAGCTCGAAAAATACGAAACTACTGCCATTAAATAACTTATTTTAAACTATATACAATTTTTTCATAAAAAAAACTATATACAATTAAAGGTGAATTTGGTACATTTCGAGTTTTTATTTGCAAGATACGTGTCTGGGAAGATGGAGTTTTGGAATCTTATTCAGATCATACCTTTTTATCTGTACATTATTTTTAGATGAAATCAATTTTGTATTTTTATTTATTTAATTATCTACAACTTTCATGTACAAAGTTTCTTTATTTGATGTATAAAAGCTGTACTAAAAATAGGTCCCAAAATAATAAAGAATGAATTAAATAAAAGGTAGTTTTGTTGTATTTTGGCCCTTATCTCCCCTACTTTATTCCTTGTCGACCTAGTCATCGAGATGCCTAGGTCTCGGAGTTTTGGGTCATAAAATATTTGCAATATTTTATTCTTTTTCTTTTCTTTTCTTTATTGGCTTTAAAAACTGCAATTTATACAATATCATGCTGTCCACAAGTGCCCATCCTCTGAAGTCAGTACACCTCTTCATGAACTCATCAGAGTCTTTGAAGAGAGTAGGCCACCATAGGCCGGATTGGAGCACTTTCAGTGCCGTTCTCCTCCCTGAGTGATGTCCTCCTGCCTCAAGCCTGTGGCAGTAAGTAAGGACGTTGTAGTGCTCCTCCTGAGGAATACACCGACGCCAGACACTATCCCCTCCCTCATGGTAAAGGACGGGATCCTCCCAATGGTAAAACTTGGCCTTCGCTAGGAAGGTCTCAAGTTTCTGCATGGGCCAATCTTGTGGAACTTTCTTGGCGACAAGATAGTTCACAATATCAGCATACCATGGGAGTGAGACGATAGCAAGGATCGCCTCATCTGGGAAGGTCTCACAAATAGGGTCAATCTGCTCAGAATCCTCAAGATACTCCAATTGAGAGAGATGACCCGCCACCACATTCTTGACTCCAGGCTTATACTTAATCTCAATATCAAACTTATGGAGTAGAAGGATCCATCTGGTCAATCTAGCTTTGGCATCCTTCTTTGCCATGAGGTACCTGATGGCGGTGTGATCAGTGTAAATGGTCACTCTAGATCCAATGATGTAAGATCTGAACTTATCTAGGGCAAAAACTACGGCTAGCATCTCCTTCTCAGTGACAGTATAGTTCCACTACGCGGCATCCAATGTACGGCTAGCGTAGTGAATGGAAAATAGGACTCCATCCCTCCTCTGTCCCAGCACGACCCCTACGGCAAAATCAGAGGCGTCCGTCATGATCTCGAATGGGAGAGACCAATCAGGTGGCTGGAGAACAAGAGCCTCTATAACACAACTTTTGAGAGTCTCAAATGACGATAGACACTTATCATCTACAAGAAACTTAGTGTCTTTCGTCAACAGATCAGTCAACGGTCGGGCAAGTCTACTGAATTCATGAATGAAGCATCGGTAGAAACCAACATGCCCTAGAAAAGACCGTAACTGCCGCAAGTTGGACGGTGGATCGAGTTTTCTAATGGCATCCACCTTAGCTGGATCAACCTCCATGCCCTTGTTGGAGATGATGTGGCCAAGCACCGTCCCTTGAGTCACCAAGAAGTGACTCTTCTCCCAAGACAACACAAGGTGAATCTCTATGCATCGCTGAAGGACTCGGTCTAGGCAGTCAAGATAAGAATCGAATCCATCATCGTAGATCGAGAAATCATCCATGAAGACCTCCAAGCACTCCCCCACCATGTCCGAAAAGATGGACAACATGCATCTATGAAATGTCGCCGGAGCGTTGCACAATCCAAATGTCATGCGTATGAAAGCATATGTCCCGAAGGGACAGGTGAAGGTGGTCTTGTCCAGGTCCTCGGGCGCGATGGCTGATGAATACCCATTCATCACTCTTTATTCTTATATTTTTGCTACAAAAACCTTTGCAAATACATGTTTATTCATGTAAATACAAATAATTATCAAAAACATGCATTGTATAAAGTTTAATAATTAGCATGTTTTTGTGCACAAATAAAAGAATAAAGAGTAAAAATAAAAATATGGAAATATTTAGAATAAATATTGAGCAACCTAACCCAAGGGAGGGCTCAGCATGGGCCTGACCGCATAAAAGCCAAAGTAGAGGGAGATAGGGACTCATGTGTGTAAATATATTTGTAAATATAATAAAAATATTTTCCTCCAAAAAGAGACTAAAATGGGCTTGTAAGTACTTGTATATATTTATAAATATAAAAATCAAAGTAAAAATGGAAAAATTAAAAAGAAAGATAAAAATATTCACATGTAGATATTCATCATGTACATAGCCACTCCTATATTTATTCTACCTTATAAATAAATAAAATCAAATTCCATAAAATTTGTAAATATTCTATATTTTATGGTGTAAATAAATAAATTAAAAAAACCATTAAAACAAAAACAAAATAAAAATAACAAAATTAAAAACCCAAAAATACCTTGTAAATACACCATGTAGATACATGTACATATATATTTATTTCATCCTTGTATATAAATAATAAAAATAAAATAAAAATACCCTTTTATTCCTAATTTTATAATATAAATAAATAAAATATAAAATGGGAATAAAAATGCACAAAAATAACAAATTAAAAATTAAAAAGACATATTGTACATATACCTATGTATAGCTATATCGTGTAAATACCTCATTTTATTTTGAAAAATTAATTAAAAATCACCAAAAAATAGAAAAAATTAAAACAAAAATATTTCATGTTTTTACTTTTTAATAAATCGGCCATTTGTTATTTTTAATGGAATTTCTAATTATTTTCCACGTGGCCTGCTTCCACTGGTCCATGGGGACGTTGACCCCCCGGTCAACTCCCCCTCCAGGACCACCCCCCACGGGTCTTATGCGCCCGACCCGACTTCCCTTTATTTTGGCACCTAAACCCGAGCACCTAGCACCTAAACCCCGGGTCCGATCCACTCACGTCACATCCGACACCCTCGCCGGGGTATCCGCCTCGAGATCCGCGCTTCACGCTGCCCTACCCGACCCATTTTTATCGGACTCCTGGCAGTATAAGGCCTGAGCTTGACGAATCCGTAAATTGCGCTTTTAAGAATGTTGTTTTTATCGTGTTGTGCGTTGTAGGCGGCACTCGGAAACGATCAAGAAAATACCACAAATGATTTATTCAATTTTTAATATCGTGGTTTTATGTTTATTTTACTTGGGCAAGTCCCAAGGTCGATCACAAGGAGGCAAAGGAACAACCTAGAATTAAGTCTATCAGAGTTCGATTTCAGTTTTTCGAGGCGGTCTTTTTTTAGAATTTTTCAATGAATTAGGATGCAAGATGCAAACTTGGCCTTATTTTAGGGACTAAAATGTAAATGTCAATCAAACAATATCCGAAAAAATACGAAACTTGGCCACAATGTAAACTATAATGAAATGGATGTTCTATAATTTTTTTGGAATTTTTGGATGCAATATGAATTATTTATGGATTTTTAAATGCAAACAAAATGATTTTTAATATTTAATTTTAATAAATATCAAACCTACTTATGTTCGAGAATCAAAATTATCTGAGATCTATCAATAGGTGACGGATCTCAGAAAAATCCTAAACCTCGAAAATGTGGGGTTTAATATCTACTAAAAATTAAATACTAAAAGATGCAAAATGATTTTTACAGGACAAAATATGCATGCAAATGCAAATCTTTTTGGGCACAATGTTAAGAATAATTAACTCTACAAGATGTGATTTTTCGGGAATTTTTAGAGCAGCGGTTAATCAACTATCAATTTCAGAGTAGAAAATGGGTAAATACGCCAATTTTCACAAAACAATTATTTATTAATTAACCGTCCGTCACAAAAATATCCACAACATGTCAAAGTGTAGAGAGTCAATTAACAAACATCATGCTATTTTTAGATTGATAAAATAATGTAGAGAAAGTGTTCAAAACTGAGGGGGAACACAGGGGTACAGATGCAATAGGTAAATAAAATATAAAAGCAGAGGGGGGACTTTTGTGTAATTACCTAAACAAGGAGGGGTTTTTCTGCAAAATCACCAGAGGGGCACGTGCGTCGCACGTGCCCTCTGGGGGCGGGGGCTGCACTGCGAAAGGCGGAACCTCCATGGGTGGTTCTGTAATTTACCCACGGGCACGTGAGAAACACGTGACCCGTGGGTAGCTTGCAGCTGACGTTCCCTCCAAGCGCACGTGCCTCGCACGTGCGCGGAGGGTCTCGGGCTTCGAGCCCGACGGTGCGTGGGCGGCGAAGGTCGCAATCGGCCTTCCGGCGGTGCCAAGGCTGGCGGAGCAGGGCCGGGACTGCGGTGGAGGATGCGATGCCGGTGGCGTGGGCTGGTGACCGGCGAAGGCGGTCGAGGGACGCTGGCGCGGAGGACGAAGGTGGAGTCGATGGAGATGATTGGCGTGGCCGACACACGGCCGGCGGACGTCGGGGTAGCGGCGATTATTGTCGGAGATGAAGGTGGTCGTCGTTGGCGATACGTTGGAGATGAAGTAGGCGAAGAGGCGGAGCAGCGTCGATGTCGTGGGCGGCGATGGAGGTTGTCGATGACGATGACGGTCGAAGGTCGTTGACGGTGTAACGAGCGGAGTTGACGGAGAAGCGTTGCGGAGTCGGTGGCGGCGTTTGGAGGCGGAGTCGGTGAAGATAATAGAGAGAGGGAGAGGGAGAGAGAGAGAGAGAGAGAGAGAAAGTATACCTGGGGGAGGTCGGCTCGACGGCGTTGGCGAGGCCGGAGCGAGCAGCGGTGCTCGGGGTGGAGCTGCGACGAGGCGGAGAGAGCCTCGGATCACGCCGGCGACGAGGGGGCCTCGCGGGTGTCACGACCGGAGGTGGAGCTCTGCGATGAACGGCGGATCCGTTTCGAGGGAGGCGGCGGTGGTTCTTAAATAGGATGGGTTGGGTCGCCGGGTATGGCAGGAGATTGGGAGCGATGCGACGAGGGTTTGATTGGATGGGGGAATCGAAGATGGAGATCTGAAGGGGATGATCGCGGGCGGCGCGAGATGTGGCCGCGAGATGCGCGGCGACGATGGCAGAGATTTCGGGAGACTGATTGAGAAAGGGGGCTGATTGATGACGATGAACAGGCACCGTCCGATCGGCCGAGATCGGGCGGTCCTGCTCATGCCACGTGGCAGGCAAAAAAAAGGGGGCAAGGGCGCACGTGCAGAGCACGTGCCCTGGAGGCACGTGCGACGCACGTGCGTTTATTTATTTATTTATTTATTTATTTATTTATTTATTTATTTTATTTTAATTTTAATTTTTTTTATAAAACAAAGATCTAATAATACCAAAAATAGCTGACACGTGGCGGCACCAGGTGCTGCCACGTGTCAGCACCAGAAAATTCGAGACTAAAAGATTTTGTAAATTCGATAAAAAATAGTAAATGACTCGGATCGAAAAACTTTCTTCACGAAAATTGCTCGTCTCGATGAGATCTACAACTTTCATGAAGGCATCAAAACCAAAATCGATCATTTGCACAAAGTGAATTTTTGGGGTATCCCATGTACATAGAATACCTTGATTTTTGGGTTTTATAATTTTTATGTCATTTTTTTTATCAGATAAAAATCCGGAAAAATTACGGTAAAATCAAAGATAAATAAAGACACATTAATCTAATTTTTTTGGATTTTTATTGATTAAGAAAATATATACATAAAATACAAGATCAAAAACTGCGAAAATATACAATGTACAAAAGAGGCCCAAAACCCAACTTTCACATATAAGCTCCGATTCACTTGAACTTGGTCTTGTTTTGAAGGTAATTGAATGCACATTAGTTCAAAAGTGAGTAGGATTAAATCGGACACTAGATGTAGAAGATATGTGGATTTTAGTCCGAAAATCCGGAAATTAGGGTTTAGGTTTTTGGTCCACTTATTTGGGTTAGTTATTTTTTTGTATTTTTCCTTTATACATGTTAGTGATATGTACACAGTGGAGGTGATTTTGAGTCATTCGGAGTTAGCATGAATGAGTTAAAAATCCGGGAAGTTAGGTTTATTTACAGGTCATTTTGGCTTGGATTTTTGGTTTCTTATTTTGTGCAGATTTTTGTGCTAAAATGCCATTCTTATGAAAACATGCATGAATGCTAATTATGCAAAATAGATGCAAGAATGCTGTTGATTTTTAGGGATTTGAGCTTAATAAATGAGATTTAGAGTGATGAATACGAGATTCATCAGAGCTCCACCACCTCATTCAACATCTTTGGCTCCCCATCTTTCAGACCCGTGACCTCCACCACCTTCCCTGAGGTGACAGCTCTCCGTCGGTGGTGTTGCAGAGAGGAGAGGGTGGTTGGACCATCGATCCGGTGTCTTCTTGCCGCCGTGCTCCGCCCAGAGGTGGAGCTCAAGTCTCGGGCCCTGACGACCTGCGAGGCCACAACCCAAAGCTGCCTAAGCTCACCCACAGTCGACCCATCCACCCAGGTAGCTTAGATCTCTTCTCTATTTCCCAAACTTCGATTTTCCCCCAATTCGCACCACCGTCGATTTTCGCCGATTCCGACCATATCCCCCTTCCGTTCGATCATCGGAATCCACCACCACGTTCCCCCTTCCCCCGCGCATCTTCTCTGCCCCTCCGTTCAACCCAGCTCGCACAGGAGCTGGGATTCGAACTCCTTCGTCGTCGCTTCGCCGGGGTTCGCCCGCACCACCGCACCGTCCACTTTCACCACGCCTAACGGGGTCGAGGCATTTTACCCTCGACCCGCGAGTTTGCTGGCACTTTTTGCAGGTACATCCGAGCCCATCTGAGGGCTTGGACCATCAGGCCCAGTAGCTCCACCTCCGCCGACCTCGCCGGAGCTCCCCAGGGCTCTGTTGGGTCATCGGAGGCCTCCATTAGACGCGGAGGGCCCGCAGCTACCTTCTCCGATCCTCAGCGAGCTTCCAGGAGGAGACCAGCGCCGTCACGAGCTCGACGAAGTTCGTCGGAGCCCAGTTCTTCCTCCATCCTTCTCCGCCGTCCGATCAGCCTCCGAGCTCCAGTTTCGATCTGAGCCGTCCAATCCAGGAGCAGCAGCTACCGCACGATCTCTAGGAGGACTGATCCGCACCGTCCGATGGCCAGGGTTTAGCTACCGCACTTCTCCACTGTTTGATCTTCCACGTGGCAACGCCTGGACCATTCGGTCCGTACGAGGGCTCCCTTCGTTGGGCGTCAACCACTCCCAGCCGTCCATCTACCCACGCGGCACCCATCCGTCGGTCGTCTTAATAAAGGGTAATTTACCCTTAGGCCCTTCTCTTTAGTTTATTTAGCGTTTAGTCTTGTAAATACATAGTGTAGTTGTTTTATTTCTGGGTTATTTGCATTTGGACCTGAGCTTTATTTTATTCGCATATATGCCCATGTTTGTGGTGTAGCACGTGCATCGACACGTGCCTTTTCGGGACATTTGCATAGTTAGCCCTGTAGTTCTGGATTGTTATGGAATGAAGATATATTTTTATGAAATTGCATTTATACCTTTGTGCGTGGATTGATTTGTGCATGTGCGCTTATTCTTGGGTATTTTACAACAAGCCCCCTGGACTTTTAATACCTGTTATTATTTAGTCAGGGAACTTGTTTTTATTGCATATCAGTCCTCGTGTGCCCTAGACACGCGCCACGTGCGTGCTTTCTTGGTAAACTTGCACCGGACCCCCTGGAGCTTTGGGTATTTACATTCAGGTCCCTGTGTACTGTGCCCTTATGTTTGATTTGAATAAAATAGCAAAATCACTCCAAATTCCATGAAAATTGGATACATGTCTCCTGCCATGTTGTAAAATTTTCTAGAGTTTTTGGGAAAATTTTTGTTCTCATTTACTATTTTTAAAAATTCAAAAACATGCATTTTCTTTATTGTCTGATCTAAAAATTCACAAAAAAAATCCCTCTGAAAATTGCAAAAAAATTAGCTACTGTGTCTTCTGCCTGGTTTGATTTTCTGACCAAGTTTGGTCATTTTTCATTATATAAAACTCATAAAAATTGAAAAACACCTAAAAACTCATAAAAATTATAATAAATAATCTAAAAATCCAAAAACAATAATTCGAGTGCCCAAATTTTCCTTAAACTTTCTAGTTTATAGGAAAATTACCTCCAGGAGCTAAATAGGCTTTTTGCATTATAAATTGGCCTTTTACTCCTGACTGGACAGTACCTTCAGTTTCTTACTTTGTTTGATTTTTAGAAAATTAAATAAAAATCAGAAAAATCCCAAAAATTCACTAAAAATAATAAAAAACATAAAATACAAAAAACATTTTTATTGGAATTTTTGATTGATTTTTGATGCATTAAATAAATTGTTGAATTGCCTTGTTTTCTTGTTTTCTTTATTTCCTTAATTAACCAAAAATCATAAAAAATATAAAGACTAAAAACCCACCAAAAACACTTGTATTTTATTTTCTTCTCTCTTCTTGACTACTTCGTAGGCCGCAAGGCCATCACGTGCTCCTTGTGCTCGACGCTGGTCGCTATACCAGGTTAAGATAATAACAAGACCGCTATTTGTTTTTGATTGATTTTATCTGATATGGTGGTCTCTTTTTCTTGATTGACACACGAGCGATTGAGGTCGCAACGACCATTTGAGATATACCTGATCCACCTCGTTTGCTCGGTTTTTCGTGTCATCAGAATGGCGCCGTTGTCGGGGAGCACGTCTTAGTAGTCGGCTTTTGAGTTTTTCTGCGGTTTTCTTTTCGCAGCTTTTTGTACATATTTTTGTATATATATTTGACCTGTTTAATTTATCTGGTCTGACCACTCTTGGTTGTTTTCTTGCGAGGGCCCGAGGACCGAGGCGGCTTTCTTCGGAAGCCGAGCAACCGCGGGAACCGAAGGCGGCTCTCTTCTTTACAGAGCCGCAGGAGAGCGCGAGGAGTAAGCAGGAGTGCGGGAGCCGCGGGATAGCCTCGAGATTAGTGTAGCTTAGATTAGATTTTATTTCCAGCATTATTAGAACTATTGTAATAATACAGGTACTCAGCAGGACTTGGACTTTCGGGTCTGTTTCGCCGAGCACCAATGTGCTCGGGGGACCCTTTTGACTAGCTTAGATTTTTCGCGGCTTTTTCGCGGCTTTTAGATTTTTCGCTGCCTTTTACGGTTTTACGCGGTTTTTCTCGATCCCCTAGACTTAGGATTTTCTGCTTGACTGTGCCGTAATTAGTAGGATCCCCACACTTAATTGCTTTCCTGTTCCTATAGATCGTAATTGGACTAACTAATAATTCATTAATAAAAATAGCTGAGTCGCTTTCCTGAGAGCCTACGCGCCGCGAGCCTGCCCCATCAAGCGCTACTCCTGAACTAGACCTGTCGAGAAGAGGAGGGGTGGGTCTAGACCGGACTCTTTGGATCGAAGGCGAGTGACCAGCTAGACGGTTCTATCGAGTAGAAATTGCCTGTTTAAGACTCGGTTTTTTCCGCTGCACCATATAGGTAGTTTTATTTCTGTCTTTAAATTCTGCGCGGATCACCTTGCATTAGACTGCTGGAGTCAGGTACGTATTTCTATCTCTGCATGCATCATTGATTTATCGCGCATCGGCTTTTTCGTCTTCTCCCCCCTATTTTTGACTTAATAATCAGGAGAACTGAAAAATTCGTTAGGCGTTTTTGCTTGCATTGAAAAATCTAAAAAAATGAGAAAAACCATAAAATTGGGACTGCTAAAACTATCGACCCTAAAAGATACCTCACCTAAAATTTGTCTTGGGGAGAGCAACCCTCTCATTGCTTGGTTTGATTGTGCGAGAGAGTGACCCATACACTAGGTAAAGCCCTCCAGTGCTCATCTCGACTGATTACCGACTCTGCTGTGCGGGACAGTCGGTTGGGAGAGTATCGGGTATCCCAACAGGTCATGTAATCGCTCTAATATTCTGATTGTTCACCAAAATAAAAATTGACAAGATAATTTGACCGAGCCTTTACGGTCTTCAGCTCGCGTTGCGTTGGTGAACTGGGGGTTTGCTTTCGATCATAGTTTTTCCAGATCTCATCCGCCTTACTCGCCAGATCACGATGATGGGCAGGAGGTCTCTTAGACAGCCTCTAGCTGCACTGCTTTTTAGCACTCCTGTCCCTTCATCTAGGTCAGTTCGTGGGAGCTCAGGCCCGCTCTCCGAACCCGAGTATGACTCCGCCCTGTTCCCCCTCGACCACCCTTCTTCTTCTGATTCAGAGATACCATTGCCAGAGGAGAGACACATAGATGATTTATCTGCACCTGAGTTCGGTTGTTTTGACTTTTCAGAGACGATGGCCGACAGTTCCGATGATCGCACCGGAGGTCCACGAGGAGAGCAGCATTTCGTTTTGGACCAGGGTTCGATCAACTCCACCCTGATCGCCTCCCTCGAGTTAGTCCAGCAGCAGCTGAGGGATCAGGGAGCATTCATGATGGACATGAGGAGAGAGCTTGAGCAGATGAGAGCCAATCGCGAGAACCCCGGAGGAGGAGGACCCGACGATGCGGCAGCTGCCGCCGCAGCCGCAGCCGCGGCAGCAGCCACAGCAGCAGCATCAGCAGCAGGAGGAGCAGGACCACCGAGACCGATGCGGGATAACCACAATCCCGGATCGACCTTGACGCACCGTTGGGTGGTGCTTCCAGCTATCGTGGGGGACTTTAAGTTCCCCCCGAACACTTTGTAGCTCCTTCCCCCGGTTTCACGGTTTGACCACAGAGGAGCCTCATCTCCACTTGCAGGAGTTTGAGATGATTTGCAGTACTGTCCACGATCGTCAGGTGGACCAGGACACGATTCGGATGATTGCCTTTCCCTTTTCCTTGGCAGACAGAGCAGCCACCTGGCTGAAGCACTTGGGGAAGTTCGTCTACACGTGGGAGCAGCTCCGCGTCGAGTACTTGCACAAGTACTATCCACTCGGGCGGACGAACGCTGCTAGAGCCCTGATCAGCAACTTCTCCATGCTCCCCAACGAGCAGTTCCATGAGGCATGGGAGAGGTTTCGAGAGTTGACCGACAGATGCCCGTACCACGACATTTCCAAGCCGAACCTTGTTCAGAGCTTCTTCAGCGAGCTGACACCAGAGCTTCAGGGCTTGGTGAACGCTTCTTGTGGCGGGTCTTATTTCGCCAAGGATCACGACCAGGTCTGGGCCATCTACGAGGAGATGGCCGAGAACTACATGGTGATGTCCCAGACCAGGTTGTACACTCAGGGCAGACCGCAGCAGCCAGGACCCATGCAGTACCAGAGGATAGCACGGGTCGACGCCGGTCCTTCCAGTTCGTTCGCAGTAGCAGCAGCACAGGCAGAGTCCACAGCTGCGGACATGGGCATCATTAGCGAGAAGTTGGATCGGATGGAGCTGATTGAGAAGAAGCAGTGCCAGAGCATCACTCAGATGGAGCAGATGACACATACTCTGAGCGACATGAAGACCCAACTCTTGTGTCTCCAGGAGGCACAAACGGCTTCCCAGCCCCGTCTTCAGTCGCGAGGCGATCACGGCAACAGCAGCAGCTTGTTCCAGCGCTCCAGCTCACAGCAGCAGCCTAGACAGGTTCACCTTGTACAGGCGGAGCCGTACCAGCAGCCGCAGCCCACTTACCAGTCACCACCATCTCCAGACTTGCAGATGGTGGTATACGAGCCAGATCAGCCTCTAGCAGTACTCCCGCCAGACCCGTACGATGCAGAGCCGTTGATGGATGTCAACGGGATTTGGTATGACCGCCCTCAGCCCGGTATCCGACGAGACCATCCCAGATTCCGGTGGGGGAACGGAGGTACCCAGCCCCAGCAGCAGCCGTCAGGACATGGTGGCTAGTACAGCCATCAGAGAGAGCACTAGCAGCGGCATCCCCCAGTGTACCCACCACAGCAGCAGCAGCAGTCGTCCTACGGTCCTCGTCCCTACCAGCAGGGACAGTCTTGGAGGCGTGAGAAGCCTCACCAGTAGCACCAGCAGCATCACTCACACCCCTCTCAGCCACAGCCGCAGCAGGTCCAGCAGCCTCACTACCAGAGAGGCTACCCGTCGGGTTCCCTTGAGAACCCTGTTTGGATGACATAGCCCGCCTCCTCACGGATCAACATGCTACCTTCAGACGGGAGATGGACGAGTTCCGCCAAGAAATGCAGGACATTGTGAGAGGGAAGGCAGCCATCCCTGCCCAGATCGAGCCGAATCCCAACAACCCGAAGCGGAAATCTGAGCAGGTAGTTTGTACTGAGTATACCACTCCTAGTGATGCATTTGGTGATATGACTGGATATCTGTTTGATACTGATTTTTTCACACTTAGGAGCGGTAGGATGCCAGCAGGTGGCACCTCGTCTGAGCCACATCATGAGGATCCACCTAGAGCGCCCGACGAGGAGGATGATGACGGTGGTACTGATGCCACCAAGGATGCTGATTCCACCGGCGATACTGAGGCCGCTGTTTCACCAGTTCGAGGAGGTGGTACTGAGGCCAACCACGATGCCGAGCCAGAGCGCGGTACTGAGGCCACGAGTCTTCCAGCCGGGCCAGCCACTGGTGGTACTGAGGCCACCAGAGTTCATGTAGAGAGATCTGTTGTTTTTCCTTCACCAGATGTATCTCAGAACCATGTTGTGAATAAAGGAAAGGGTTTATTTTCTTCTGGTCCCACTGTGGTGCATGATGTATGTGTGGATCCGGTCGTCGAACCGCTTAGACCCTTTCCTAGTCCTTCATCTAAGAAGGACCCAGTGATCCCCTTCCCTAGAGCCCTTCAGATGGGGAAGAGGAAGAAAACAGAAAATTCCAAAAAGAGAGAGCAGGAAGAGTTCAGCCAGCAGATGATAGACCATTTTCACATACAACTGACTCTTCAGGAGGCTTTGCAGCACATCCCCCTTCTTCAGCGTTCGTTGAGAGATAGGACCACAGTCAGGAGGAAGAGGAGGAACCACCACTCTGAGATCCATGTGCTGACAAAAGCCACGTGTTTCACGATCTAGAACCGTCTGCCGACCAAGAGGCCAGATTTAGGAGCCCCATATGTCAGATGACATATCAGTGAGCAGAGGTTTGACCGTACTCTATTAGATAGCGGATCGTCGATCAACCTCCTTCCGGCAGCCCTTCTCGTCCGCTTCGAGTTGGGCACTCTTAGACAGAGCAGGACAGTCCTTCAGTTTGCTGATAGATCTGTCAAGAGGCCGAAGGGGTTGTTACGAGACATTGTCGTCACTATTCAGGGTCTGCAATTCCCCGTGGACTTCGTAGTGTTGGACATGGAGATCCCTGATTCAGTGACCGATACCCTCATCATTCTAGGTCGCCCGTTCTTGGCCACAGCCAAGGCAGTGATCGACCATGATAGCGGGAAGGTATACTTTCGTGTCGAGGGTGAAAGTGTACAAATAGATACGGTCGAGGACAGCAGAGCCAGAGAGAGATCATGCTCAGAGACCACTTCAGATATAGAGCAGCTGACAGATGCATGGCTAGACATCCACCAGGACTGTGACTTTGTGATCACAGATGATGAGTCAGTTTGGGCAGACCCAGCAGCACAAGTCATCCTCTCATTTTCAGACACCGCTGATGCAGAGATGATAGCAGAGGAGAGCTTGGAGAGCACATTCCTGGTTCAGGACACCTTAGAGGCAGCAGAGCAGGTTCTCGACCGCGACACAGATTTCTGCGATGATGGTGGTACTGATGCCACCTTGTGTGATGCAGATCCCTCGGAGTCAGAGTCTGAGTGGGCAGATTGTGATGATTATATGCCAGACCTGATTTCCACTGAGCCTACAGCTGAGGAGGAGGTAGATGCCGAGCAGATCAGAGACAGTTCAGTTGAGAAGCCTTCTCCAGATCCAGTTTGTGAGAGTACGCTTTCAGTCTCCCTGATAGATTTGGCATCATACACGCGACTTCTTTCGAAGCCAGATTTGCCAGCACCTAGTTGTCCAGAGCTGAAGCCACTTCCTTCGTCGCTGAAGTATAGATTCCTTGCGGGTGAGCATGAGATGTACCCAGTCATTATCTCAGCCGATTTGACTGGAGAGCAGGAATCCCGTTTGATGGGGGTTCTTGAAAAGAATCGCAAGGCAATAGGATGGAGCGTAGCAGATCTCCATGGGATTAGTCCGACCCTGTGCTCCCACCATATCTATCTCGAGGATGAGGCAAAGCCGTCGCGTGAGTTCCAGCGGCGGCTGAACCCAAATCTGAGAGAGGTTGTCATGAAGGAAATTTCGAAATGGTGGAGCGCCGATTTTATCTATCCCATCTCTGACTCCAAGTGGGTCAGCCCTTTGCATGTGGTGCCCAAGAAGACGGGCATCACTATAGTGATTAGCGAGTCTGGAGACGAGATTGCTACACGAGTACCCACTTCTTGGCGGGTTTGTGTTGACTACAGGAGACTCAACCAGGCCACCAAGAAGGATCATTTCCCCCTGCCCTTTATTGATCAGATCATTGAGAGACTGGCAGGGAAGAGCCATTACTGTTTTCTGGATGGGTACTCGGGCTACAACCAGGTGGCCATCGCTCCTGAGGATCAGGAGAATATCACCTTTACCTGTCCCTTCGGCACATACGCCTTCCGATGCATGCCATTTGGGCTATGCAATGCCCCTGCGACTTTTCAGAGATGCATGCTGTCGATCTTTTCGGACATGGTAGGGGAGTGCTTAGAGGTCTTCATGGATGATTTCTCAGTTTACGGCGACAGATTCGACTCCTGTCTTGACTGCCTAGACCGGGTACTTCAGCGATGTATTGAGGTCCGCTTGGTTCTTTCTTGGGATAAGAGTCACTTCATGGTGACTCAAGGGACGGTGCTTGGCCACATCATCTCCAACAGGGGCATGGAGGTTGATCCGGCCAAGGTTGATGTCATTAGAAAACTCACACCACCGTCCAATTTGCGGCAGTTACGGTCTTTCCTGGGGCACGTCGGTTTCTATCGACGGTTCATTCGTGATTTCAGTAGGGTTGCCCGGCCATTGACTGACCTGCTGACGAAAGACACCGAGTTCCTTGTCGATGACAAGTGTCTTTCATCGTTTGAGACTCTCAAGCATTGTATTGTTGAGGCTCCTGTCCTCCAGCCACCAGATTGGTCTCTCCCATTCGAGATCATGACGGATGCCTCCGATTTTGCCGTGGGGGCTGTGCTGGGACAGAGGAGGGATGGAGTTCCATTTGCTATTCACTATGCTAGCCGCACCTTGGATTCCGCCCAACGGAATTATACAGTCACAGAGAAGGAGATCCTAGCAGTAGTGTTCGCCCTAGATAAGTTCAGATCATACATTATTGGATCTAGAGTGACTTTGTATACTGATCATACCGCCATCCGATACCTCATGGCAAAGAAGGATGCCAAGGCCAGACTGACTAGATGGATCCTTCTACTCCAGGAGTTCGACATTGAGATCAAGGATAAGCCTGGAGTCAAGAATGTGGTGGCGGATCATCTCTCCCGTTTAGAGCAGCCTGAGGAGTCTGAGCAGATTGAGCCCATTTGTGAGACCTTCCCAGATGAGGCGATCCTTGCTATCGCCTCACTCCCGTGGTATGCCGATATTGTGAACTTTCTTATTGCTAAGAAAGTCCCACAAGGTTGGCCCAGACAGAGGCTTGAGACCTTCCTCGCGAAGGCCAAGTCTTACCACTGGGAGGATCCCATCCTTTACCACGAAGGAGGGGATAGTGTCTGGCGTCGATGCATTCCTCAGGAGGAGCACCATAGCGTCCTCACTTACTGCCACAAGCTTGAGGCAGGAGGGCATCATTCTGGGAGGAGAACGGCACAGAAAGTGCTCCAATCCGGCTTGTGGTGGCCTATTCTCTTCAAGGACTCTGATGAGTTCGTGAAGAGGTGTACTGACTGTCAGAGGATGGGCACTTGTGGACAGCGTGATATGATGCCGATGTAGCCCATTCACTTCTGTGAGGTTTTTGACGCATGGGGCATCGATTTCGTGGGTCCATTCCCTAAGAGTCAGGGATTTGAGTACATTCTGTTGGCCGTTGATTATGTTAGTCGTTGGGTTGAGGCTATCCCCGCCCGAGCCGCTGATGCCAGGACAGTTTGCAGATTTTTGAGGAAGCACATCATCACGCAGTTCGGGGTACCTCGAGTGTTGATTTCAGATGGGGGGTCTCATTTCATCAATGACCAGGTGAAGTCACTTGCTAGTGAGTTCGGCATAGACCATCGAGTTGCCACTCCATACCATCCACAGACGAATGGTCTAGCCGAGGTCTCGAACAGGGAGATCAAGACTATTTTGCAGAAAGTCATCCTCCCTGACCGAAAGGATTGGTCACAGCTTTTGGACTCGGTCTTGTGGGCATATAGGACGTCTTTCAAGCCACCATTGGGCACATCTTCCTTTCGCCTAGTTTATGGCAAGCCGTGCCATTTACCTGTTGAGTTGAGGCAAAAGTCACTTTGGGCAGTCATAGATATTCTTTTAGATCCAGATAGTGTAGGAGACCAGAGGAGGGCAGAGTTAGCAGCCTTGGAGGAGCTTAGAGATACAACCTTCTTAAACAGCCTACAATATAAGGAGAGAGTGAAAGAGTGGCATGATTCTCATATCAGCCACAAGCATTTTGAGCCTGGACAGAGAGTATGGTTGTTTGATGCTAGGCTTCGTCTATTTCCAGGGAAGCTACGGAGCAAATGGAAGGGACCTTATCTTGTGAGAAAGGCACACGACAACGGTAGCATTGATATATCCGAGTTGTCTTCTGAGAGTACCTTTCGAGTAAACGGCCAGCGGCTCAAGCCATTTCTAGATCATGAGCCGCGGGTCGTTGATGTTGCCCCTATTCACTTTGCGTGAGATGTGGTCTCTTGACTCACATCTATTGCATCTCACGCCTGATTATCACTGTTCTTCCGACTTGTATAGATCCAGTTGTCCATATCACTCTATTCTTTAGTTCCACATCCCTTTTCTCATCTTATGATTATGCTATACTTAGGGTGTACTTTACCCTAAGTATAGGGGGGATGTAGGACATGCGGGTATTCTTTTTATTCTTTCTACACCTATTTTGCTGCCTATACTTAAGGATATTTTACCCTAAGTATAGGGGGGGCAGACTCTGTGAATTCTTCACTCGGATTTCCCTTCATATACAGCTTGCTATACTTAGGATTATTTAATCCTAAGTATAGGGGGAAACCACCGAGTTCTCCTCATTCTATTCATTCATTCATCTTTGTATCTAGCCATTCCTTTTCACTTCCTTTTACCTAGCACGAGTTATGTCTTCTTCATCGCTCTTGATCACTCTGAGGACAGCGTTCGAGCTAAGTATGGGGGGGTGTGTATATATTTCATATATACTTTAGCCATAACTCGTACTTTGTGTGAGCGTGTTAATAAATAAAATGGCTAAAAACCCTAAAAATCACAAAAATTAAAAATTTTCCCTGTAAATAATCATTCTTTTATTGCACATACATAGCTAGTGTACAAAATTATTTTTGTAAAAATGTGTTCAAAAATCTTTTGTGTAAAGCTTGTATGAATATTTTCTTATCAAAATTATGTATGTAGTACAAAATTTTTCCAAAATGTTTTGAAAATCAAAAGTTTGCAAAAATCTTGTGTAAATGTTTGTAAATACTTTTGCAAAACTTGCACTTCATGCATTCATCCATTCATGATTTCAAAACATTTTTCAAAAATTTTGCACGATTGTAAATATGTGTAAATAACATCTTTGTATATATGTATATAATTTTCCTGGATGATAGTTGACATTTAAACTAAGCCTGGAATTAAATTGGGAAATAGAGCTTGATTAAGATCTTAATCCACCTAATTCTAAGAGGAACCTTATAGGGCTTAGGATTAAGGCTTTTCAGGTCCATAAGGACTTAATTCTTTGAGTCCACTAGGCTATGAGCATATGTCATCTTGATGAGCCTAAATAGAACACTTAACAACACACGCATGACTCTTAGGGACAATGGCTTGACTTGCACCAACACCTTACACATAGCTCTCCACGGATGAGGTGGTGAGGAGGCAGTTTCCTTTGGCTTGGGGTAGCATATGAGGGTAGTACTTCTAGGCGGAACCTCTCTTCTTCTTCTAGTGAAGGAAGTGCGTCTCAACTTGGTCTAGTGGTGACGAAGGCTGAAGACAGAAGCCATGGGTTGCAATAAAGCTTCAAAAGAGGGATAGTCTACTAGCACAAGAGGAGAACTTCTTATATATATGATGCACCATGTAGATATGTTGTACAGAGGCACTTGAAAAAAAAAATGCAAAAAGAACTCCAAAAAAGTGGTGGGTCGGATTGAAAATTTAATAACCCTACCGGAGTGTATATAGTCAAATAAAGCAAAAGCTTATGGTATCCATGTTACATCTCATGAAGCTTGCAGCGGGAGACTTAGCTACACTGGCTGAGCTCCCAAAAGTCTATACCTCTTATTCCCCCTCTTCTTGAGCCGGTTGCACTTGAACTTAGAAGGGAATACCCCGCTTCTCGAGGAAAGAGTTGCTAGACCGAGGCATTAGAGTTACCAGGTTGGGGGAGGTTGTTTCTTTGTTGCTTCTGAGGTGGGGAGCTACATATCACTTACACTGCATGGAAAGATTCATGGTCATTAGAGTTTGTGTATGTAGACTTGTTCTGATCTGGTTTATTGAGGAATCTTGTCCATAGATTGGTGGAACTTAGAGACTGTTGAGTTTTAAGCTTAAGTCCAAATAAGGTTCCGACATATTAATAATCCAAAGATCTGATCGAGCTCCATAATTCAATTTAATGAAGGAAAGTTTAATATTCAACCTTGATCCATGTACATTCTCCTCTTTTTCTTTTTCTTTCTTTCTTTTTCACTTCTTTTTCAAATAAGTGTTTGCTAAGGGACCAGCAAAAGTTAAGTATAGGGGGGGTGATGAATACCCATTCATCACTCTTTATTCTTATATTTTAGCTACAAAAACCTTTGCAAATACATGTATATTCATGTAAATACAAATAATTATCAAAAGCATGCATTGTATAAAGTTTAATAATTAGCATGTTTTTATGCACAAATAAAAGAATAAAGAGTAAAAAGAAAAAGAGGGAAATATTTAGAATAAATATTGAGCAACCTAACCCAAGGGAGGGCTCAACATGGGCCTGACCACATAAAAGCCAAAGTAGAGGGAGATAGGGACTCATGTGTGTAAATATATTTGTAAATATAATAAAAATATTTTCCTCCAAAAAGAGACTAAAATGGGCTTGTAAATATTTTTATATATTTATAAATATAAAAATCAAAGTAAAAATGGAAAATTAAAAAAGAAAGATAAAAATATTCACATGTAGATATTCATGATGTACATAGCCACTCCTATATTTATTCTACCTTATAAATAAATAAAATCAAATTCCATAAAATTTGTAAATATTCTATATTTTATGGTGTAAATAAATAAATTAAAAAAAACCATTAAAACAAAAACAAAATAAAAATAACAAAATTAGAAACCCAAAAATACCTTGTAAATACACCATGTAAATACATGTACATATATATATATTTCATCCTTGTATATAAATAATAAAAATAAAATAAAAATACCCTTTTATTCCTAATTTTATACTATAAATAAATAAAATATAAAATGGGAATAAAAAAGCACAAAAATAACAAATTAAAAATCAAAAATTAAAAAGACATATTGTACATATACCTATGTATAGCTATATAGTGTAAATACCTCATTTTATTTTGAAAAATTAATTAAAAATCTCCAAAAAATAGAAAAAATTAAAACAAAAATATTTCATGTTTTGACTTTTTAATAAATCGGCCATTGTTATTTTTAATGGAATTTCTAATTATTTTCCACGTGGCCTGCTTCCACTGGTCCACGGGGACGTTGACCCCCCGGTCAACTCCCCCTCCAGGACCACCCCCACGGGTCTTATGTGCCCGACCCGACTTCCCTTTATTTTGGCGCCTAAACCCGACCACCTAGCACCTAAACCCCGGGTCCGATCCACTCACGTCACATCCGACACCCTCGCCGGGGTATCCGCCTCGAGATCCGCGCTTCACGCTACCCTACCCGACCCATTTTTATCGGACTCCTGGCAGTATAAGGCCTGAGCTCCGCCACCTCATTCATCATCTTTGGCTCCTCATCTTTCAGACCCGTGACCTCCACCACCTTCCCTGAGGTGACATCTCTCCGTCGGTGGTGTTGCAGAGAGGAGAGGGTGGTTGGACCATTGATCCGGTGTCTTCTTGCCGCTGTGCTCTGCCCAGAGGTGGAGCTCAAGCCTCGGGCCCCGACGACCCGCGAGGCCACGACCCAGAGCTGCCTAAGCTCACCCACATTCGACCCATCCACCCAGTAGCTTAGATCTCTTCTCTATTTCCCGAATTTCAATTTTCCCCCAATTCGCACCGCCGTCGATTTTCGCCGATTCCGACCATATCCCCCTTCCGTTCGATCATAGGAATCCACCACCACGTTCGACCTTCCCCCGTGCATCTTCTCCGCCCCTCCGTTCAACCCAGCTCGCACAGGAGCTGGGATTCAAACCCCTTCGCCGTCACTTCACCGGGGTTCGCCCGCACCACCGCACCGTCCACTTTCACCACGCCTAACGGGGTCGAGGCAGTTTGCCCTCGACCCGCGAGTTTGCTGGCACTTTTTGCAGGTACATCCAAGCCCATCTGAGGGCTTGGACCATCAGGTCCAGCAGCTCCGCCTCCGCCGACCTCACCGGAGCTCCCCAGGGCTTTGTTGGGTCATCGGAGGCCTCCATTAGACGCGGAGGGCCCGCAGCTACCTTCTCCGATCTTCAGCGAGCTTCAAGGAGGAGACCAGCGCCGTCACGAGCTCGACGAAGTTCGCCGGATCCCAGTTCTTCCTCCATCCTTCTCCGCCGTCCGATCAGCCTCCGAGCTCCAGTTTCGATCTGAGCCGTCCAATCCAGGAGCAGCAGCTACCGCACGATCTCTAGGAGGACTGATCCGCACCGTCCGATGGCCAGGGTTTAGCTACCGCACTTCTCCACCGTTTGATCTTCCACGTGCCAACGCCTGGACCATTCGATCCGCACGAGGGCTCCCTTCATTGGGCGTCAACCATTCCCAGCCGTCCATCTACCCACGTGGCACCCATCCGTCGGTCGACTTAATAAAGGGTAATTTACCCTTAGGCCCTTCTCTTTAGTTTATTTAGCGTTTAGTCTTGTAAATACATAGTGTAGTTGTTTTATTTCTGGGTTATTTGCACTTTGGACCTGAGTTTTATTTTATTCGCATATATGCCTCTGTTTGTGGTGTAGCACGTGCATCGACACGTGCCTCTTCGGGACATTTGCATAGTTAACCCTGTAGTTTTGGATTGTTATGGAATGAAGAAATATTTTTAGGAAATTGCATTTATACCCCTATGCGTGGATTGATTTGTGCATGTGCGCTTATTCTTGGGTATTTTACAACAAGCCCCCTGGACTTTTAATACCTGTTATTATTTAGTCCAGGGAACTTGTTTTTATTGCATATAGGTCCTCGTATGCCCCAGACACGCGCCACGCGCATGCTTTCTTGGGAAAATTGCACTGGACCCCCTGGAGCTTTAGGTATTTACATTCAGGTCCCTGTGTACTCTTCCCTTGTGTTTGATTTGAATAAAATAGCAAAATCACTCCAAATTCCATGAAAATTGGACACATGGCTCCTGCCATGTTGTAATATTTTCTAGAATTTTTGGGAACATTTTTGTTCTCATTTACTATTTTTAAAAATTCAAAAACATGCATTTTTTTACTGTCTGATCTAAAAATTCACAAAGAAAATATTAAAATCCCTCTGAAAATTGCAAAAAATTAGGTATTGTGTCGTCTGCCTGGTTTGATTTTCTGAACAATTTGGTCATTTTTCATCATATAAAACTCATAAAAATTGAAAAACACCTAAAAACTCATAAAAATTATAATAAATAATCTAAAAATCCAAAAACAATAATTCTAGTACCCAAATTTTCCTTAAACTTTCTAGTTTATAGGAAAATTACCTCCAGAAGATAAATAGGTCTTTTTACATTTTAAATTGGCCTTTTACTCCTGACTGGATAGTACCTTCAGTTTCTTACTTTGTTTTATTTTTAGAAAATTAAATAAAAATCAGAAAAATCCCAAAAATTCACTAAAAACAGTAAAAAGCATAAAATACACAAAAACATTTTTATTGGAATTTTTGATGCATTAAATAAATTGCCTTGTTTTCTTGTTTTCTTTATTTCCTTAATTAACCAAAAATCATAAAAAATATAAAAAGACTAAAAACCCACCAAAAACACTTGTATTTTATTTTCTTCTCTCTTCTTGACTACATCGTAGGCCGTAAGGCCATCACGTGCTCCTTGTGTTCGACCCTGGTCGCTATACCAGGTTAAAATAATAGCAAGACCGCTATTTGTTTTTTATTGACTTTATCTGATTTGGTGGTCTCTTTTTCTTGATTGACACACGAGCGATTGAGGTCGCAACGACCATTTGAGATATACCTGATCCACCTCGTTTGCTTGGTTTTTCGTGTCATCAATGGCCACCTGATTATAGCCGGAGTACCCATCCAAGAAGCAATAATGGCTCTTCCCTGCCAGCCTCTCAATAATATGATCAATAAAGGGCAGGGGGAAATGATCCTTCTTGGTGGCCTGATTCAATCGTCTGTAATCCACACAGACCCTCCAAGAAGTGGGTACTCAGGTAGCGATCTCCTCTCCAGACTCCTTGACAACTGTAGTGATGTCGTCTTCTTGGGCACCACATGCAACAGACTGACCCACTTGGAGTCGGAGATGGGGTAGATAAAATCGGCGCTCCATCACTTCGAGATCTCCTTCATGACAACCTCTCTAAGATTCGGGTTCAGCCGCCGCTGGAACTCACGCGACGGCTTTGCTTCATCCTCGAGATAGATGTGGTGAGAGCATAGAGCCGGACTGATCCCCTGGAGATCTGCTACACTCCATCCTATTGGCTTGCGGTTCTTTTCAATAACTCCCATCAGACGAGATTCTTGCTCTCCAGTCAAATCAGCAGAGATAATGACTGGGTACATCTCATGCTCACCCGCAAGAAATCTATACTTCAGCGACAGTGGTAGCGGCTTCATCTCTGGACAAGTCAGTGCTGGTAAATTTGGCTTCTGAAGAATCCGAGTGTATGCTGTCAAATTTGCACGGGAGAATGAGAACTCTCGCTCACAAACTGGATCTGGAGAAGGCTGCTCAACTGGTCTGTCTCTACTCTGCTCAGAATCATCCTCCTCTCTCGCTGTAGGCTCAGTGGAAGTCAGACACAGTGCCAAATCATCAAACTCTGCCCAATCAGTATCTGACTCCTAGGATCATGCTCACAAAAATCTGTATCGCGATCAAGAACTGAATCTGCGGCCTGAAAGGTATCCTAGACCAGGAATGCGCTCTCCAAACTCTCCTCTGCTGGCGTCTCTGCATCAACGAACTCTGAAGGTGAGAGGATGGCCTGTATGGCTGGATCTGCCCAAACTACCTCATCATTTGTAATCACGAAGTCACAGTCCTGGTGGATGTCTCGCCCTGCCTCTGTCATCTGCTCTGAATCTGTGGTCAGCTCTGAGCGATTTGAATCTCTAGCTCTAGTCTCCTCGATCGTCTCTATTTGTATACTCTCGCCCTCGACGCGAAAGTACACCTTCCTGCTATCATGGTCGGATACTGCCTTGGTTGTGGCCAAGAACGGGCGTCCTAGAATGATGGGGGTATCGGTCACAGACTCAGGGATCTCCATCCAACACTACGAAGTCCACAGGAAATTTCAGGCCCTGAATCGTGACGACAACGTCCTTCAGCAACCCCTTCGGCCTCTGACTGATCGATCAGCAAACTGAAGAACCGTCCTGCTCTGTCGGAGAGTGCCCAATTCGAAGCGGTCGAGAAGGGCTGCCAGAAGTAGGTTGATCGAAGAACCACTATATAATCGAGTGCGGTCGAACCTCTGCTCATGAATGTGGCATCTGACATACATGGCTCCTGCATCTGGCCTCTTGGCTGGCAGACGGTTCTGTATCGCGAAACAAGTGGCTCTGGTCAGCATATGGATCTCAGACTGATGGTTCCTCCTCTTCCTCCTAACTGTGGTCCTGTCTCTGAGTGATCTCTGGAGTAGAGGGATGTGCTCCAAGGCCTCCTGAAGAGTCAGCTGGATATGGAATCTGTCTATCATCTGCTGGTTGAACTCTATCTGATGACTCTTTTTGGGATTTTCTATTTTCTTCCCCTTTGCCATGTGAAGAGCTCGTGGAAAGGGGATCACAGGGTCCTTCTCAGATGAAGGACTAGGAGAGGGTATGGCATGCTCATGAACAGCAGAATCCACACAATCATCATCAATCAACACATGTGGATCCGAAAACAACATACCCTTTCCTTTATTTCCAGAAATGTCCTGGGATACATGTATAGATGGAAAAGCAACAGTACTAGCAGAAGTGAAAATGGTGGCCTCAGTACCACCCTCGGCATGTCTCGCGGCATCAATACCGCGCTCTGGCTCAGCAACTGTGGTGGCGTCAGTACCACCTCCTCGAACTGGGAAATCGACGGCTTCAGTACCGTTGGCTGGATCAACGTCCCTGGTGGCATCAGTACCACCGTCATCATCTCTTGCGGTCTCAGTACCGCGCTCCTCCTCGCTTGGCGCTCCTGGTGTGGCATGGGATCGTCGCTCAGACGAGGCTCCACCTGGTGTCATCCAACTACTCCTAAGTGTGACAAAATTAGCATCAAACATGTATGCAGATAAATCACCAAAAGAATCACTAGGAGTGGTAATCTCTGTGAACTCTACCTGCTCAGACTTCCTCTTCATATTGTTCGGGTTCGGCTCAATCTGGGCAGGGATGGCGGCCTTCCCTCTCACTATCTCCCACATATCCTGGCAGAACTTGTCCATCTCCCTTCTGAATGTAGCATGCTGCTCGGTCATGAGGCAGGCTAAGTCATCCAAGGCGGGGTTCTCATAGGCTAGCCCATGAGATCCTGACGGGTGGCCTCACTGGTAGTGAGGCTGCTGCTGTGGCTAGTGCGGGTGAAAGGGGTACTGCTGGGGATGATGCTGCTGCTGAGGCTGATCACGCCTCCAAGAATGTCCCTGCTGATAGGGACGAGGACCATACTAGTGCTGGGGCTCGGATGACTGCTGCTGTACTGGGGACTGGGGCTGCTGGTGCTGCTTTCGCTGATGGCCATACTAGCCACCCTGAATTGGAGGCTACTGCTGGGAACTGGCACCTCCGGCTGACCAACAGAATCCGGGATGGTCTCGTCGGATACCGGGTGTTGGACATGCGAGCCCACGGCGAGCCATTATGCAATAAATGTTATTGCAATTCACTCCTTAAAACTGAAATAAAGAGTACATAATTTGCATAATAGGTCCCTTAGTACAATTAGGGTTATGTACCATGACCATCTTAATGATCATACAGCTGTTGATTCAATTATTGAATCATAGAGGTTGGTGCTTAGATGAATATCTAATGAGTTAGATTGAGGACTCATCGAGCACCGTCAAATGATCGTTAAGAGATGATCTCCAGCTTGAGTAGGAGATGGCAATCCTTATCTTTAAAGGCTGATTTCTGACTGACCTCTTGACGCAGGTCCTCTGCATAAGAATAGAGATTCGGAGGTGTCAGATTAGTTAGGTCAAAGAGTTGACTTAACGAGATCGAGATAACCAAAGTCCTATATCGTATGCTATCATGATATAGGCACGCATCCTCTGACCGGAGACAGATGTGTTGCTATATGTCTGAGTATGTACATTTGGCAGACCAATAGGTTGATGACCTAATCAAGGTCTATACACCGGCGCGCTGGTGTGCATATAAGGGCATATGAGTAATACAATCTCTCAAAGGGATCATACATGTTCAGTTACTGAACCGGAAGACATGAGCTCACTCATGAGATATTAGGAAGAATCAAATTCCGTGCGCGCGGTCGTCTCGCTTTGGAAGCTTGACTGAATTTGTAGGTTTGATATATACTTTTGGAAAGTATATGATCAAGACCTAGGTATGATATACGCTTTTGGAAAGTGTATGATTGATACCAACTCCCAATGATCGAATGAGAAACTAACTGATAAAACCATGAAGTAGACAGTATAAAGTTGATCCAATACTTCGGGTTTAGTCTGAGTCTTCCAGTATGCAGGATGTACAGGTATTGGGAATACCTGAGGGTGATGTGATCATAAACGATTGTATAACCATGACGCTTCCATTCCTAGGGAGTGATGAAACGGGTCTGGATTTCAGTGACTCCTCTCAGTAGAGAAGTAATCTGATCTTGGTCCAAGTGTTGGACATTGATCTGAATGTGATTCAGATGCAATAAGAAGATTAGATTTACGGTCTTGATTTAATCAAGCATCTATGGGAGGCCCGAGATCTGGATTTGAGATATGATCTCAATATCCATGTCACTATACGTGGAACAATACAATCGCCATGTCTTTATCTCCAAGTATCTGCGGAGATAGCGCATTATCCTTGAAGGAGTTCATGGATAATTCTATTGTTGATTTATGTATCCGAGCATTAAGAAAATGGATAATTAAATGCGATTTAATTATCATGATTAATATGAATTGATTCATATTATAAAGAGAGCTATCTTAGATAATTAAATGTGATTTGATTATCAAAGATGTAAATAATGTGAATATGATTCATATTATTTGAACACAAGAGAATAGAGATCCAAGATGATTAAATGTGATTTAATTATCATGGATATGAATAATGTGGATAGCAATATCCATATTAGTCATATATATTATAAATGTGATTTATAATATATAAGAGAGAGATGTTTGTATTTTACATTTATTAATTAAATGTTAATGTGAATTGGATTCACATTGGACATTAAATTGAAAATGTAATTTACATTTTATTTTGGGTTGTGAATGTGATTCACAAATTTTTTAATGGCAAGATTGCAATGTCTACAAAATAATTGTGAATTATTTTTGTAGAATACTTTGCAACAAAAGTTGTTGCATAATCTTGGAGATTACATTAAAGAGATGAGAGCCACCTTCCATGTATATGGAGTGGACGGCCACCACTCCCATTTGGAATGTGTGGCCGTCCCCTCCTTCCAACATGGAAGGAGGCACTCTCTCTCCTATGATCTCCAAGAGATCTTGATTTAATTTGGTAATTAAATTATGTTGATTTATCAACATATATTTAATCTAAATTAAATTAATTGTTGTTGGTTTTACCAACACAAATCTTGACCATTAAAAGAAACACAATCAATGAGAGCCATTGGATTTGTGTTGTCCCATGGATTGAGATCCATGGATCCCAAAACCCTATAAAAGGAGAGGCACCCCATTGCTCTTCCTTATACACAATGCTTGAGAAGCATCTCTCTCTCTCTCTCTCTCTCTCTCTCTCTCTCTCTCTTTCTCTCTCTCTCCCTCTCATGGCCGTCCACCATGGATGCCCTAGAGAGGTTCTCCATCGCCACAGTGTCGTCGTTATGCTGCCCGATGGTTTGTTCGTGGAACTCCGTCTACTTCAGTGTGCCTTGCTCGTGAAGAAGACGTCGAATCTTGTGTGTCGAGATCAGGAGATCCGCCACTTGGATCATCAACATGGATTACGAGAAGCACGCGGTTCATCCCCGCGCTCGCAAACGTCTCCTCCGTCGGATCGGACTTGAGACAGGAGGTCTCTTCGTTTAAAGACTCGATTGCAACCACGCTTCAAGAGGTAAACCTAATACTTGTTTGTTGTTTAGATGAAACAATCCGAGAAGTGTTCTTGGATCATGTGGTTTCGTCGCATAAAAAAATTTTAATTTCCGCTGCATAGAACAACTAGTACGACTAGTCGTTCTTCGTCGTATTCGATACGATGATCATGCTTCCGTGATGCGCTTGAGGATCTAACCATATCCTTCAAGTGGTATCAGAGCCTTAGGTCGGTGGTTTTGGATACGATCCATGAACCGAGGACGACTTGGGTTCATTAGGGTTTGCGAAAGTTTTCTTGCATTTCATTTTCGCATCTCTGTTTGATATTATTTTCGGCACTGTTTTAATTATTTAAACACGAAAATAATATTTGGATTTTATTACCCATTAAATAAGGAAATCGTAGGATCTGAGTTTGCGTGATTTCGATTCCGTTTGCTCTAGATATGCTCATTTTTGTGAACATGTATCCACTGTTTCGGGGACTGCAGATCATGACGTAATTAGGATGTTAATTTCGGATTTGAAACGCCTTAAAATGCGTGCAAATCACTTGAGTTCTGTTGTAAATCAAGTCAGCAAATTTTAGAAATTTACTTTGCTTAATTTGGGTTTAAATTGATTGAGATATGGTATTTTTAGTAAGTGAGGGTCACTGCTGAAAATACTTTCCTAATCAAGAACCTAGTGATTGTCATTTAATTAATTAGTGAAATTAAATTATTTAATTTCCTGGAATAATTATGCATAGATATTTGTGAAATATTTAATGATAATTATGTCCTTAAATGACTTTGCCCTAACCAACAAATGATTAGATGTGATCTAGATCAAGATTGGTTACACGATCAACATTCCAACAAACATGTTGCTTGAATAGGACTTGGGATTTGTTTAGCAAATCTCATTATAATGTTAATCAAAATGGTTTTGATTATTACTATATGGTATAATTTCAGTTGAAGAACTGATGATCATCTCAAGTACAAAATGATCTATTTTGCATTATCCTTTCCCGAGGTGGATATGGTATCTAGTCGGAGAGCATTGGGGTTGCGGGTTGCAACGTATGTGGTCCGTCCCACTCTCGTCGGTACTGGCCATGACAGCGGGTAGGGTTAGTATAATGCTTAAGAAATCATGATGTATTTCTAATTATTAAAATTTGAAATAATACGTATTTGAGATAATACCATAATTCAAGTAACTATTAAAATGTTTGTTGGATATTAATTGGATCATTAATTTAATATGATTAGATTAATTAGAATCCAATTAAAATTAAAACACTCTATGAATAGAGATGTTATTTCCCTTGGAAGAATTAATCATAATGAATATGATTCATAATGATTAATTAGAATTTGAATATGATATGGAGGATCACATAAGAGACATCCATGGTCTCCCGTCAAGGCGAAGGGTTCCGTCGCCAGGGATTGTATGTAGGAGACGCCTGTCCGAAGTGACAGCTCCTGTATGCAAGCGCATCTGGATCGGGCTCTTTGCTTCTCGAAAGAGTAAGGCCGTATACGTAGTGACCCCAATATCGGATCCTCATATTATTGGGGCGATATTGGATTGCGTATAGCGAGTACTATTCCTGTTGACGGTTGGTTCAATTAACGACGGGTCAACATCGCCTTAGGGGCGGTGGACCCGGGTGTTAAAGACCGAATTGGGAATGCAAATTGGACTTGCAAGGCGGAATGTGTTCCCGCTTCTTTTTATCCGAGTTGTAGGTTCTCATATTATTGGGATGCAACAAAGATAAGGAAGGAGATCCCAGATCTTGTTGAGATATAATGGTAAGTATATCTCTTACATTGAAAGTGATTAAGGGAATGAACTTTCAGTGTTGACAAGACAAGACAACTTTGATATAAAAATCCTAAATCAAAGTAAAATATATATATATATATTTATGCAAATTTCTTATTTCAGATAATCCTTCATTAAAACCCACTCAATGATATACTCAATAATAACCAGTAAAATATCATGGATTGGACTCATGATCCAGATATTGTACTTGCAATTGGACACATAATGTATGTGGTTGCAATGTGCAAGTTTCCTCATAATATTGAGAAATGACAATTAAATAGATAATAGGACTACAACCCTAGGGTTTGTATGTCTCTATAGTCTTGATCTCTCATCGAATGTACTTTGGAAGTGACATGTCGATGATGGTCGCAATTGTCAAATAATCCTTATAAAATTAATGAAGATATTTTGGCATACATATGTGCTCTTGACATTTAACATGAATGAGATGGTTCACTGCATCATGCAGAATGGTGGCTCTATAAGAGATGATGTATTCAAATTGTTTGAGTACCTACCCGAACCTATGTTTTAAGAGTTTAGATGGATGTAGATGATGAGTGTCATCATTCTACTATCTATAATCTGGTCATTCATGAAGCTTCATAATATTCATATTGTATGAATTTAATGAAGCATGTATAAATGTTGAAATGCTCTTACATAAGAGATCCTTAGTCTTAAGCAATGGTTGCTTATAGATAAAGGGAGCGCAGTGGAAGCATGGGTTGGAGTAAGAAGTATGGTCAAAGAGTTGACTATACATCTATGACTTCCATATGTCATCCGAAGAGTTGGATGAATGCCAATACTGCAATAAGTTGATGTGTTGATAGTATGACTATCAAGTCTATCTAGAATCCTTAGAGAAGGACTCAGATGGAGCATCGGATTAATCTACATAAATCATTGATAAGATAAAGTCAAATAATTGTATCTCAATCTTCTGATGACATTTGCAATAGGTTGCATATGTTTTTAGAAGACTGGAAAATTTGATCTTAAAGGTTTATAGTTAACCACATGGATATTGATGCAATTGTTGCAACAATCTCTGTTGGATTGATAGACTTGTTAATTTCAGTGGGAGAGTCCTTAATCTTAGAGAATGTCTCTATGACATAGATATAAGAATACACTCATTGTTTGTTTCTAAAGGTTGGAAGTAAACATGAATTCTGAGGTAGAACTATCATAAAGAGTTATGATGGTGATATTTCAGATAGTAATCTAAAATCTAGTGGACTCCACTAAATTAGAAAATTGATGAATGGCTCATTAACATTTCTAAATGCTGAAATTAAAACTTAAGATCAATATGAGGATAAAGATCATTTGACAATGATCTAGCATCTAGCTTTGGACATTTGTTTATTGATTTGATCAATAGACTAGTAAGAGATGAAACTTTAGAATGTCTGAAATTTCAAAACTTACATACTTCTGAATATTGTATTCAAAGTAAAATGTCCAATACACCCTTCTTAGAGAAAGGTGTAAGATGCCAAGGTATTCAGGATCTCATGCATATTGATGTATGTAGATCATCTATATCATAGTAAACATTATGGATATGTGATATCTGTTGATGATTATGTATGATATGAGATTTCTTCTCTTCACCTAAGAAACCTTTGAAATGTTCAAAGATTTCATTATTTTTGGTTTAGAACCAAAGTTTGAAGGAAGATAAAATGAATTTGATCTAATCTAGGTAGCAAGTATCTGTTAGATAAAATTCAAAGAATACCTTATAGAGATATGAATATCATTTCTATCTCAATCCTCCTAACACATCTTAACTCAATAGAGTTATAGGGAGATACAATTGGATCATGTGTGACATGATCTTATCAATGATGAATTTTAGCATAATTATCCCTTAGTTTCCAGGTATGTATGTGTAGTAGGGATTACAATGTATATCCTTAATATGGTTCCATGTATGTTGGAATCTAGCACTTGAGAGTGCTGCTTCATTAGGAAAATAAAGGATGGTATTGGATACCTACTTTATGACCTTGAGATTCTTAAAGTCTCTCATCTCTGAGAATGTGATTCTTAGAGGTTGAGACTCTTGAGAATCAAGATGAAAATGAAGTGTAGGAACTCATTTAATCTTGAGAAGATAATGAGGCTCCTGAAATTGGAAACTAAAAAAAAGGACAATTAATGATGAAACATTAATACCTCTTCAAATGAGTTTGAGGATGTATTCCATGTGTCAGTTAAGTCTGACAATGATCGGACTTCATGTGATGAAGCTCCTAAGGATCATGACATGGAAAGATGGATTTTAGCAATAAAATTCTAACGTAGACTTCATATACAAGTGTTGTATATGGACCCTCGAGGATCCACCTATATGGGTAATACCTGTAAAGGTGTAAATGGATCTTCAAGAGAAAGGGAACCTGATGAGAAGGTGGAGACCTTCAAAGCACGGTTCGTAGCCATGAGCTACACATCGGAAGAGAAGACATTGCTTGCGATGAGACTTGCTCTTCGGTGACCATGCTTAAAAACATCAGAATATTGCTAATCTTGGTTGCACAACTTGACTATTGCATCTTCAAAGATGTAAGTCAAGATGGCATTCCTCTATAAATACCTCTCTGAGGATATTCACATGAAGTAGCCCCAAGGCTTCATGATTGAGGAAAGCAAGGTGTGCAAGCTAAGGAATCCATCTAAGGACTCAAATAAGCTTCTTTGAGATGGATCATAAGATTTGATGAAATTATAAATGTTATGATTTCAAATGGAATCTTGATGAGCCATGCGAAGCTTAGTGGGAGTGCCTATGTGTTCATTGCGCTAAATGTAGATGATATCCTATTCATTTAAAATGATATAAGGATAATAATAAGTGTTTTATAATCTGATTGTTCCATAACTTGAGATATGATCTTAAGGATACCTCTTGGATCTTAGTTCTGAAGGTGTTCAGGAGCAAAGAGAAGAGGGTATTGGGACTGTCACATTAGTAGTACACCTTGGACATATTCTATTTTATGGAAAATCCCAAGAAAGGCTTCCATCCCTTAAGATATGGTTCTGACCTGTCTGAAGGGATAACACCTCAAAGAGTTGAGGAAGTAAATGCTAGAACTACTTGCACTTGTGCATTAGTTACGAGAAGCTGAGTGTATGCTAGATGTGTACAAAAGCCAGATATCTGCCATGCAGTGGGAGTAGTAAAATGTTACTAATCCTACTATGGAAATAAAACACTTAATTGCAGTAATAATAATATCTTCAAAGATGATGAAACTTAGAGATAGTGATCTCTAAGTCTTATATTCAAAAGTTTAAGACCATGTAGATAGTGATCTATAAGGGTCTAAACTTTAGATACCTTAAGAGATAGAGATCTCCGGAAATGAAGGTATTCTAATAAGGATTATGGGGATACTGGTTATGATGTCAGGGACACTGTAACCAACTAGATTGAGTATTGGTTGCATGAGATGCAACATTCTCATTAGATGCGAGCACTGTTACTGGGGATATGCAAGTGCCGTAAAAGGACTTGGCGTAGTCTCGCGGGAACAGAGTGACTGATCAGCTTACCTAGCTATTTTCTAAATAGCCTATGATTGTCACATGAGTGCGGGTTTAAATGATTAGCCCATCAATGGATCTTTGGGCTAGTGGGAGATTGTTGGACATGCGAGCCCACGGCGAGCCATTATGCAATAAATGTTATTGCAATTCACTCCTTAAAACTGAAATAAAGAGTACATAATTTGCATAATAGGTCCCTTAGTACAATTAGGGTTATGTACCATGGCCATCTTAATGATCATACAGCTGTTGATTCAATTATTGAATCATAGAGGCTGGTGCTTAGATGAATATCTAATGAGTTAGATTGAGGACTCATCGAACACCGTCAAATGATCGTTAAGAGATGATCTCCAGCTTGAGTAGGAGATGGCAATCCTTATCTTTAAAGGCTGATATCTGACTGACCTCTTGACGCAGGTCCTCTGCATAGGAATAGATATTCGGAGGTGTCAGATTAGTTAGGTCAAAGAGTTGACTTAACGAGATCGAGATAACCAAAGTCCTATATCGTATGCTGTCATGATATAGGCACGCATCCTCTGACCGGAGACAGATGTGTTGCTATATGTCTGAGTATGTACATTTGGCAGACCAATAGGTTGATGACCTAATCAAGTCTATACACCGGCGCGCTGGTGTGCATATAAGGGCATATGAGTAATACGATCTCTCAAAGGGATCATACATGTTCAGTTACTGAACCGGAAGACATGAGCTCACTCATGAGATATTAGGAAGAATCAAATTCCGTGCGTGCGGTCGTCTCGCTTTGGAAGCTTGACTGAATTTGTAGGTTTGATATATACTTTTGGAAAGTATATGATCAAGACCTAGGTATGATATACGCTTTTGGAAAGTGTATGATTGATACCAACTCCCAATGATCGAATGAGAAACTAACTGATAAAACCATGAAGTAGACAGTATAAAGTTGATCCAATACTTCGGGTTTAGTCTGAGTCTTCCAGTATGCAGGATGTACAGGTATTGGGAATACCTGAGGGTGATGTGATCATAAACGATTGTATAACCATGACGCTTCCATTCCTAGGGAGTGATGAAATGGGTCTGGATTTTAGTGACTCCTCTCAGTGGAGAAGTAATCTGATCTTGGTCCAAGTGTTGGACATTGATCTGAATGTGATTCAGATGCAATAAGAAGATTAGATTTACGGTCTTGATTTAATCAAGCATCTATGGGAGGCCCGAGATCTGGATTTGAGATATGATCTCAATATCCATGTCACTATACGTGGAACAATACAATCGCCCTGTCTTTATCTCTAAGTATCTGCGGAGATAGCGCATTATCCTTGAAGGAGTTCATGGATAATTCTATTGTTGATTTATGTATCCGAGCATTAAGAAAATGGATAATTAAATGCGATTTAATTATCATGATTAATATGAATTTGATTCATATTATAAAGAGAGCTATCTTAGATAATTAAATGTGATTTGATTATCAAAGATGTAAATAATGTGAATATGATTCATATTATTTGAACACAAGAGAATAGAGATCCAAGATGATTAAATGTGATTTAATTATCATGGATATTAATAATGTGGATAGCAATATCCATATTAGTCATATATATTATAAATGTGATTTATAATATATAAGAGAGAGATGTTTGTATTTTACATTTATTAATTAAATGTTAATGTGAATTGGATTCACATTGGACATTAAATTGAAAATGTAATTTACATTTTATTTTGGGTTGTGAATGTGATTCACAAATTTTTTAATGGCAAGATTGCAATGTCTACAAAATAATTGTGAATTATTTTTGTAGAATAATTTGCAACAAAAGTTGTTGCATAATCTTGGAGATTACATTAAAGAGATGAGAGCCACCTTCCATGTATATGGAGTGGACGGCCACCACTCCTATTTGGAATGTGTGGCCGTCCCCTCCTTCCAACATGGAAGGAGGCACTCTCTCTCCTATGATCTCCAAGAGATCTTGATTTAATTTGGTAATTAAATTATGTTGATTTATCAACATATATTTAATCTAGATTAAATTAATTGTTGTTGGTTTTACCAACACAAATCTTGACCATTAAAAGAAACACAATCAATGAGAGCCACTAGATTTGTGTTGTCCCATGGATTGAGATCCATGGATCCCAAAACCCTATAAAAGGAGAGGCACCCCATTGCTCTTCCTTACACACAATGCTTGAGAAGCATCTCTCTCTCTCTCTCTCTCTCTCTCTCTCTCTTTCTCTCTCTCTCCCTCTCATGGCCGTCCACCATGGATGCCCTAGAGAGGTTCTCCATCGCCGCAGTGTCGTCGTTATGCTGCCTGATGGTTTGTTCGTGGAACTCCGTCTACTTCAGCGTGCCTTGCTCGTGAAGAAGACGTCGGATCTTGTGTGTCGAGATCAGGAGATCCGCCGCTTGGATCATCAACATGGATTACGAGAAGCACGCGGTTCATCCCCGCGCTCGCAAACGTCTCCTCCGTCGGATCGGACTTGAGACAGGAGGTCTCTTCGTTTAGAGACTCGATTGCAACCACGCTTCAAGAGGTAAACCTAATACTTGTTTGTTGTTTAGATGAAACGATCCGAGAAGTGTTCTTGGATCATGTGGTTTCGTCGCATAAAAAATTTTTAATTTCCGCTGCATAGAACAACTAGTACGACTAGTCGTTCTTCGTCGTATTCGATACGACGATCACGCTTCCGTGATGCGCTTGAGGATCTAACCATATCCTTCACCGGGCTGGGGTCAGTCGTACCAAATCCTGTTGACATCCATCAATGGCTCCGGCTCGTAAGGGGGTGGCGGGAGTACTGTTAGAGGCTGATCCGGTTGGTAGACCACCATCTGAGTGTCTGGAGACGGTGGTGGCTGCTAGTACGGCTGGGGCTGCTGGTACGGCTCCGCCTGCACAAGGTGAACCTGCCTAGGCTGAAGGGAGCGCTGGGACGAGCTGTCGCTGCTGCTCAGATCTCCTCGTGACTGAAGATGGGGCTGACAAGCCGTCTGTGCCTCCTGGAGATACATGACATGTGTCTTCAGATCACTCAGCAACTGTGCCATCTGCTCCATCTGTGATATGCTCTGGCACTGCTTCTTCTCGATCAGCTCCATCCGATATAGCTTCTCGCTGATAATGCCCATGTCGGTGGCTGTGGACTCGGCCTGTACGGCTGTCGCTGACGAAGTGGACGGACCGGCGTCTACCCATGCTATCCTCTGAAACTGCACGGTCCGTGGCTAAGGGCTTCCCTGGGTGTAAAGTCGGGTCTGGGACATCACTGTATAGTTCTCGGTCATCTCCTCGTAGATGGCCTAGACCTGATCCTCATCCTTGGCGAAGTAGGAACCGCCACAAGAAGCGTTCACCAGGCTCTGCAGCTCTGGTGTCAACCCGTAGAAGAAGCTCTGAACTAGGTTCGGCTTCGTGATGTCGTGGTGCGGGCATCTGTCAGTCAGCTCTCTGAACCTCTCCCATGCCTCATGAAACTGCTTGTTGGGGAGAATGGAGAAGTTGCTAATCAGGGCCCTCATTGCATTCGTCCGCCCGAGTGGATAGTACTTGTTCAAGTACTCAGTGCGGAGCTTCTCCCAGGTATAAACAGATCTCTCCAAACGCTTTAGCGAGTTGGCTGCTCTGTCAGCCAGTGAGAAAGGAAAAGCAATCATCCGAATAGTGTCCTCGTCTACCTGACGATCGTGGACGGTGCTGCAGATCATCTCAAACTCCTGGAGATGGATATGGGGTTCCTTAGTGGCGAGTCCATGGAAGCGGGGTAGAAGCTGTAGTGTATTCGGGGGGAACTTGAAGTCCTCCACGATAGCCAGAAGTACCACCCACCAGTGCGTCAGTGTCGATCCGGAGTTGTGCAACTCCCGCATCGGTCTCGGCTCTGCTGCTGCTGCTACTGGCTAGTCTGGCTGATCTGGCCTACGTCCATCGGCTCGCGGCTGGTCTGCTGCGGCTCTCAATCTCTCCATCTCTCTCCACATGTCCACCATGAAAGCCCCCTGGTCTCGTATCTGCCTCTGCATCGTCTCAAGGGAGGCTAGCATGGTGGTGTTGATCGCACCCTGGTCCAGTACGTAGGTGGACGTCTCTGACCTTTGACCCTCGGTGCGATCCTCGCTGCTGGCCATGGTTTCTGCAAAGGCAAAAGACCCAAACTCAGGTACCGAAATATCATCAGTCTGCTGTCTCGCATCTGGCACTAGCATCTCAGGATCGGAAGAATGGTGGTCAAGGGGGAACATGGTGGAATCAAACTCGAATTCGGAGAGCGGGTTTGAGCTCTCACGAACCAACCTAGATGAACGGGCTGGAGTGCAGTCAAGCGGTGCAGCCAGAGGCTGCCTAAGAGACGTCCTGCCCATTGATGAATCCACGATTCATCATCTCAATATCTTGATCTTAGCAAAATCCCCTAGTAAAATCCCAGATAAATGTCCATAAAATCAATAAATTAACAAAATAACTCTTGTAAATAAAACACACTAATTATTGTATATTAGATTGTACAAAATAAATTACACATAAAAAGCCGCAAAAATAAAGGAGTTTTATACATGTAAATAGCCCAAAACTTCATATATTTTTAATAATTTCATATCAACTCCTTTTTGGCTAATTTTTTCTCCAACGTGTTCATCTCAATGTATATAAAAATACAAAAATACAAAACAAATTTTAGCTCAAATAAATGCTCTTAGATCCCAAAGAGAAAAGCCGTAAAGACCAACTTACAAGCCAAATTCCCGCTCCGTATGAACTCCAAATTCACCAAACTCACTTTTAAAGTTCAAGTTAGAAAATTATCTATCCAACGGAAGTGGTTTCATTAAAATCGGAGCTCATTTGCAAAAGTTGGGTTTTGGAACTAGATGTACATTGTATATTATGTATATATTCATTCCTTCTTCATTTTTTATTTTATCTTTTATAATTACTAAAAATACAAAATATCATGATTGTGTTGCATTTTAATTGTAGTATTTTATTGTATTTTTCTGTTGTAAATATCTCTTATTAAAAAGACAATAAATATACATATTAGAAAAGTAAAAAATGTGTACATGTTGTTTGTCTTCCCTTGTAAATTCTCCACTATTTATTTTCATCTTTTTTATCCTATTGTAATTAAAGTAGCCAACTTTATTTCATTTATTTATTTAATTTCCATTCTCTATAATAACCGCCAATTCAACTCCGTTATTCCATCATTTTTCCCAACTTCTCATTCAACTCCATTAATAATCCAACTTCCCATTCAACTCCACCACTTTAATAACCTCTCATTTCATCATCTATATATACATCCCATCCTCCTCAATTTTCCTTTGATCCATCTTTATGTGAGGAGAGCCTAGTTCCCAGAGTTGAATCGGTGACAGCGACGCAACCGCGGTCGAGCGACGACAGCCCTCTCTCCGGTGAGATCCGTTGGTTTTTTTTGGCCAACATCGCAGCCGCAACCGCGCGCTGGTCGAGCTCATCACTCGCCGGCGATTCGAGCGAAGATCGTGCTCTCACGAGCACATCATAGGCAACCGTCCATCGTAGGTATATTTTATTTTCATCTTGTCAATTTTTTAGTGTTGTATTTTCTACCACATCATATCATTACCCACATAACTCCCTTAGTTAATCATCTCCACCACCATCACATTTTCTTTTCCTTCTCATCTTGTTCATTTCCTGTTTTAATAAAATTAAAAAAATTAAAAAATTAAAACAAAAAAAGCCTTTTTTATTACAGAAGAAAAAAATAAAAAAATAAAAAAGTAACGGAGGTGGGGAACAGCAGCTCCGTCGCCGCCGCCCCCACCCCCTTCCTCTACGGGCGGTACCATCTGCCGGCGGCCTCCTCACCATCGCCCTTCCAGAAGCCAGCCGCCGCCCCCTCTCCGACCGCGCGCCCCCGCCGCAGCCGCGCGCGCGGCCCCTCTAGAAGACCCTACCACCGCCCCCCTTTCTCCTCTGCCGCCTCAGCCTCAGCCGCCCAACGCGGCTACTGCCGCCGTCCCCTCTCCAGGACCGCCGCCCTCGCCTCCACCTCGCCTGCGCGCAGCGCGCGCCGCCCTCCTCGCGGCCGCGCGCGGCCGCACCATCACCGTCGACCTCCTCCCTCTTTGGGTTCATCCCTAGCCGTCCCCGTGAGGAAGAAAGGTCTTCTTTCTTTCTTTTATTATTTTGTAAAAATTGCACCTTTATCTTTTCATATTTTCATAATTGCATAATAGTCCTCGTATATATTTTGCATTGTAATTCCAGTTTCTCTTTTTGCAAAGACACCATGTGTTCGCACTTTGATTTGGACTTCAATATTGCATCTTTTTATTCAATGAAAAATGCTTTCATGTTGACCAACTAATTCTCTACCTTGTGGACTTTTATTTATATTTTTTTATTATATGGATAATTAATTAAAATTGTCTAACTGAAATTCTGCATATTTTACCCATTTTGAGCACTTAATTTCATATCTCACACACAGTTGCTCTAAAAATTCCCTAAAAATTAGGAATGATGCCCTGATATATGACTAACTTACTATCCAAATTTCATCCAAAATGGAATTGTCTTGTACCTGGAATAATTTATAGAGTGATTTTAGTATTTGATTTTTAATTAAATCTACGTATATCCTTTTTGCGAAATTTCAAATCTCCTGGATTCTACATGAAAATATCTTTTTGGGATAATTCGCACTCTGATTAATTTGATATTATCGATTTATTAGGAATTAGTTACTCACTGTCACTCTGATTTCACTAAAAAATCCCTCACATCATGTTTTAATTCCAGTAAATTTTTCATAATTTTTGCTTACTGTTTGTTCGAAAAATTGCGAAAAGATCCTTAAAAAGTGTGCATTTTTCATTGTTGCATGTTAACCCCGAAAAAATACGAAAAAATGTGTTTGGTGTTAATATCTGGATTAGGATTCTAGGAAAAATATAATTTGGCTAAATTGAATTGATTTGACATTAAAATTAATTTGGCTAAGTTGTATGCTTTCTTAGTGTTTTAATTCAACCGCATTTACATTTACATTTGTTTGTGCATTAAAAAATATTAAAAAAATCGCATTTGGAAATAAAGATCTATGTTTTAGAATTACCCTCGAGTTGTTCCTTTGCCTCCCTGTGTTCGACCCCGGACTTGCCCGGGATATAAATTTAAGCCGAGAAACTCTTCACGTTGATCTTCTCTCGGTTCTGACTAAATCGCTAAGTACATGTCCCACAACGAACACGAATTATTTATCGTATTTAGCGACTCGTCAGAATGGCGCCGTTGCCGGGGAGGCAAACGGCTTAGGGACTAATTTAAAAATTTGGATTTAGATTTCATTCACTCGAGTTGTCTGACCCCCAAGCCACTTGTAATTAGTCCATTTTCCTTTCAATTATTTTTCTTCATATTCTTGTATATATTTTATTATTTATCTCTCTAATATAAATCTCATTTTCCTTGCGAGGACCCTGTGGACTTGAAGTACATCGGAGGTCGACGGACGCGACGCGCGCCGACTGCTGAAGAGCTTGGAGAATTTATTTATTTCGAGAGAGCTTTTGTAAATTGTTGTAATTATTTAGGTAGTTGCTCATTTATAGCGGCTCTTGTTCAAGAGCTCACGTGTGTAAAAAAGACTTGGACTTTATTTGTGGTGTGTCGAGACCTGTTTCACTCTCCGGTGAGGGTGGGGCTCGACTTGAGTGGCGAACTTAAGGATTAGGCACACGGTAGTTTAGCATCAAATTTGTTTATGCCCATCGTAATTTAGGCCACACATATCTTAGAAGATTCACATATCTTATAAGATTCATAATGAGACGCACATAGACACGTAGTACTTAGCTCAAAATTAAATAAATTCTTCCCCACTAATAGTATATTGTTTAGGTGTGGTTTTCTCGATCTACATGCATTTAGTGTAATATTTACAAATTCTGTTCTGCATAACGCATGGAGAGTGATGGGATTCACTGTAAGTATACCTTCTTCTGAGCATGCATCATACTTTCTCGTTTGCATTCTGATTTCCGATTTCCCTCTTGTTTTATAACTTAAGGTCAAAAGGAAATTGGGACTGAACGGTAGACGTGCTTGTGTGTTCACATAAATTTCAAGTGATAACCTAACTCTAAAATTGGGACTGAATTGAGCAGGTCGATTTAAAAAATTGGAATTAAAAGAACCCCCGTTCTCGGGTGCATAAAGCCCTCATTGTTTGTTTTACTTGCAAGTGAGAGAGAGATGACCCTAGGATAGAGCAAAGTCTGGATTTCTTACTAACTACTGGTTCTTTATTTTCAGGCGACACTAGTCGTAAGAACTGGGTCAGTCTGTAGGAAAATACGAGCACCTAACAGCTCGTTAATCTTTCCAAGATTGTATTTCTCACCAACTAAAATTGACAAGATAATTCGGCCGAACTCTTACGGCCATCACGTGTTGAATTGGTGAAATTGAGGGTTTGAATTGCGTTTGAATTGTGTGAGTTTACTCCGCACATTTACGTGCACCGTAGAACTAGCACCTCATTGAAATATCGTGTTCTAAATCGGTTCTTTTTGACATCGAAGATGACTGATTGGGGGGATAATTATTCGAACTTTGCGAATCTCCCATTGAACCCTTTAAGAAGTATGTCTTCACAGGTCCATGCGCAACATGGACCAACCTGGACTCATGACCCTCTTGAGCCCAGGATCACCCACTCTCGGGATGGTTACTCTCAAACCATTCCATTTCTCTCTTTCCACCTCACCGAGGAAGACCTTCGCCTCGATGATAATATCTTGATTCATAAATCCTCTTCTAATCAAGAACACATTGCTGATTCAGGCCATATAGAAGACACGAGTAAAATGCCTCCAAAGAAGAAAGAAGAGGAAGAAGAGAACAATGAAGACCCAATGAGAATGATACTTGCCTGATTAGCTGCATCTGAGCAGCAACATGCACTTCTCAGAGCTCAGTTAGGACAGTTGAATGTTGGAGTCCAACCACCAATGGATGCGGCGTATAACCCCGGACGATATCAAATTCGGAACTACTTGAGTCCGGCCGAACCCGAGGTTGATTTTGAATTGAAGCCGCATTTTCTGAACCTGTTGCCACACTTTGATGGGAATGCTTCTGAGGAACCATATGCATTCCTAAGGGACTTTGAGCTCATCTGCGCTAACCTCAAACATCAAAATGTTAGCCAGGATTATATTAGGCTCAAGGCCCTTCCATTTGCCTTGGGTGGCAAAGCTGATTACTGGGTAAGAATCTTGGGATCGCCGTCACCACATATGCCCAGTTCAAGGACCTATTTTTGAAGAAGTTCTACCCTTTGAGGAGAACTAACATGATGAGGATGCGCATTACGAGTTTTTCCCAATTACCCCATGAAGCTTTTTATGATGCTTGGGAAAGATTCAAGGACATCCTGCAGAAGTGTCCCTATCATGGACTAGATGGTAACATCTTGGTCCAGTCATTCTTTACTGGTCTCAACCCTAAGATGCAGGGTTTAGTGAGCGCTGCCTGTGGAGGCAGCTATACATCTCGAGGAGCGGATACCGTCTGGAGGGTATTCGAGCAGATGACTGAAACTAGCCGCTCGCAGATGGCCAGCAGGGCCTATACACCATCCCCCAGTTCACTCTTATCTGGAGGGGGAAAATCAGCTGTAGTTGATCTCTCTCAGGACGTGATCCCTAGCATGGGATTCCTTGCTGACAAGCTTACTGTAGTCGAGAGGATTGACAGGAGAATTGATGAATTGGATAGGAGTGTTTCCAAGATCCCAAAATAGATGGAGGAGTTGAATGAGAAGGTATCTAAGATAAAGATACCTGCCGTGACTGCACCGTCTGCTCCCGTATACCGAGTTCATCATGTTCAGGAGCAGTTGGTGTCAGGGCAACCCCAGTCGTGGGAGCAGAACCAATCCTACACCCACTCTTTCCAGCTGCCACCTCCATTAGCAGAGACAGTCCAGGAGGAGCCTCCACCAGTTTGGGAGGTGAATGGAGTATGGTATACTCAGGACCCTGCCAGGCAGGGAAGTTCGGGAGACCGACAGACCTATCAACGTCCCCCGACCTTTCATAACACCGCATTCACCTCCGCACCACCTCCTTCACAGCAGAGCCCTGGATTCCAGCCACCCCAGCAACAGAGGCAACAGTACCAGCAGTATGGCCGACAAGGCCATTACAAGGCGGGCCAGCAGGGTCCGCAACCCCAGCAACAGCAGCAGAGGCAGTACTCTGGCCAGCATGGTCAGTCTTCCCGTTCTTCTTCCCAGTCTTATCCACTTCCTTCTTCGTCTAGTCCCGTGGATATACAGCAGCAGATACTCAACGAGCTACGTTCCTACAGGAACGAGATTCATGACTTACGGGTGGATGTCAACGCCTGTCCAGATGGCGAGACGAGCAGACTGCACCCTCTACCTCTATCCCAGCTCAAGTTCAGGCTAACCCTAATAGCCTGAACATATCTAGTTCTCAGCAGCACTTTGGTCAGGTATACTATTCAGCATCTCCTAGATCTGAACATGAGATTCTTTTGTGTGACGAGGCTAACCACATGTCACTCAAGAGCGGAAGGACCGTGACCGTACCTGACCGGGTGAGGGATACGAGGAGGGGCATCTCTGAAGCTCTACCTGAGGAATCTTCAGAGGATGAGGAGGAGAGGCATCATATTTCGGAGCCCCATCAGCATCATTCGAGGATTTCTACTCAGGAAGCCGAGAGGAGAAGGAGAGCGCGTATGCAGCATCGGCAACATGGATACACTTCTGAGTCTACGGAGGACCTTGTATCTCCGGTTGTGGCTGATACCACTCCAGCTTCTATTCCACAACCTGTAGTAGATAGTTTTGATTTCGATCCCATGTTGCATAAAAAAGATTCATGTATGAAGAACTCAGTTTCGTTAATGCCATGAATGATCTTTCAGTTCATGATTCAGACTCTTCATCTTCAGTTTCTCTAGCTTCCATCCCTTTCCCCCGTGCTCTTATGGTAGGAAAGCGCATCAAAAAGATCCAGAAAGATGACCTCGATATGGCATGGTTTTGTAAAGAGAATATCACAGTTAAGGTGCCATTTGATGAATATATGGCTAACCATCCTGCATTCCAAAAATACCTTAAGGTAAGATGCACACCTACAAGAGTTAGCAGGAAGAAAGACAACCGAAATATAAAGACACATGTCTTATTAGTAGCCACAACCTATTGTCTCAAGAATCAGACTTTGCCAAGGAAAAAGAGAGACATGAGTGCTCACTATGTGGAGAGTCATATTGACTACATTGCGTTTGCACGCACACTCTTAGATAACGGTTTTTCGATCAACTTACTTCCCTTAGCATTATATCAGAAATTGGAGTTGGGACCACTTCGCAAATCTAGAGCCTTACTCCAATTTGCTGATCGATCAGTGAAGAGAACTAAGGTAGAAGTGAAGAACGTAGTTATCTCGATTGAGGGGCAGAACTATCAAGTTGATTTCACACTCTTGGACATGGAGACCCCCAATCATTGGAGAGAATCTCAGATCATTCTTGGGTGGCCCTTCCTTAGGACTGCAGGCGCAGCTTTCGATTATGGTACAGGAATGATGAAGTTCCGTTCTCCAGGCAGAGAAGTGAACCTTGAGATGAAGCAAACCAAGTGTCAGCGACCTGATTCAGAGAGTAGCACAGAGTACTCATCTTCAGAGGCAGATTGCAGTATGATTAGTACAATTGTGATTTGGGGAAAGATTCCTTCAGGACAGAGCGAGTCCCTTTCATCTGGAAAGGGCATAGTGGATGATGCAGTTTGCCAGGTGTTGTCTGATCTTGTGGGAGATGCATCAGCCTATTCTCATGATGACATAGAGATCCATCTAGATCTGTCAGTTCCATCCTCTTCGGAACAATCATGGGACATAGATGATGAGTTGGACGTGGCTTTTACCGATTGCTTGGATATTTTTGATGATCCGACTCCCGATACTTCTGATTTGGTGGCGAGTACTACTCAGCTTAGCCCACCTTCATGCAGCACGGAACCAGATTCAGATTCAGTTCAGCCAGATCTGCTTGATGATACCATATTGCCAGAACTGAAATCACTACCTCCTACACTCAAGTATGCCTTTCTTACGGGATCCAAAGAGAGATATCCTGTCATCATTAGCTCATACTTGACTTTAGAACAGGAGTCTAGGTTGTTAGAGGTCTTAGAGAGGAACCGCAAAGCAATAGGATGGACAGTGTCGGATCTCGTGGGGATCAACCTCGCTCTCTGCTCACACCACATTTTTACTGAGGATAATGTGAGACCTTCTCGTGAGTTCCAAAGGAGACTTAACCCCAATCTACGGGAAGTGGTGAAGAAAGAGATTGAGAAATGGTGCAAAGCAGGGTTTATATACCCTATTTCTGACTCCAAGTGGGTGGCCCCGCTTCATGTTGTCCCGAAGAAGTCGGGAATTCAGATGGTCACCAACGAGGAGGGGGTAGAGATCGCGATTCGAGTACCTACGTCGTGGCGTGTCTGTGTTGACTACAGGCGCTTGAATGTCGCGACCAAGAAAGATCACTTTCCCTTGCCTTTTATTGATCAGATCTTGGAGAGACTCGCAGGGAAAGAGTTCTTCTATTTTCTTGATGGGTACTCAGGCTACAACCAGATGGCCATAGCCTCTGAGGACCGGGAAAAGACCACATTCACATGTCCATTCGGCACTTATGCTTTCAGGCGCATGCCATTCGGGCTCTGCAATGCCCCGGGCACATTTCAGCGGTGCATGATAGCCATATTTGCCGAGATGGTGGGAGATTTCCTGGAAGTGTTCATGGATGACTTCTCAGTCCACGGTGATTCTTTCGATACATGTTTAGCGCACTTGGGCCGAGTCCTCACGAGGTGCAGAGAGGTGAATCTGGTACTCTCCTGGGAGAAGAGCCACTTTATAGTGACGGAGGGTATCGTGTTGGGGCATGTCATCTTCAAAAGGAGAATGGAGGTTGACCCTGCCAAGGTGGAGGTGATCAAGAAACTCGATCCACCTACCAACGTGAAGTCAGTGCGGTCATTCTTAGGGCATGTTGGATTCTATAGAAGATTCATTCAGGATTTTTCAAAGATCGCCCGCCCACTGACTGAGCTCTTAGGGAAAGACACAGAGTTCATTGTAGATCACAGGTGTCTGGAGGCGTTTGAGCTCTTGAAGAGGAAGATTTGTGCCTCGCCTATCCTACAAGCTCCTGACTGGTCTCTCCCCTTTGAGATCATGACTGATGCTTCAGATTTTGCTATAGGAGCTGTGTTAGGACAACGGCGAGAGGGGATTCCGTTTGCGATTCATTATGCGAGCAAAGTTTTAGATCCTACACAGAAAAATTATACAGTGATTGAAAAGGAAATGCTCGCGATAGTATGGGCCCTCGAGAAGTTCAGATCATATATTTTGGGTTCTAAGGTGACAATTTATACTGATCACATAGCCATTCGATATTTAATGGAAAAGAAGGATGCGAAGGCGCGTCTTCTTAGGTGGATTTTACTCCTGCAGGAATTTGATTTGGAGATAAAAGATAAACCTGGAGTGAAGAATGTTGTGGCTGATCACCTTTCTCGAATTGAACTTAAGGATTCTCCTGATTATGAGCGGATTAGAGAGACCTTCCCAGATGAGTCAATTTGTGTTATTGACTCACTCCCGTGGTATGCCAACATGGTGAACTATCTTGTCTCCAAGCAGGTTCTCCATGGTTGGACTAGGAGCAGCATTGATCGACTGAAGTCAGATTCGAGGAGATACCACTGGGATGATCCTTTCCTTTTCTTCGAAGGACCGGATTGTGTTTGGAGAAGGTGTATTCCTCATAAGGAATACCAGAGTGTCCTCACATATTGTCATTCACTTGAGGTTGGAGGACACCATTCAGGAAAGAGAACAGCTCACAAAGTACTGCAATGTGGATTGTACTAGCTGACCTTGTTTAGAGATGCTATTGATTTTGTACGGTCGTGCCCGATCTATCAAAGGATGGGAGGGACAGTTGGACAGAGAGATGAGATGCCCATGCAACCGATGATTATTTGTGATGTTTTTGATGCATGGGGCATAGATTTTATGGGTCCCTTTCCCAACAGCCAAGGACATGAGTAGATATTGTTGGCGGTTGATTATTTATCCAGGTGGGTGGAGGCTATCCCAACCCGAACCGCAGACAGCAAGAATGTCTGTAAGTTTGTGAGAGACCATATCATTGCAAGGTTCGGGGTGCCAAAAGTCTTGATATCTGATGGGGGTAGCCATTTTGTGAACCGAGATATGAGATCTTTAGCTAAGAACTATGGATTTGAGCATAGAGTTACTAGTCCTTACCACCCACAGTCCAACGACATGGCAGAGGTTTCAAACAGAGAGGTGAAGAGTATTTTGCAGAAATTGGTTCGTCCCGATAGGAAGAACTGGTCCCAGCTCTTGGACCAAGTTCTGTGGGCCTATAGGACAGCCTACAAGACACCATTGTGTACTTCACCATTTAGAATTATCTATGGCAAGCCATGCCATTTGCCCACAGAATTGATTCATAAATCCGAATGGGCAATTAAGAAGATTAACTGGAGTTGTCACCTAGGGAAGCTTTGTCGAGACTTGAACTTGAACGAGCTCGTGGAAATCCGAAACAGGGCATTTGACAACAGTTTGATTTATAAGGACAAAGTAAAGAGATGGCATGATCAGCACATTAGGTGCAAAGACTTTGTCCCTGGACAAAAGGTATGGTTGTTCAATGCCAGGTTGAAGATATTCCATGGGAAGCTCAAATCTAAATGGACGGGTCCCTTTGTTGTTAAGAAAGTGCACGAGAATGGAAGTGTAGAGATAGCTGATCTCACAGATGGTGCACAGTCTCATGTGGTAAATGGACAACTGTTGAAGCATTTTGTTGATTCAAAAGAGCATTTAGTCCAAGTCGAGGTCATCAACTTCATGCAGAGCGAGCACAGAGCACATACATCTTATTACTCGTCATGAAGACGCAGCATCAAGATTCAACATCTTAGAAGATTCAATCACTCTTGTACATTCTCTCTTCTTTGTATATTCTCCAGATCACATCGGTTCTCACACTTACTCTTGTCCTATACTTAGGCTTACCAAGAGCCTAAGTATAGGGGGAGCCGATGCCCGCCGTGTGTACATACTCATCCATTTCTCCTCTTGACCTCGTCCGCCCCATTTTTGCTCTTCTTCTACACTTAGGTTGTCCAGAGCCTAAGTATAGGGGGGGCTGATCGACTTCTATACTATTTATTATTTTATCCATCCTACGCTTAGCACGAGCTATGTCTTTTTCTCGCTTCTTGTGCCATGAGGACATAGCACATGCTAAGTATCGGGGAGTGTGTATATATTACATATATACTTTACCCATAGCTCGTACTTTCACGTATTTTTGTATATATTATACAATAATTATGGGGTGGGTAAAAAAATTTTCAAAAAAAAATCTCTTAAAGAAACTTTTCAAAAAAATGTTTTTTTGTTTGTTCTCTTTTCTTATTTGCTCTAAAAAAATTTCAAAAAAAAATGTGCCCTTTCTTATTTATCTATATTTTTTTAAAAAAAAAGATAGAGAAAAAAAACCTTTTAAAAAAATCCTCTTTAAAAAATCCTTTCTTATCTACCTATCTTTCAAAAAAAAACTCTTGAAAAAAAAGAGCAAAACTTTTCTAAAAAAAACTTCTTTGCCTTTGTTTGTCAAAAAAAATTTTTTGTAAAACTTAAAAAAATCTTAAAAGAAAAAAAAAACACTAAAAAAACTAACTAATAAGTTGGTTTAACCCCTGACACATTCACTTTCACACAAGACTAGTGATGTTCAAGAACACTTGGTTTATGAGCTCTTGAGATTTTGAGTTAACTAGCCTTAGTCATTAGGGTCTTGGACTTAATTATTCACATTTCCCTAGTTTGAAAGATTTGTGTGCTATATTTCTTGCTTAGTCTCTACCTTAAGAATATGATCAGCACCTCACATACACTACTGCAGTTATGATGAGATGAGTTGAAATTTCACTTGAGGATCTGGGATGAGGGATTTGAGTTTGGACTTGATTTGATGATGCTCGAGGATGGGATAAAATCAATGAAGGCTTCATGAAACTTGAGTGTCAGCACCTTTAGCCAGTATGAGAACATGGTTCTTGTACTATCTCTTGACATTTACCTATGTGCCAGGGTGTGATAAAATAAAAAATTGTTGATCAGTATGCGTCAACTCTTGGTAAAAGCAGTGGAGCTAGCCAAAATACTACAAAGCAATGAAATGTCAAAGAAAAAGCTCTCATTCTATACAAAGTCAAATATCAAAGAGCTTCCACCAAAGGCGAGCGCTCCCAACCATTTCAAAAGTGTCCACTTGGACCACCGCTATTAGGACCAGGAGTCGGGCTTGCACCAAAAAAGGGCTCTGCATTGTTAATGCTACAATTCTGGGTGTAGAAGGTATATAGATACTCAAAAAAGACACACCCCGGTGTACTCCCAGGAAAACAAGTGCAGACGGCTCCAACTTCTCTTGACGGACGCACTGATCAACACCAAAAATATGCGTTGAGTAATAAGGCACTCGAGAGGATCCTTGTTCCAATGAAAGGGAGAGAAGAAATGACACAATCCTATGCCCTCCATCAACTGGCCTTCCATCTACACTTTCAAGTCTGACAACTAAAGAGACGGTGGATTGGATGCAAGAAATGATTTATTCCCTAGTATTGAGGATCGAGTCCTTAGGAGAGTCTCTTGGACTGGAACCTTGTGTGACGTTGTGACTCTACTCTTGTAACTGTGGTCAACACTTAATTCATATCCTTACTATATATGTATACAAAGAGAGTCTGATGATTAGGGAAATTGGATACCTTTTGACTAGAGCTTGGTTCAGCTTAGAATTTTAGGATTTCTAAAACCGAGAGTTCTTGAACGGATCAAGTCTTGTATTCACATGCATAGTCAGGGGTTAATCCAACTTATTCGTTCTTTATTTGCTCGAGGACTAGCAAAGTTTAAGTATAAGGGGTGATGAATCCACGATTCATCATCTCAATATCTTGATCTTAGCAAAATCTCCTAGTAAAATCCCATATAAATGTCCATAAAATCAATAAATTAACAAAATAACTCTGGTAAATAAAACACACTAATCATTGTATATTAGATTGTACAAAATAAATTACACATAAAAAGCCGCAAAAATAAAGGAGTTTTATACATGTAAATAGCTCAAAACTTCATATATTTTTAATAATTTCATATCAACTCCTTTTTGGCTAATTCTTTCTCCAACGTGTTCATATCAATGTATAAAAAAATGTAAAAATACAAAACAAATTTTAGCTCAAATAAATGCTCCTAGATCCCAATGAGAAAAAGCCGTAAAGACCAACTTCCAAGCCAAATTCCCGCTCCGTATGAACTCCAAATTCACCAAACTCACTTTTAAAGTTCAAGTTAGAAAATTATCTATCCAACGGAAGTAGTTTCATTAAAATCGGAGCTCATTTGCAAAAGTTGGGTTTTGGGACTTAGATGTACATTGTATATTATGTATATATTCATTCCTTCTTCAATTTTTATTTTATTTTTATAATTACTAAAAATACAAAAATATCATGATTGTGTTGTATTTTAATTGTAGTATTTTATTGTATTTTTCCGTTGTAAATATCTCTTATTAAAAAGATAAAAAATATACATATTAGAAAAGTAAAAAAATGTGTACATGTTGTTTGTCTTCCCTTGTAAATTCTCCACTATTTATTTTCTTCTTTTTTATTCTATTATAATTAAAGTAGCCAACTTTATTTCATTTATTTATTTAATTTCCATTCTCTACAGTAACCACAAATTCAACTCCATTATTCCATCATTTTCCCAACATCCCATTCAACTCCATTAATAATCCAACTTCCCATTCAACTCCACCACTTTAGTAACCTCTCATTTTGTAATCTATATATACATCTCATCCTCCTCAATTTGCCTTTGATCCATCTTTATGTGAGGAGAGCCTAGTTCCCAGAGTTGAATCGGTGACAGCGACGCAACCGCGGTCGAGCGACGACAGCCCTCTCTCCGGTGAGATCCGTTGGTTTTTTTTGGCCAACATCGCAGCCGCAACCGCGCGTTGCTCGAGCTCATCGCTCACCGACGATTCGAGCGAAGACCGTGCTCTCACGAGCACATCATAGGCGACCGTCCATCGTAGGTAATTTTTATTTTCATCTTGTCAAATTTTTGTAGTGTTGCATTTTCTACCACATCATATCATTACCCACATAACTCCCTTAGTTAATCATCTCCACCACCATCACATTTTCTTTTCCTTCTCATCTTGTTCATTTCCTGTTTTAACAAAATTAAAAAAAATAAAAAAACTAAAACAAGAAAGCCTTTTTTTATTACAGCAGAAAAAAAATAAAAAAAATAAAAAAGTAACGGAGGTGGGGAACAACAGCTCCGTCGCCGCCGCCCCCACCCCCTTCCTCTACGGGCGGCACCATCCGCCGGCGGCCTCCTCACCGCCGCCCCTCCAGAAGCCAGCCGCCGCCCCCTCTCCGGCTGTGCGCCCCCACCGCAGCCGCGCGCGCGGCCCCTCTAGAAGACCCCACCGCCGCCCCCCTTTCTCCTCTGCCGCCTCAGCCTCAGACGCCCAACGCGGCTACTGCCGCTGTCCCCTCTCCAGGACCGCCGCCCTCGCCTCCAAATCGCCTGCGCGCAGCGTGCGCCGCCCTCCTCGCGGCCGCGTGTGGCCGCACCGTCGCCGCCGACCTCCTCCCTCTTTGGGTTCATCCCTAGCCATCCCCATGAGGAAGAAAGGTCTTCTTTCTTTTTTTTATTATTTTGTAAAAATTACACCTTTATCTTTTCATGTTTTCATAATTGCATAATAGTTCTTGTATATATTTTGCATTGTAATTCCAGTTTCTCTTTTTGCAAAGACACCCTGTGTTTGCATTTTGATTTGGACATCAATATTGCATCTTTTTATTCAATAAAAAATGCTTTCATGTTGAGCAACTAATTCTCTACCTTGTGGACTTTTATTTATATTTTTTTGTTATATGGATAATTAATTAAAATTGTCTAACTGAAATTCTGCATATTTTACCTATTTTGAGCACTTAATTTCAAATCTCACACATAGTTGCTCTAAAAATTCCCTGAAAATTAGGAATGATGCCCGATATATGGTTAACTTACTGTCCAAATTTCATCCAAAATTGAATTGTCTTGTGCCTGGAATAATTTATACAGTGATTTTAATATTTTATTTTTAATTAAATCCACGTATATCCTTTTTGAGAAATTTCAAATCTTCTGGATTCTACATGAAAATATCTTTTTGGGATAATTCGCACTCTAATTAATTTAATATTGTGGATTTATTAGGAATTATTTACTCACTGTCACTCGGATTTTACTAAAAAATCCATAAAAATTTATATTTTGTCAAAAAATTCCAAAAATATTATTGTAGCTTCCTTACATCATTTTTTAATTCCAGTAAATTTTTCATAATTTTTGCTTACTGTTTATTCGAAAAATTGCGAAAAGATCCATAAAAAGTGTGCATTTTTCATTTTTGCATGTTAACCCCGAAAAAATACAAAAAAATGTGTTTGGTGTTCATATCTGGATTAGGATTCTAGGGAAAATATAATTTGGCTAAATTGAAATTGATTTGACATTAAAATTAATTTGGCTAAGTTGTATGCTTTCTTAGTGTTTTAATTCAACCGCATTTGCATTTACATTTGTTTGTGCATTGAAAAAATATTAAAAAAATCGCATTTGGAAATCAAGATCTAAGTTTTATAATTACCCTCGAGTTGTTCCTTTGCCTCCCTGTGTTCGACCCCGGACTTGCCCGGGATATAAATTTAAGCCGAGACACTCTTCACGGAGATCTTCTCTCGGTTCTGACTGAATCGCTAAGTACACGTACCACAACGAACACGAATTATTTATCGTATTTAGCAACTCGTCACCCATCATCTCAATCTGACGAGTCTGGAGGATGAGAACTGAAAACAAATAAGATGAGCAAACAAACCCCGAATTCACCTACTCCACGCTGAGCTGAAGACCATAAGAGCTCGGTCAATTATCTTATCTATTTTATTTAGGTGATCATGTCAGGATATCAGAGCGGTTACGTGACCTGGTAGGAATCCAATCCGCCAACCAGACTGTCCCGTATAAAAGGCCGGTAGGGGCTCGGATGTGGCTCTAGCCTAGTGTGGGGGTCACTCTCTTGCGCAGTCAAACCAGACAATGAGGGGGTTGCTCTCCCCAAGACAGATTTTTAGGTGATGTGTCTTTTAGGGTCAAGTTTGTTTACCAGTCCCAATTTTATAGTTTTTCTCTTTAGGTGTTTTTCAGATAAAAGCAACGCCTAACGAATTTTTCGGTTCTCCTGATTATTTTAAGTCCAAAACAGGGGGAGAAGACAAAAAAGCCGATGTGTGGGAATCAATGATGCATGTAAAGTAAGAAATGCGCACCTGACTCCAGCAGTCTACATGCAGGGTGATCCGCGATTAAATAAAAAAATGAATATAAACTACCTATATGATGCACGTGGAAAACCGTCCCTAGCAGAGCAATTTCTACATGAGAGAACTGTAGCCGGGTACTCGAACCTAGGTCCTGAGTCATATCTTGGGAGCCACTCGGTGTCTGCCACAACAGACCATGCAAGTGTTGTATGTGACTCCTTAAGGCACGTGGACCAGAGCTCTAATAATCCGGCTTTTTCTTATGAATTAATTAATTAGGCCCAATTATTCGAACTATAGGTACAGACAGATAATTAAGTGTTTGGTAACTAATTAATCACATCACAGTCAATGAAAATCCTAAGCTAAGGCTGAAAACCGCGTAAATCAAGTAAGAAGTAAATAAACGGTCAAAAGCCGTAAAAAACTCGAAAAACTCGGTGAGGTCCCCCGAGCACACCGGTGCTCGGCGAAAAAGACCTCGAAATGTCACAAGTGTCCAAGTTCATCCCTGTATTATTAAAAATTAAATGGTTCAGCTTAAAATAAATCTAAACTACACTAAACTAAACTACAGCTAATCTTGCGGCTATTCTGCGGCTCCCGAACTTCGGCTTTTCCTCCTCACGTCCTCCTGCGGCTTTGTAAAGAAAGAAGCCGCCTCCGACTCCCATGGTTGATTTGATTTCCGAAGAAGCCTCCCCAGTCCTCGGGCCCTCGCAAGAAAGATAACCAAAGTGTCAGTCCTGATAAAATATGTAAATAAAGACTGGAAATATATCTACAAAAAGCTGCAGAAAAAATCAAAATCGACTACTAAGCCGTGCTCCCCGACAACGACGCCATTCTGATGACCGAAAATTCAATCAACACACAAAATCCGGGTAAAGGTAAACAAGGGTCGTTGCGACCCGGATCTCACGGTAATCGGCCAGTCAAGAAAATGAGATACATAACCACCAATCAGAGTATAAAACAATCAGAACAAAGGAGCGGTCCTCGCTACTTTTATTAACCGTGTATAGCGACCAGGGTCGAACTCAGGGAGCACGTGATGGCCTTGAGGCCTACGAAGTAGTCAAAATCAATAAAAAGGAGAATAAAATATTTTTGGTGGGTTTTTATAATTTTTTTAATGTTTTTGTATTTTGATTTTCTAAAGAAATGTAAAAACGAGCACACACAACCAATTATTTAATCTACTAAAATGCTCCAAAAATTCAAACAAAAATATTTTTATGTTTTTAGGTTTTTTAATGTTTTTGATGATTTTTTCAGAATTTTCTAATTTTATATAATTTCCTAAAAATCGAGAAAGGAGAAAAACTATGGTCATTGTACAACCAGACTTGCTCTAAAAGTCTGGAGGCAATTTTTATGAAAAGTATAAACAACATCAGAAAAAGAATTTATTATTTTTTGATTTTTCTAGAATGTTTTAGAATTTTTATAAGATTTTTAGTGTTTTTTCATTTTTAAGGTTTTTATATATCCAAAAAGCATAAAACTTGGACAGAAAATAAAAGACACTAAAACTAACTTACACTAATTTTTTTTGATTTTTTAGACGAATTTTTATATTTTTCTTTGATTTTTCTTTTTAGACAGTATCAAAAATCTACGTTTTTGAATTATTAAAAATACCGAAAAGGTAAAAAATACAGGAGCCATGTGTCCAAATTTCACCTAATTTGGATTTAGTTTGCTATTTTATTCAATCAAAACAAGTCACACAGTACACAGGGATCTAAATGCAAAGAAAAATAGTTCTAGGGGCTTAATAGCAACACGTGTTAAAAGCTCAGGGGAAAAGGCGCAAAATGTTCAGATAAATCAGCACATGTCGAATAAAACCACTCACAGGGGCATAAATGCAAATATCAGAAAGTTAACTTCATTCCATAACACATAGAAACCACAAGCCCATACAATGCAATTTGTCCAAAAAGTCACGTGACGATGCACGTGTTCCATGTAGACAGGGACTACAATGCAATTAAAATAAACATAGAGGTCCACAGTGCAATTTACCCTAATTAAAACAACGTGCTAAAATATTTACAAGACTCAACGGAAAATGCAACAAAAGGAGGGGCCTAAGTGATATTTAACCCTATCATTAACAGTCAACGGCTGGAGAAGTTCCACGTGGAGGATCGGGTGGCTATGGTTCGCGCACGTCTCTTCAGCTGATGGATGGTCCAGATCAGCTCCTTGGTCAGATCAACGGTTGGTAGCGCTCCGCAAAGGAAGGGTAACGATCTAATCTGGCGGAGGAAGAGCGATTGGACTGCAACTGGGGCTCCTCCAAGAACAAGCTGCCGACGAAGTTTGCCAGCTCAGTACGCGCGGTGGGGGCCTCCGATGAAGCTGCTGAAATATGGAAAAGGATCGCCGAGGTGTTCTGCAGCTGATTCCATCCTTCGATGAAGCCGGGGACCACCGGAGCGGCCCGGCAACAACGGAGGAGGGAAGCTCCTGTGCTCGAGCAACATGACCCCTAGATGGGGTCCTTTGACTTGCAAATGGGCACCAACAACTTCCTGGGTCGAAGGCAAATTGCCTCGACCCGGTTAGGGGTGAAGTGGATGCGCGGGTGAGTCGGGGCGAAGACCTTCAGCGAGGCGATGGCGGAGGAGGTCGATTCTTGGTTTCGGGGCAAACCAAGTTGAGTGGGTGGGTGCAGAAGGTGGAGAGGAGTCTCAAGGAGGTAATGGTCTGGTCGGATGGTGAAATGAGGGATCGGAGCGATGGGAATCGATCGATGACGGCGGAGGAGGCATTTGGGCGAAAATCGAAATCATCCTATCCGGGGAAGAATCTAGGTTACCTGATGAATGGAGTCGATTGGGGATGAGCTCGCGAAGCTCTGGGGGTCTTGGTCTCAAGGAAGCGTTTAGTTCCGAGGCTCAACACACATCGCGGCGACGCACGACCGGATCAGTGGCTGGAGGCTCCTCCTCCTCTCTTCGACACCACGCTCGGGTAGCTGTCACTCTAAGGGAGCTGATGGAGGTCCTGGGACGAAGGGGCGTAGCCAAATACGGGGTATGAGCAATGGAGGTGGAGCTTTATACGATTGGGGGTCCGAGAAGATGAGGTCGGGCATGGCTCTGTGAAGCTCGGATCCCTAGATTCAACCCCGGGCGAGGGTCCTCGGATGAATGAGGATCAAATGGAGCCCGAGGTTTGGGTATTTGGAGATAAGATCAAGCGGAGAAAAATATGAGAAATCGGGTCGAACGCTCGATTCGGGCGGATTGGGTCTGCGGGGGAGAGTTCACCAGGGGTCAACAATCCCCCACGGACCAATCACAGGCCATCTTTTATTAAATACTTGTAAATTGAATAAAAAATATTAAATAGCTTTATTTCGAAAAAGATAAAACATAAAAAATGTTTATTTATTTTCAAATTAATTTTTAGAGATTTTTATTTATTTTTTTGAAAAATAAATAAGGTATTTATATTATTTTATTATTATATGTAGGTATATACATAAAAGGAATTTTGATTTTTATTTTTAATTATTTATTTTTATACAATTATTCAAATTTTATTTTTTATTTATTTATAACATAAAATTTGGAATAAAAAGGTATTTTTATTTTATTTTTATTATTTATTTACATAAGTTAAATAAATAGGTATGTATACATATTTACATGGTATATATACAAAGGTAAGAAATTATTTTTATTATTTTTCTTTTTATTTTATTTTTATTTTTCTGATTTTTATTTTATTTTTATACACCATGAAATATGGAATATGGAAATATTTTTATTGGATTTTTATTAATTATTCACAAAGAGGAGATAAATAGATATATTATTCTATGTACATGGTCTATATACACTGATGAAAGGGGTTTTATTTATTTTTATTTTATTTTTCTCATTTTTATTTTTAGTTTTATTTCTATAAATATGTACAAAATATTAGAAACACATATTAGAGGAAAATAATTTTATTTATATACATAGGTATATGTACACATGATTGAGCTTCCCTATCTCTCTCTACTTGGATTCTTTTGCGGTCAGGCCCATGCTTAGCCCTCCCTTGGGATTAGGTCACTCAATATTTATTCTAAATATTTCCCTCTTTTTCTTGTGTTTCTTTATTCCTTTATTTTGGCACAAAAACATGCTAATTATGCATATTTACAAGATGCATGTGTTTTGGTAATTTATGATATTTACACTTATTTACATGATGTTTTGCTCAAGTTTCTAGCTAAAATAAAGGAATAAAGAGTGATGAATTGGGATTCATCAGGTCACCATCTAAAAGGGTCATTTTTAGCAATTCTATTACCGTTAAAAAATGACTATCTAGATGGAGGTTGTATAAGTGTCTATTTCACACGAAGTTTGAATAGTATAATATAGAGATATAGTGATGAATATCCACGAAAGAAATTTTGAAATAAAACAAAGAAATGGGCGAAATTACGCGGGGAAACCAAGTTAGCTCCCCCATGGGGCAGCCCCATTTTCCTCTTTCTCTCCCTCTATATATATATATATATATATGTATGTATATATATATATATATATATATAGAGAGAGAGAGAGAGAGAGAAGGGATCCTACTCCAAAGAGTAGTAACTTACCTACCCCACTTTCATTTTTTTCTACTTTTTTATTTTTTTAAATGCTTCCATGGATTTTCAACTATATCCCTCTAACATATCATTCAAATTTCATCAGAAATAGAGACTCCTATGCCCTCCATGCGTAACATATAATTTTAAAGGTCTTAAATTTGCTATAATTTTCCTGCTCTGGATAGAGGGTATAGGAGCTTCTGTTTCTGATGAAATTAGAATGACATGTTAGAGAGATATAACTATAATTGATGGAAGCATTTTTCAAAAAAAATAAAAAAAGTAAAAAAATGAAAGTGGAGTAGGTAAGTTACCTACTCCATGGAGTAGGATCCCTTTCCGCATATATATTCACACACACACACATACATATATGAGGAAAGGGATCAAACTCCATGGATTATGTAACTTACCTACTCTATTTTCTTTTTTCTAACATTTTTTTTTATTTTTTGAAAAAAGCTTTCATAGATTTTCATAACTATATCCCTCTAATATGTCATTCAAATTTCATCAATAATAGAGACTCTTATGCCATCCATCCAGAACAGGTAATTTTAACGATCTTAGATTTGTTGTAATTTACCTATTCCGGATGGAGGGCATAGGAGTCTCTGTTTCTGGCGAAATTTGAATGACATATTAGTGGGATATATTTATGAAAAATCCATGGAAGATTTTTCAAAAAAAAGGTGAGAAAAGTGAAAATGGAGTAGCTAAGTTACCTACTCCATGGAGTAGGATCGCTTTCCTCTCTCGCACTCTAGAGAAGAAGAGGGAGAGAAGAGAGAGAGAGGAAAGGGATCCTACCTCATGTAGTAGGTAACTTATCTACTACACTTTTTTTGTTAACTTTTTTTATTTTTTTGAAAAATGCTTCAATGGATTTTTTTTAGTATATCCCTCTAATATGTCATCCAAATTTCGTTAGAAACAGAGACTCCTATGCCCTCAATCCAGAACAGGTAAATTACAATAAATCTAAGATCGTTAAAATTACCTGTTCTGGATGGAGGGCGTAGGAGTCTCTGTTTCTGACAAAATTTGAGTGACATTTTAGAGGGATATAGTTATAAAAAACCATGAAAGCATTTTTCAAAAAATTTAAAAAATTTTGGAAAAAAGACAGTAGAGTAGGTAGCTTACCTACTCCATGGAGTAGGATCCCATTCCTCATATATATATATATATGTATATATATATGTATATATATATATGTATATATATATATATATGGAAAAAATGGGGCTGCCCCTTGGGGGCAGCCAACATGGCTGCCCCCGCCCCATTTTTCGGCGTTTTTTTTTATTTCTTTTTGAAAAATAAAACCATGTATATTCATCCATATATCCCTCCTACATGCCATTCGAATTTCGTCAGAAACAGAGACTCCTACGGCCTCCATCTCGATGGTATCGATTTAAAAAAATCCTGTTACCGTTAAAAAAATACTGTCCGGATGGAGGCCGTATGAGTCTCTGTTTCTGACGAAATTCGAATGGTATATAGGAGGGATATAGGGATGAATGTAAATGGTGTTATTTTTCAAAAAAAATAAAAAATTTTGCCCAAATAAGGCGGGGGCAGCCATGTTGGCTGCCCCTAAGGGGCAGCCACATATGACCCTATATATATATATATATATATATATATATATATATATATATATATATATATGGGGCTACCCCCAGGGGGAGCTAAATTTTTTTGAAAAATATGGTCATGTATATTCATCCCTATATCCTTCCAATATGCCATTCGAATTTCGTCACAAACAGAGACTCCTGCAGCCTCCATCCAGACATGGTCGATTTAAAAAAATCCTGCGACCATTAAAAAAATGACGTCTGGATGGAGGCCGTAGGAGTCTCTGTTTCTGACGAAATTCGAATGACATATAGGAGGAATATAGGGATGAATATACATGATGATATTCTTCGAAAAAAATTAAAAATTTTTGCGAAAAATGGGGTGGGGGCAGCCATGTTGGCTACCCCAGGAGGCAACCCCATTTTTCCCTATATATATATATATATGATTTAGTGGGACTGCCCCCTAGGGACAGCCAACATGGATGCCCCGCCCCCTACTTCGACGTATTTTTTTATTTTTTTTGAAAAATAAAACCATGTATATTCATCCATATATCCCTCCTATATACCATTTGAATTTCGCCAGAAACAGGGACTCCTATGGCCTCCATCGAGATGGTGTCGATTTAAAAAATCCTGTTACCGTTAAAAAATGACCGTATAGATGGAGGCCGTTGGAGTCTCTGTTTCTGACGACTCGAATGACATATAGGAGGGGTATATGGATGAATATACATGGCAATATTTTTTGGAAAAAAAATAAAAAAATCGTAAATGGCATGTTGGCTGCCATGTTGGCTACCCAAGGGGCAACCCCATTAACCTCATATATATATGTATATATATACATATATATATATGTATATATATGTATATATATATACATATATATGTATACATATATATATATACATATATATATGTATATATACATATATATACATATATATATGTATATATATACATATATATACATATATATATATATAGAGGAAAATGGGGCTGCCCCCTAGGGGGAGCTAACTTAGCTCCCCCCGCCCCATTTTCTTCAATTTTTTTATTTTTTTTTTGAAATTTTTTTCCGTGAATATTCATCACTATATCCATATATTATGTCATAAAAATTTCGTGTGAAACAGAGACTCCTACGGCCTCCATCCAGACAGTCATTTTTTTAACGGTAACAGGATTTTTTAAATCGACCCCGTTTGGATGGAGGTTGTAGGAGTCTCGGTTTCGTATGAAATTTGAATAACATAATATAGAGATTTAATAATGAATTTACACGGTTTTAGATTTCAAAAAAAATAAAAAATTTTGGGAAAAAGGGGCGGGGGGAGCTAAGTTAGCTCCCCTTAGGGGGCATACACATTTTACCCATATATATATGTATATATACACATATATATATATATATGTGGGTAAACTGGGGCTGCCCCCAGGGGGTAGCTAACTTAGCTGCCCCCAGGGGGTAGCTAACTTAGCTGCCCCCAGGGGGTAGCTAACTTAGCTACCCCCCGCCCCATTTTCTCCATGTTTTTAATTTTTTTTTGAAAATTTCTTCCATGAATATTCATCACTATATTCCTATATTGTGTCATTAAAATTTCGTGTGAAACAGAGACTCCTACGGCCTCCATCTAGACAATCATTTTTTTAACGGTAACAGGATTTTTTAAATTGACCCCGTTTGGATGGAGGTCGAAGGAGTCTCTGTTTCGCATGAAATTTGAATGGCATAATATAGGGATTTAATAATGAATTTACACGGTTTTAGATTTCAAAAAAAAATAAAAAAAATTGTGAAAAAGGTGCGGGGGGGAGCTAAGTTAGCTCCCCCTAGGGGGCATACACATTTTACCCTATATGTATATATATAGATGTGTGTGTGTGTGTCTACTCTATGGAGTAGGTAACTTACCTACTCTATTTTCTTTTTTCTACTTTTTTGATTTTTTTTGAAAAATATTTTCATGAATTTTCATAACTTTATAGCTCTAATATGCCATTTAAATCTCATAGAAATAAAGACTCTTACACCTTCCATCCGAAACATATAAATTACAACAAATCTAAGAACTTTAAAATTACATGTTCTGGATGGAGGGCATAGGAGTCTCTGTTTCTGACGAAATTTGAATGACATATTAGAGGGATATATCTATGAAATCCATGGGGGTATTTTTCAAAAAAATAAAAAAATAAAAAATAGAGAGATAAGTTACCTACTCCATAGGATAGGATCTCTTTCCTCATATATTATATATATATATATATATATATGATTTCTTTCAAATAGAATGCAGTCCTTCCTAAGTTTAGGAAGGCCAACCCCTTTTTTGTATAAAATGAGATGACTTTAGTAGAATACATATACAACTTTGTATTATAATGTGCAGTTTTAATGTTTGTATTATAATGCATAGTTTTGTATGCGGCTTTGTATTTATAACATGCACCTATAATACAAATTGTATGCATATTCTACTAAAGTGCTCGAGTTTTATACGAAAAAGGGCGGTGAACTCAGAAAGGACCGTGTCCTATTTGAAAGGACCCATATATATTGATATTTTTGAGAAAAAATGTTGAAAACGAGGTGAGGACAACTATGTTGGATGTCCCAAAGGGGCAGCCTATTGAATAATTTTAATAAAAGAGTTATTAAAAGAAGAAAAACAAAGATGGATTGGAAACTTGTGCTACCAAAAGAAGAAAATAAAGTTTGTTTGGGAACTTGTAATTTCATGCAAATAACTCGAACATTTGGTTTTATTTATATTGATTAATAACAATATGCAAATTGTTTTACATCACTAAAACTTGTGGGATAGTAGTGTTTTAAGTGATAGAAGTTATTTACATGGTTGATCAATGCCTAATATTAAAAAATGACTTATGTTGCTTATTCTTATAATGAAAAGGTAAATGCCTTTATACATATATATGTAATTATTGAGAATACATGGAAAGAAAAATTTTAGTGGAAATAAGTTATTCGCTTTTTGTTACTTTTTATTCAATTTTCATGGAAAGAGAGTGGAAAATGTTCAAGAGGAATTTTTTTCCAATGAGGTGGAAATTGAAGCAAAAAGGAGAAAAAACACTATTATTTAAATTCATTAATTGGGAATTTATTTACATTTCTTTAATTTCCTTCAAATTCAAAATCACCACTCTTTACTTTTATTGGGGTTTGTTTGTCCGATGGATGGATGATTTGATAACAAACTAATTGGGATCCAGTATTTTTATTTGACGGTACCTATGGATCCATACTACCTGGACAATGTACATGTGACATTGCAAAGTGTACTAGAATAAATTAGGAAGGATAATATGGTGAAGGAACTAGAATTTTTCATTACAAGTGATACTACTGTATAAATTATTAATGTAAGGATAGTAATAGATAAATTACACTTTATAATAAGCCTAATAAAATTTAACATACTTAGGGTCCATGATGAAGGATTCATCACTTTATTTGATCCAAACATATAAGTAGCGATAATAAAACTATCACAATTTAAAAACAAACAATAGTGCGTTAATGTGAGTTGTGTCCCTGCTGAGTGAAGATTACTCAAATGTTAGAACTTTGGTGAGCCGTGAATGTAGTAAGGATATGGAAAATGACGATGTGGCACCCGAAGTCCTGCAATCATTTATCCTTTACCAACATACATAAAAATTCCACAGGAACAAAAAAAATTAACAACGAGAATTTCCTCTACATTTTTTGAGTTTAGGGCTGGGAAACCACCCGAAAGGGTGAATAGTGGTCCAATACAGTTTCGAAACATTTTGGAACAAACCAATAAGTATAGAATATTCAGATAATCAAGCCAATCATCACAATGCAAGTATTTTCGTGGAATTCCACCCGGTTAAAAACTACAACATGAGTTTCTTGACTCGGTATTTCCTAGTTACCGGAGCCAACTAACTGCTTCACTAGAAAGCTCGAGATATTTACAGGGATATCTCAACCGTTTACAAAGATTATAACTTCACAATCTTGGAGCAACCACCAAGATCAACACTATAAATCAAACACCGTAGCACTTGCAGAAGAACATATGAGCTTCGACTCACGTGAATAGGCAGATTCAAGCACTTCCTGCAAACTTGAGAATCAACCACTAACAAATCTTGTAGAAGATGTTAACGACATAAACATACATATTTTGCAACAATCTTTTCTTTAGCACTATCCTTTTCACATATATCAAGAATAATTCTCAAGTAAAAGAGCAGTGATATCTAGGATAAACAACATCATATAGTGACACAAGTACTTACAAATATACGCACAAAAAAATATATCACAAGTAGTATATGCAAATAAGTAATAACAATTCATAGAATAAATATCATTAGGCTTGAGAAGACTACAAACGCGTTCTGACTGCTATAAGAAAAACTTAAGTATTGGTGAGCAAGCGAGCTTTGCTGATTTGATAGCTTACGGAGCTATCTTTAGGTAATATTTTATCTCTCATTCCTCATTGGAGTAAGGGTAAAGTGAAAGGGAGGGGAAAGGTAGCCGAGTGAGTTAGGCTACGTAGAGCGTTGACGGATCCGTAAATGCCGCATTAAGAAGATGTTTTTATGTTTGTGTGTACTAAAATTAATGTGTCGTGCGTTGTAGGCAGCAATCAGAAACGGTCAAGAAAATAACCACACAAAATTTAATCAATTTTTAATCAAGTGGTTTTATGTTTATTTTATTTGGGCAAGTCCCAAGGTCGAACACAAGGAGACAAAGGAACGACCTAGAATTAAGTCTATCATGATTCGTGCACTTTCAAGACGATCTTTTTTTTTGTTATTTTCAATGCAATAAAGGGTGCAAATGTAATTCGGCCTATTTTAGGGACTAAAATGTAAATTACGTTCAAACGATGTCCAAAAAATATGAAATTTGGTCATAAGGTTAAAATTTGATGGAAATGAATGCACTGTATTTTTTTGGAATTTTTGGTTGCAATATGAATTTTTAAATGCTAACAAAATGAGTTTCAATTTTTAATTATAATAAATATTAAATCTAATTATTTTCAAGGAATAAAATTATCTAAGGTCTATCACTAGGTGATGGACCTCAGAAAAATCCTAAACCTCAAAATGTGAGATCTAATACCTATTACAAATTAAACACTGAAATATGCAAAAATAATTTTTACAGGGCAAATTATGCATGCAAATGCAATTCTTTTTGGGCACAATGTGAATCACGATAATCTCTACACTAGGTGATTTTTCGAAAATTTTAAAGCAACGGTTAATCAAAGGTAAAATTAAGAGCACTAGATGAGCAAAATATAAAAATTTCTACTGAATAATTGATTATTAAACAACCGTCGATCACAAAAAAATCCACGATATGTCAAAATGTAGAGAAATACATGAGGAACACAATGCTATTTTTCAATAAATAAAATGATGTAAAGTAGAGGTTTAAAAGTAATGGGTAACACAGGGGTACAGATGCAAATCAATATAAATAAAATAAAATATCAAAAGTGCAGAGGGGGCCTAAGAGTAATTACCTAAACCTTTGATATATTTTTGCAAAATTCCGATAGGTCCACGTGCTATGCACGTGCCTCAGGCTGGCGTGGTTCTTTGCGTAAAATGGAGAAAGACCGAGGGCTTCTATGAAATTTACCCCCTGGTCACGTGCGATGCACGTGACCCCCAGGCTTGCTGACATCGACGTTTCCTCCCGTCACGTGCCTCGCACGCGAGGAGGAACTCAGGCCCAACGCCCGATGGTCGAAGGTGGAGTGGCGGAGGCACGACCGAGGCTTGCCCGCCAAGGCGGTGGCGATGGCGGATAGCGGTGGCTCGAGTCGGTGAAGATCGCGTGGTCGGATGACGTTGTCGGTGGCGGAGGAGCTTTGGAGTAGGCGGAGTTGACCGTGGTGGCGAAGTGGTGGAGGCCTGGCGGAACGGCAGAGGGGCTTGGCCTCGACGGTTGAGAAAGGGAGGCGGAGGGCCGGTGGACTACAGCTGGTTGAACAGAGACGTTAACGATGGAGAGGCGGAGGCGTAGTGCAGTTGTTGTCGATGTCGCTGGCGCGACACCAAGGGGTCGAGCAGGAGCAGAAGGCCGACCGGAGTGGCGCTGCGACGACCACGAGGGCCGAATCTCACCGCGAGAAGGTGGAGGAGTGGCCTGTCACGTCGGCTCCCCACTTTACGGTGCAATCGACGGATGGATGGTCGAAGGGCCTACGGTGCCTTTTTATAGGTGATCGGCGAGGGAGATCGCCTTGAAAGAGAAGGTGGTGCTTGTGATTTGCAGATCGGTGAGGAGATATGATCGCAGCCAAAGTTGGCGAGATTTAAGGAGATGCGGGCGATGGAGATAATTGCGGTGGCCGATTGGCAAAGGAGGCTGAGGAAGACGAAGCACAGTGGTCGTCCAATCGGCTGAGATCGGACGACCACGATTGTAACACGTGGCTGCTAGGGGGAGAAAATGGGGTACGTGCGGAGCACGTGCATGGGAGGCACGTGTGACGCACGCGCATTCGATTTATTTATTTATTTATTTTTTTTATAAAAACGTTATTAGATAAATATGACAAAATTGGGACTGCCACGTGTCAACACCAGAAAAATCGGAGAATAAATCTTTTGTAAAATACGAAATAAATAGCAAACAACCTCGGATTGAAAAAGTTTCTTCACAAAAATTGCTCATCTCGATGAGATCTACAACTTTCATGAAGACATCAAAACCAAAATCGATCAATTGCACAAAGTGATATTTTGGGGTATCTTATATACATAGAACACTTGATTTTGGGGTTTTGTAATTTTTATATCATTTTTAGATCAAGATAAAAAATACGGAAAAATATGATAAAATCATATATAAATAATTACACATTAATCTAATTTTTTGGCTTTTTATTAGTCAATAAAATATGTACATAAAATATTAGGTCAAAAACCGCTAAAATATACAGTATACAAAAGAGGCCCAAAACCCAACTTTCACATATAAGCTCCGATTTGCTTGAACTTGATCTTGTTTTGAAGGTAATTGAATGTACATTAAGTTCAAAAGTGAGTACGATTAAAATCGAATACTGGATGAGGACGATATGAGGTTTTTAGTTCGGGAAATCTGAAACTAGGGTTTGGGTTTTCGGTCCACTTATTTGGGTTAGTTATTTTTTTGTATTTTTCATTTATTCTTGTTAGTGATATGTACAGAATGGAAGTGGTTTTGGATCATTCGGAGTTAGCATGAATGAGTTAAAAATCGGGGAAGTTAGGCTATTTACAGGTCACTTTTGGCTTGGATTTTTGGCTTCTTATTTTGTGCAGAAATTTGTGCTAAAATGCAATTCTTATGAAAACATGCATGAATGCTAATTATGCAGAATAGATGCAGGAATGCTGTTGATTTTAAGGGATTTGAGATTAATAAATGAGATTTAGAGTGATGAATCCGATATTCATCAAGCGTCAAAAATGAAAGGGTGCGACACATAACTAAAAGGGTTTAGAAAAGTGAGTGTGAAACAGTGTAAGGCTATGTGCTCTAGTAGATGTGGTGCGAGCCGCATGGTGAGCTAGTTTCAAGTTCTCTACAAAGTCGAGCAAGGTTTAATGTGAGGTCGAGCAGTGCATAATGATCTTCTCCTCGAAATATTGGATGAATCGAAGAATAGGAGCGAGAATACTCAAGAAAACCCTTTGAGAGGGCTTCTAGCTTTTCTAATAAGAATAGGAGTGAATACTTGAATGATGTGTGTTCCAACAATGGGTATGAGATCTCTTGTATAGATGTCCATGAAATACAATCCAAATCTTTATTTACTATTTACTATTTTAAAAACATAAAAAATAATAGTTTGCATAAAAAATATTGATTTTTTATTAATTCAAGTTTTAGAATAAATTTGAAATCTTATAATAATAAAAAATACAAAAAATTCAAAACCTAATTTTTTAAAACATTTTATACCTATTTTAAAATAAAAATATTACTTTTTCCTTATATTCTACCCTTCTAACTTTATAATCTATTTTCTATTATTAAACCATTCAAAATAACAGTCTTTTTCCACATTATGTATGGTTGTTTACATAGATTCTTTACCTCCATTCATATTTATCTTGGATCATCCTATGGCTTAGATATAAAAACTAAGATCCCTTCGGATAGTCTCATTCCAACATCTCTTTTGCCTTGCTCGCCTTCTCTTAGCCATCTCAACATTCCAAAACTTGCATCTCCTAATTGGTGAATCGACTGACCTCCTTCTCAAATGGCCAAACCTTTTAAGTGATTTTCTTTCATCTTATCCTCCATTAGAGATACACTAACTTTCCTTTAGATCACATCATTCTGAATTCGATTTCTATGTGTATACTAGACATGTACCTTAGTATTTTCATTTCTGCTAGTGTCATTCTTTGTAGTCTATGGTTCACAGGCGAACATTTAGATCAATATAATTGCAGGTCTCACTACTGCTTTGAGAAATTTTCCTTTGATTTTCAAAGGAATTATCTCATCACATAGAATAGCAGAGGATTCTCTTCACGTTAGCCAACTTGTATTTATTCTATGAGTAACATCTCCAATGATTTCCTCATTATGTTGCAATATAGATCCCAATTGTCTAAAAGAATATCTTTTATGAATGTTATGGTCAACAATCTTCACCTAGATTCCTTCAACACTTCTTCCATCAAATGTGCACTCCATATATTCTACCTTATCCATTTAGTTATAAAAAATCCTTTAGTCTCTAATGCATATCTCCAATCCTCAAGCTTCTCATTTACTCAATCTTTAGTCTCATCAATCAACGCAATATCATCATTGAATATCATACACCAATGTATCTCATCATGAATATAATTAATAAATTTGTTCATTAATATGAAATCCAAAAAACTAGAAAATAAAAATCTTAAAAATATAGAACACATAAAAAACAGAAAAAAATGTACATATATACCATACGACATAGTATACATAAAAAAATATAAAACAAATATACACTTTAAAATCCACTAACAATACACAAACCTTAAAAAACCCAAAAACACACAAAACATCCTAATCATTCAATAATTCTACAAATCTGGACTTAATTTGAAGTTTGTTTCCCAGAGTTTGACCATGAAATCTACACCAGGTTAAAAACATATAAAAATTATTTCTTACTAGTTTCTAGAGTTGCATTAGCAATCCAATTAAAGTTTAACTTTTAGACCTCTCGAATCAAATTTCACAACATCTCATCTGATGAGCGCAAAATCGATTCAGCTTAAGTATGAAATTAAGATGTCATTGTGACCCAAATCGATCGAGTGAACCAACGAGAAAATCAAACTACTAAGAGTTGAACAATCAAATGTAAGCAGCTTTGCTGCTTTTATTTACCTAGTATAGCGACCAGGGTCAAACACAAGGAGCACAATTAAGAGCTAAGTAGGAGGATTTCAAAAAGATTTTTATTATTTTTTAGTGGTTTTTAATTTTCAAATGTTAATTTTCCAATATAGACAGAATAAACATCAGGGACAAAATACTCACACAACACACACACTCTTTTAGTATTTTTTAAACGGACAACAACACTAAAAAATTAAAATAAAATTATTCTTAGGTTTTAAATATCTTCAATGTCTTTGGTAAATTTAATGTAATTTTAAATGTTTTTAGAATGTTTTAAAAATCAAACAGTGACAAAATGACAAGCAGTACGCAACCGAGATAATTTTACAAGTTAAAAAATAATCAAAATGGTCAAAACTTCTAGGGGTAATTTTATGATAAAATGTAAGTAAATATTTATAAATAGAGATTGAAATCACTATTTTTGGATGTTTATACAATTTTATATATTTTTTATAAGTTTTCAAGTGTTTTGTAATTTTTATGGTTTTTATAAGATATTTTTAGAAAAATTAATACTGGATCCATAAGATAATAAAAGACAACCACTCTAACGTTTTTGGAAATTTTGGATTATTTTTCAATTTTTTAGGATTTTTATAATATAAACATGACACTTTTTAGGGGTTTTGAATTTTTAATAATAGAAAACAAGGGAAAATCAACAAGAAAAAATCACCATAAATAAAACATACAATCAGAGACTACATGTAATTTTACAAGATTTTTGGAGTTGATTTAATATTTATTGCACTAAAATCAAAGGCAAGTAGTTATGATAGCTCACAAGGACCTAACAACAAATATTCTCAGTCTTAGGGCCTAACAGACAACAAGTTATGAAAGTACATGGGCCTCTATGCAATTAGTCCACCATATACATGCACAAGACATGAGCCCAGTCAAACATGGGTATAAGTGCAAATACTCACAATAAAACATTCATTTCATAACATATGAGAAGTTCAAGGTAAGATCTGCAAATATCCCAAAACATAGACTTGATTGGACTAAAGTGCAAATAAATAAAGTACATGTTTCTAACTGCGAAAATTCTTACTATTTATTACATTTATTGGACTAAACGTAAATAACATAAATGATAAGGTAAAAATTGAAATTTACCCTTGCAGACGTGGGTGACATGTGGCTCTTATGAAATCTGATGGCCTAGGGCTCAACGATAGCGTACGGTCTGATGACCATTGGGACGTGGATCTGATGTCTTAGAATGCAGGTGAGCATGCGTGTTAGATCCACATCAAAGGCTGATCTGATGCTTCGAAAAAGGACTTGAATGTGCGACGTAGATCCATCTGGGGGAGTGATTTAACCAAAATTCACGGGGTCTAAATGTCTCACACAAGGCAGAGACAATCGTCGTTGCGACGACCCTCAATGAATCCCGATTAAGATCAACGATGAACCCACAATATATAAATCAAGCAATGAGAAAAAAATGTAGAGTCAAATTAATTTTAGCTCTACAAGAAATGTGTATAGTGCAAGTATGTAGAATGTCGAACTCAGGGAGCAAGGCAGGATAGATCAAGCAAGAATGCAAAGAGTGTGAGATGATTAAATGTCTACAAATATGCTATTTTGGGTTTTTAATTTATATTTTATTTTATTTTATTTTATTTTTAAGTTTTAATTTTTTATTTTGGTTTTTAATTTTCTGATTTTATGTTTTATTTTTATATTTTTTATATTTTCCTTTTCAAAAAAGAATATATATACAATATAAGAGAAGAGGTGGGATAAGGTATTTACAAAAATATGTAAAAAAAGTCAAAAATTAGGAAATAAAATGTTTTTGGGATTTTTATTATTTTATGAATGTTTTTGTGATTTTTGTAGATTTTTCTGACAATTTTGATATTTTTAAAAGTTGAAAATATAAGAAAACAATGGACTAAGTTACTCGCCGAGACTAATATGAGGAAAACAATTAGCAAGTAGTATCCAAAATTCTCAAATGAATTTTAAATAAAGGCAATAAACTAAGGAGACACAGACACTGAGTTTGTATTTTTAGGATTTTTCTAGAATTTTTTAGATTTTTATGAAGTTTTTAGGGGTTTTCTAATTTTTCGTATTTTTATTTGAAATTTTTAATGATTTTTGGACTGGCACTAATAGATGATAAAACACACAAAATATATTTTTTTTGGAATTTTTCAAACGTTTTACTAATTTTTATGGATTTTCTAATACAAACAGTGCTGAAAATGCATGTTTTTGATTTTTAATAAATATGAAAATGCAATACAAAAATCTGACGTGAATGAGCAGGCAAACAAGAGCTTAAACTAATTTTTTGGTGCTTTTTAGCAATTTTATAGATGCATGGAATAAAATAGATATAACAACAAGAAACTACATTACTGGCAAGGGCATAAGTGCAAATAAGCAAACATCCAGGGTAAAAGTGCAATTTTCATGCAAAATATACAATTAATAAATGAAGTTCCTGGATTGATTACAAATACCCAAACCCGGAGGGGTTCTCTGCAAAATCACCAAGCCCACGCGTATAAACACGTGACCTGGCAGGGGTATAAAAGCAATATTACAAAACACCAGGGGCCAAAGTGCAAGTAGTCCGAAAATATTACACTTAAATATCAACGTTCTTGGATTTTATCGAATAAGCAAATAAAGTGCCCTTCACCTCACGCGTACAGGCACGTGAGGTAACGTAGCGAGGGACCTAGATGCAATAATCAAAGGTTCTGGCTAAGTTACAAATAGTACAAAACTTTAACACAACCGCGGAAAGATTAGGTATCTACTAGTAAATACAAAAATGCGGGGGGGGGGGGGGGGGGGAAGCAAAATACCCCTCGCTGCGCGGAAGAGAACGGCCCAGATGCTTTCACTTAACACGTGTCGATGCCTCCTCACGCGATGACGCTTCGGCCACCGACGGATGAGATTAGACGAGGCGCTGATGATCGTACGGCTCTGGAGCAAAAGATCGGACGGTGGCTGGAGTATCTGGGGATGGAGCTCGATAGGACGGTTGTGGGCCTTCCTGCAACAACAGGGAAGAACCTGACCTCCGACGAGCTTCGATCGATGCTAAGGCGCTGCTCCGGCCTCCTCCTTCATCGTAGAAGGTCTCCAATGTTTCCTGGAAGAGTCCTTGGTCCACCAACGGAGCCAAAAAGGCTCCAAGAGCACTGGTGCTCCGCGGCGAAGTCCAAGAAGAAAGTGGGGTCCTAGAACCTCGAGTTCTTCAAAATCAACCCTCCAAGGGGCCTTTTTAGCTCCTTCAACTTGCAAAAATGGATAAGGGAGGCGAGGGAAAAATGACTCGACCTCCAGTGGGCACGACTGAGGGGTGAATGACGATATGGAGGCTCGCCGGAGTTTGCTCCGGCGAGGGGAGTCGATTGCGCGAATCGAGCTCGGTTTAAACCTGAGGTTTAAAATACCTCGACGGCGGGATGGCCGGAGGTGGCTGGAACTCGCCCAATTCGCGACGAAAACTCCTCCTTGGTCAGCTGAATCTGGACCTGTCACCTCCAGGTTGCAAGAGCACACAAAAGAGGGAGAAAGTCAGGACAAGATGGGGTTCAAATTTTTGAAAATGGATGAAGGGTGGTTCTTGTAGGGTTGACGGATGGGTCTCAAAGATCGAGGGGTATCGGGCAATGCAACGTTCCAATCCTCGAGACAATCATCGAGCGAGTATGCCCATTCTACCAGGAGCAAAAGTTGTGAAGAGTGCGACATGAAATGATGCAAGACGCGGGCTCGAAAAATTGTCAAACATGGGGGAAAACCAAGGTCTGACAGGCGCCCAGGAGGAAGGTCAGACTGTTGACCTTGGTCAACGATCCAGACCACCTGGTTGGTCCACGTGGACCAACCAGGAAAAACCTCCTGAAAACGATTTAAAAAATGAATTTAAAATAGTAAACGATTTATTTAATTTTTGGTTATTTAATAAAAAGTGTTTATTATTTTATAAGATATTTTATTATGATTTTTAATTATTTTTATGAGGTATAATTTTATAAGTTACCTTTTATAGCCTTTATAGGTATATTATCTATATATTTTATTATTTTATTTTTATTTTGTGAATTTAATTTTATTATTTCTATTTATTATTTTATAAATTTATAAAATATTTGTGCATACTTAAATATATTTTTATTTTATTTTTCTGAAGTGTTTGGATATTTAATAAATTAGAAGTATAAATAATATAGGGATGTTTATAGGTCCTATACCTATGTGTAATATACAGGTATTTTTATTTTGTATTTATTTTGTATTTTATTACTTTTTTAATGTACAAATATATTACAAAGAATATTTACAAAATTATAAAAATATGAAATTATAAAAATAATGAATAAATAATAAAATGAATATTTTAATATGTACAAGTATACAAGTGGGGTCTAGAACTCAACTTTCAAACCGTAACTCTGACAAATACGAAACCACCTTCATTAAATAGTTTATTTTACACTATATACAATTAAAGGTGAGTTTGGAACATTAAGAGTTTTTATTTGCAAGATATGGGTCTGGGAAGTTGGAGTTCTGGAATATTATTCAAATCATATCTTTTTATCTGTGCATTATTTTTGTATGAAATCAATTTTGAATTTTTCTTTATTTAATTATCTACAATTTTCATGTACAAAGTTTCTTTATTTAATGTATAAAAAATGGAACCAAAACTAGGTCCCAAAATGAATAAAGAATGAAGTAAAATAAAAGGTGTTTTTATTGTGTTTTGGCACTTATCTCCCCCTACTTTATTCCTTGTCGACCTATTCATCGAGATGCCTAGGTTTCGGGGATTTGGGTCATAAAATATTTACAATATTTCATTCTTTTTCTTTTTTTATTTATTCTATAATTTTGGCATTAAATACAGTATTTTATACACTAATTACATGTACATGCATGAATTCTAAGATGTGGGAATTAAGGGTTTTTATATGCATTTGCCAGGGTTTTTGATGCCAAAATGGTAGAATAAAGATGACGAAATGTGGCTTCATCTGGGAGCGTCTCCAGATCTGACGGGCGTAAAAACTACTGGAAGAACATGTAGCGGAGAGCTTCAATCAAAGATGGGTTGCGAGCTGATGATCGGATCAAACCTCCCAAAGGTCCAGCACCTTCACAATGGTACTCCGAATGGACAATTTTGATGGATGAAGTGACAGCCAAATGATCAGTATGATGGAGTTCTGCCTGGAGATGCTCAATTGAGTTTGTTGAAGGGCCAAATGCCGCTCTTGCGCACGCCTAGACCGGCAAGGAAACTCTAGGCCCAGAGGTAAAGCTTCGACCGATGTTATTTTGCGAGAGGAGCTAGGGAAGTAATGGTGGATGATGTTTCAACCTCCGCTAAGGAGGTCTCTTCCTAATCCAGTTATGATGAGCTGGTCTAAGGATGGTTAGGACACATCATAAGATGATGAGTGAGTTAGCAGATTGATCTGTGTGAGGAGGAATGCATGACAGAGCTTTGACCCAATGATCGGAGCAAGCGGAGTTGCGACAGAATGGAATGGCTATATCAAAGTAAAGTGAGAAAATAGAAGCAAGATACCGGGTACATGGAGTTGCTGATGTTCTCAGGAACTTCAGGCGAAGCGTTCGGCGAGGTTATGGTCTCAACTAACCTGCGGAAGGCCATGAGGCTTGTCGCAATGGAGGACTCTGGCCACGAGTTGAGCAGATGCAACACGATGCTCACTAGAGCTCCAAAGGGATCCTCTGAGGAGCTGTCACTATCCTAGAGGTGGCTAAGGGAAATGGTGGCATGAGGCACGTGCTATTGAGCTTGGGAGGAGGAGAAGATTATTTATAGGGGAAAGCTATGGTCTAGAAAGATCGGAAGATTCAACGAAACCTTAGGATGATCTGGCTGCACCAAGGGATCCGTAGGGATCTTGGATCATAGGAGCATAATAGGGCACAAGAATCGATGTAAATAGAGGTCTGCCCCGATAAGGAAAATGCAAGAAGAAGCTTCGATGAAGGGCTGTCGGGTCGGGTCATATGGGGGAGACAATTTACCACGGTCAACATTCTGATGTTGTCCAATCAGAAAATTCCAGGATGATAAATGAAAGAATAACCTATAAAAAATAACAAATGTTTATTATTTTACCATTTTTATATGATTTTTAATTATTTTTATGACATCATATATACAATATGTATAGTATAGTGTATTATACATTGGTATAATATATCTATATATTATACACATGTATTTTATTTTATTATTTTTACAAATAATATAATTTCTTTTATATCTTATTTATTTACAAAATAATTTGACAAATATAAATTGATTTTTATTAGATTTTAATAGAATAATTAGAAATGTTAATTAAATAGGTGTGTTATACACCATATACATGTGTGTCTTTTGTACAATTATTTGTGGGTTTAATTTTTATTTTTTGTTTATGTTTATGATCTTTATTTTATTTTTATTTTTATTTTATTATTAGGGCTATATACAAGTGTTCAAAAAATATGGTATTCACAAAATATACATATTTATTTATATAGGTATTATCTACAGTGTACCCTATCTCCCCCTATTGATATTCCTTATCGATCAAGCTAAGGTTTAGCCTTCACTCAAGGTTTGGGTCACTCTGTATTTATTCTAAATACATCCTTCTTTCCTTTTCTTTTCTCTTTATTATTTTTGGTAAATATGGGTTAATTATGCAGTATTAACATGGACATGTACAATGTTAATTTATTATATTTGCATATAATTATAGGTGTTTCTACTAAAAGATAAAGCTAAAATAAAAGAATAAAGAATGAGATTTGTAGATTCATCATCCCCCTATAATTTACCTTTACCATGCGCTTTTATTTTCGATGTGCATATATACAACATATCTACACGGTGCAACATGTACATAAGGAGTTTTTCTTCTTGACCCACTAGACTATCCCACTTTTGAAGCACTATTGCAACCCGCAGACTCCTGTAGATAGACCTCAATGCTACTTGACCAAGTTGAAGCGCACATCCCTCTCTAGAGGAGGATGAGAGGTTCCGGCTAGTTGTACTACCCTCGTATGCTACTCCAAACCAAAGGACTCTGTCTCCTCACCACCACATCCGTGTTGAGCACATGTAGGGTGTGTGTCCAAGTCAAGCCACTATCTCTGAGAGTCATCATGCATTGTTAAGTGTTCTATTCAGGCTTATCAAGAATACATGTGAACATAGCCTAGTGGACTCAAAGAATTAAGTCATTACGGACCTGAAAAATCTTATCCCCAAGTCCTATAAGGTTCCTTTGAAGTTAAGTGGATTAAGATCTTAACCAAGCTCCATTCTTCAATTTGATTTCAGGCTAGTTCAAATGTCAACCATGATTCTGAAGAATGCACATGAAAGTATATACAAAACTCTTTTAGAGGATTTTTTCAAAATGTTTAAATTTTTATGGAAATTTTGATTTTTTTTCAAAATTTTAAGCATTTTGAAAAAAAAATAAAAACAAAAGAATTTTTACAAAGGTATATACATATTTACACTAGGGTTAATATTACAGGTATTATGTACAAACTAAATTATATTTATATACAAAAAGTTTAGGGGTAGATTCTGGTTTTTAACGCACACATATATACAAGTAGTTTTTATACCCCAAGTTTATTTCCTTATGTGGCAAAATAATTTTTGCAACATAGTTTGAAACCTAGTTTTACAAACTAGTTTTGCAAACTTTTTATTTTCACATAATTTTCAAAAGATTTGTACAGTGTACTTAATTTTTATACAGAAAATAATTTAAAAACATTTTAAAAACAAAACATATTTACAAACATTTTTACAAAATTTGCACAAAAATAATTTTTGTAATTTTTTTTGAAAAAGTTTTCAAAGCATTTTTATTCCTATTTTATAAATAATAGCCATATTATTAACATACAAAGTACGAGTTATGGCTAAAAGATATATACAATATATACGACACCATCCTATACTTAGCCTGAATGATGTCCTCAGAGTTATCAAAGAGTGATAAAAGAATACATAACTCGTGCTGAGTATGGGGAAGTGAAAAGAATGCTATACTATAATGACGAACGAAGGAATATAATGAATAGAAATCAATGATCACCCTATACTTAGGATCAAGTAATCGTAAGTATAGAAGACTGTACAAAAGGGAAAACTGAAGAATAGAATGTACATATATTACCTCCACTACACTTAGGATCCGTTTGGTTGCAGGGCAGGGTTGGGTTGGGGTACCCCTGTGAATAGTAAACTGTGAGGAGGATTGGGAGGATTGGAAGGAGGGATACCCCAAGTTGGGTCAAACCAACCCTGTCCAACCCTACAACCAAACGGAGCCTTAGGGTGAAATATCCCCAAGTATAGGCATAAAAAATAGAGGTAATAGACTCAAATGAATAATCACAAGTTTAACACCCAACTATACTTACGATAAATTACACCCTAAGTATAGCATAATCATAAGATGAGAATGGGGTGCTAAAAAGAATGAATGATATAGACACAATGGATCTATACAACTGCGGGGTAGAAGTGAAAATCATGTATGAGAGGCTGATGATGTGAGTCAAAAATCATATCTCATACAAAATGAATAGGGGTGATGTCAACGATCAGTAGATCATGATCAAGATATGGCTTCTGACGCTGACCATTGACTCGAAGGTGGAATCAGAAGACAATTCAGATATATCAATGCTGCCATTGTTGTGCAACTTTAGCACCAAGTGTGGTCCTTTCCATTTACTCTCTAATTTCCCTGGAAATAATCTCAACCTTGCATGGACTAGCCATAATCTCTGGTTCGGCTCAAACTGTTTATGGATGATGTGATAATCATGCCATATCTTCGTTTTATCCTTATAATGTAGGCTATTCGAGAAGGTTGTGTCTCTCAACTCCTCCAGTGCTACCAATTCTGCTCTTGTCTAGTCTCCAACACTCTTGTGATCTAATAATAGTTCAGTAACTGCCCAAAGTGACTTGTGCTTGATCTCAACTGGTAAGTGACATGGCTTTCCATAAACGAGTTGAAAGGGAGATGTACCTAAAGGTGTCTCAAATGAATTCCGATAGGCCCACAAAACTGAGTCCAAAAGCTATGACCAGTCCTTTCGGTCTGGGCGAACAACCTTTTGCAAAATAGACTTAATCTTCCTATTTTAAATCTCAGCAAGACCATTAGTCTGTGGAGGGTATGGAGTGGTAACTCTATAGTCAATGCTGACTCGTTAGCAAGGGTTCTTACCTTATCATTGATAAAATGAGTCCCCTCATCTGAAAATTAAGACTCTAGGTATCATGAATCGCGAAATGATATTCTTCCTCGAAAATTTACAAATTGTCTTTGCATCTGCAGTTCGGGCAGGTTGAGAAGAACTTATTCAGTGATTGTTCAAAGATAGAGCGAAAGAGTGATGTCCATAGTTAGGCGAAGGTAGGTGCGAACAACCTAAGACTTAGCCCTTTTCATCTTCTCTCTGTCCCAAAGAACTAGCATCCTTTTCAGTGATGCGGGGAGCAACTGCTAGCCTGTCTTCTCTTCACATCTGGGCTCTTGCTGCTTAGAAATGATGTAGATAGAAAGACATGGTTTGAGAGAGAAAGAACGTATATAGAATTGACGTTGAAGCGCATAGTCCTAGCAGTACCTAGCTTTCTATGTCTAGGTAAAGAGCATGGTCAGTTGGCCTTAATCCAACGACTAACATAGTCCACAACAAGCAGAATGTACTCAAATCCCTGACTCTGAGGGAATTGACCCATTAAATCGATGCCCCATGCATCAAATACATCACAGAAGTGAATGGACTGCATCAACATCATATCTCTCTATCCACAAGTGCCCATCCTCTGACAGTCAGTACATTTATTCATGAATTTATCCTAATCCTTAAAGAGGGTAGGCCACAGAAGGCTGAATTAGAGAACTTTCTGTGTTGTCCACCTCCCAGAATGATGTTCTCCTGCCTAAAGCTTGTGGCAATAGGTGAGGAAGCTATGGTACTCCTCCTGAGCAAAACACTGATGCGAGACACTATCCCCTCCTTCGTTGTAAAGGGTGGGATACTACCAATGGTATGACTTGTCCATTGCGAGAAAGGTCTCAAGTTGTTGTCTGGGCCAACCTTGTGGAACGTTCTTGGTAACAAGATAATTCACAATGTCAGCATACCATGGGAGCGAGGTGATAACAAGAACTCATTCAGGAATATCTCAGTGATAGGTGTGGTCTATTTTAAATCCTCAAGATGCTCTAATCGGGAGAGATGATCCATCACCACATTCTTAACTCCAGGTTTATCCTTATTCTCTATATCAAACTCCTGTAGTAGAAGGATCCATCTGGTCAATCTGGATTTGGCATCCTTCTTTGCCATGAGGTATCAGATGGCGGGGTGGTATATGTAAGTAGTCACTTTTGATCCGAGAATGTACGATATGAACTTATCAAGAGAGAATAGTACTGCTAACATCTCTTTCTCAGTCACAATATAATTTCACTAAGAGGCATCCAAAGTCTGGCTCGCATAGTGAATGACAAATCATACTCTATCCCCCCTCTATCCAAGAATAAGCCCTACAGCAAAATCAGAAGCATCTATCATGATCTCAAATGGGAGAGACCAATTGGGTGGCTGAAGGGCAAGATCCTGCACAACTAATGCCTTGAGAGTCTCAAATGACAAAAGACACTTATCATCTACAAGAAACTCAGTGTCTTTTGTGAGAAGATCAGTAAGCGTTCTAGCAATTCGACTGAAATCCTGTATGAACCATCAGTAGAAATCGACATGCCCCAGAAAAGATCGCAACCGTCACAAATTGGATGATGGATTGAGCTTCTTGATGATATCTACCTTGGTCGGATAACCCTTCATTACCCCTGTTTGAGATGATGTGACCAATGACCTTCCCTTGAGTTATAATGAAATGACTCTTCTCCCATGATAAAACAAGATTGACCTTGATACAATGCTGAAGTACTTAATCTAGGCAAGCAAGACAAGCGTCAAACCCGTCATCGTAAACTGAAAAGTCATCCATGAAGATGTCTAAACATTTTCCCACCATGTCCGAGAAGATGGAAAGCGTGCACCTTTGGAATGCAGTCGGGCCTTTACATAGACCAAAGGACATCTGTCTAAAAGCATACGTTCCAAATGGACATGTGAACGTCATTTTCTCCTGGTCTTCGGGCGCTATGGCCACTTTATTGTACCCCAAGTACCCGTCAAGAAAATAGTAATGACTCTTCCCAGCTAACCTCTCAATAATTTGATCAATAAATGGTAGTGGAAAATGATCCTTCTTGGTGGTATGATTCAATCATATGTAGTCCACACAGACCCTCCATGAAGTGGGTACTCGTATAGCTATCTCCTCTCTAGACTTGCTCACAACTGTAGTAATACTCGTCTTCTTGGGTACCACATGTAATGGACTAACATATTTGTAGTCAAAGATGGGGTAGATAAAATTGGCACTTCACCACTTAAATATTTTCTTCATGACTACATCTCTAAGATTTGGTTTCAGCTTCTGCTTGAACTCATGTGATGGCTTGGCATCATCTTCAAGATAAATGTTGTGGGAGCAAAGGGGCTAACTTACCCATGGAGATCAGCTACACTCCATCCAATTTCCTTGCGGTTTATTTTAAGAACTTCCATCAAATGAGATTCTTGATCTTCAGTCTAATCTGCTTATATTATCACTAGGAACATGTCTGACTCACCTGCAAGGAATCTGTACTTCATATTCTGACAGAAGGTCTTCAATTTAGGACAAGTGAGAGTTGGCAGATCTAACCTATGAAAACTTTGCGTGAAGGCTACCAAATCTGCTAGGAGAACTCTCACTGAATCTGTAGATCTGAAGAAGATGGACTTGTTGGTGTATCTATCAACTATACTGGCTTGACCTCTGTCCTAGCCGTGGTCTCTGTGATAATCAGACACGGTAAATAAACATCAAAGTCCTGCTAGTCAAAATTAGTGTATGAGTCCAAGGGATCTAAATCTGAATCACAAGAAATAAATTCTGCTCCATTACCATAATCGCAATCAACAGCCTCTGAAGTGTCCCATGTCTCCGAACTCCCACCAGCTATTATCTGCAACTATGTAGTGTATGAAGGTATGATAAGAGCTCGTGAAACTGGATCTGTCCTAATGGCTTCATCATTTGTCATCGCAAAATCACACTCCTGGTGGACGTCTAGCTCTGCCTCTGTCATCTGCTTTGTATTTGCGGTCTGCTCTGCGCAAGTTGAATCTCTGGCTCTGATCTCCTCAATCATCTCTATTTGTATACTCTCACCCACAATGTGAAAGTATAACTTCCCGCTATCATGATCTGATACTACCTTGGATGTGTCCAAGAATGATCATCCTAAAATGATGGGGGTATCGGTTACAGATTCAGCGATCTCCATGTCTAACACAACGAAGTCCACAGGGAATTTCAAGCCCTAAATTGTGACGACAACATCCTTTAACATCCCCTTCAACCTCTTAATAGATCGATATGCAAACTGAAGGATTGTACTGCTATGTCTAAGAGGAATAAACTCGAAACGATCAAGTAAGGAAACTGGAGGATGTTAATCAAGGAAACAATTGTCTAGTAGAGCCCAATAAAATGGCTACTCATGAATATGGCATCTGATGTATGTAGCTCCTGCATTGGGTAACTTGCTTGGTAATCAGTTCTGGATGGCGAAGTAGGTAGCACAAGTGAGCACATGGATTTCTGCATTATGACTCCTCTCCTTCCTAAGGATGGTGGCCTTCTCTCTAAGGTTCTTCTAGAATAGAGGAATGTGCTCAAGTGCTTCCTAAAGAGTCAGATGGATCTGAAATCTATCTATAATGTGCTCGCTGAACTCTAGTTGTTGTCTCTTTTTGGGGTTTTCTGATTTAGAGCCCTTCCCTAATAGAGTTCTTATGGAAAGGGTATAAAGCAACCCTCCATAGAAAGACAAGGACCAGGAGTATGTTCCTGGGCATTCAAAAGACTAGATTCCATGCATAGATCATCAAGTACAACAGATGGACTCACATGAGATTCAAAAACCATTCCTTTATTTATATTTTGATTTTTGGACTTTTTCTATTTCTTTCTATTTTTCCAAATATGTCCCTAGGTACAGAAGGAGTCAACACAATAGAAGGACTCTTGGTGGAATCACTACCACTGATAACATTCGAAGTTGCAGTATCAACACCAAACTCTAGCCTATCCACTAGAATACAGGTGGCCTTAGTACCACCATGTGAAACTGGAGATTCGATGGCCTCAACACCATCGTCTGGATCAACATCCTTGGTGACTTTATCTCCACCGCCATCATCATAATGGTGAGTGACAATAACAACACTCTTGGTTTTGTCTAGCGCCCTACCGTCTATAGTGGTCTATCGCCTAGACGAGTCGTCGTCGACTAGTTACCTATCACTTCTAAGTATTACATAATCAGCATCAAATATATAATAAGTATCATCCAAAATATCACTAGGAGGGGCAGTCTCTGTAGACTATACCTACTCAGACTTTCTCTTCAAATTGTTCGGGCTAGGTTCAATCTGAGCGAGTATGGCAACATTGCCCTTAATTATCTCCCTCATTTCCTGTTGGAACTCGTCCATCTCCCACCAGAAGGTAGCTTGCTGGTCTGTCAACATGTGGGAGAGATCATCAAGGATTGATTCTCATACTGGTGTGGATGAGAACCAGACGAGTTCCCTTATTGGAAATGAGGTTGGCTCTGTTGGTAGTGAGGAGGAGGTTGGGAGTACTATTGATGAGGTTACTACTGCCTTCACTGTTGTCCTGAATACTGGGGACAAGGACCAAGCTCCTGTTGCTGCTAGTGGGAATACCAGGGCTGTTGGGGTTGGTTGACATGCTCTGCCTATGCTATGTGACGAAGTGCATCTAGTAAACCATCGGAAGCTAGGTGAATATTGGGCTATGGTTGGTACTAGGAGTACCAGATCCCATTGACTTCCATCAATGGCTCCTGCTGCTCGTGGAGTGGCAGGGGAAGAGTTGCCAAGGGCTGATCCAAATGATATACCTCCATCTCAGTATATGAAGAAGGTGGTGGTAGTTGGTATTGCTAGAGTTGTTGAGTGGGTTGTGATGGACCTGGTAGTATGAGGTTGAAGGCTCTGAAGTGTTGCTCCCTAGATCAGTCCGTGACCTGGTTGTAGGAAATGCGAGCCCACGGCGAGCCATTATGCAATAAATGTTATTGCAAATATCATTCCCTGATATGAAATGAAGAATAAATAATTTGCATAATAGGTCCATTAGTACAATGAGGGTTATGTACCATGGCCATCTTAATAATCATACAGCTGTTGATTCAACTATTGAATCATAGAGGCTGGTGCTTGGATGAATATCTAAAGAGTTAGATTGAGGACTCATCAAGCACCGTCAAATGATTGTTAAGAGATGATCTCCAGCCTGAGTAGGAGATGGCAATCCTTATCTCTGAAGGCTGATAACTGACCGACCTCTTGATGCAGGTCCTCTGCATAGGAATAGAGATTCGGAGGTGTCAGATTAGTTAGGTCAAAGAGTTGACTTAACGAGATTGAGATAACCGAAGTCTTATATTGTATGTTGTCCTGATATAGGCACGCATCCTCTGACCGAAGACAGATGTGTTACTATATGTCTAAGTATGTACATTTGGCAGACCAATAGGTTGATGACCTAACCAAGGTCTATACACCGACGTGCTGGTGTGCATGTAAGGGCATATGAGTAATACGATCTCTCAAAGGGATCATACATGTTCATTTACTGAACCAGAAGACACGAGCTCACTCATGAAATATTGGGAAGAATTAAATTCCGTGTACGGTCGTCTCACTTTGGAAGCTTGACTGAATTTGTTGGTTTGATATATACTTTTGGAAAGTATATGATCAAGACCTAAGTATGATATATGCTTTTGGAAAGTATATGATCGATACCAACTCCCAATAATCGAATGAGAAACTTACTGATAAAACCATGAAGTATACAGTATAAGTTGATCAAATACTTCATGTTTAATCTGAGTCTTCCAGTATGCAGGATGTAAAGGTATTGGGAATACATGAGGGTGATGCGATCATAAACGATTATGTAACCATGACGCTTCCATTCCTAGGGAGTGATTAAAGGGGTCTGGATTTTAGTGACTCCTCTCAGTAGAGAAGTAATCTGATCTTGGTCCAAATGTTGGACATTGATCTGATTGTGATTCAGATTGAATAAGAGATTAGATTTGCGGTCTTGATTTAATCAAGCATCTATGAGAGGCCCGCGATCTGGATTTGAGATATGATCTCAATATCCAAATCACTATACGTGGAACAATACAATCGCCATGTCCTTATCTCAAAGTATCTGCGGAGAAAGCGCATTATCCTTGAAAGAGTTCATGGATATATCTATTGTTGATATATGTGTCCGAGCATTGAGAGAATGGATAATTAAATGAGATTTAATTATCATGAGTAATATAAATTTGATTCATATTATAAAGAGAGTTATCTGAGATAATTATATGTGTTTTAATTATCAAAGATGTAAGTAATATGAATGTGATTCATATTATTTGAGAATAAGAGAAATGAGATCCAAGATGATTAAGTATGATTTAATTATCATGGATATGAATAATGTGGATAGCAATATCCATATTAGTCATATATATTATAAATGTGATTTATAATATATAAGAGAGAGCTATTTGTAATTTACATTTGTTAATTAAATGTTGATGTGAATTGGATTCACGTTGGACATTAAATTGCAAATGTAATTTACATTTTATTTTGGGTTGTGAATGTGATTCACAATTTTTCAATGGCAAGATTGCAATATTCACAAAATAATTATGAATTATTTTGTAGAATAATTTACAACAATTATTGTTGCAAATATTGGAGATATATGCAATCTTGGAGATTGCATTGGAATCTCCCTTTCCTAATAGGAGAGGGGGGACGACCACCGATATGGAAGGGAGAAGCCTCCTTTCCATTATCTCAAATGTGGATTGATTTAATTTGGTGACTGAATTATGTTGATTTATCAATATAGATTTAATCTAAATTAAATTAATTGTTGTATTTTTAGCAACAAATCATGACCATTGAAAGAAACACAATCAATGTGAACCATTGGATTTGTGTTGTCCCATGGATTGAGATCTATGGATCCCAAAACTCTATAAAAGGAGAGGCACCCCATTGCTCTTCTTTACACATAATGCTTGAGAAGCACATCTCTCTCTCTCTCTCTTTCTCTTTCTCTCCCTCTCATGGTCGTCCACCATGGATGCCCTAGAGAGGCTCTCCATCGCCGCGACATCGTCAAAATGCTACCCGATTGTTTGCTCGTGGATCTCCATCTCCTTCGGTGGGCCTCACTTGTGAAGAAGACGTCGGATCTCGTGTGTCGAGATCAGGAGATCCTACCGCTTGGATCATCAACATGGATTGCGAGAAGCACGCGGTTCATCCCCGCGCTCGCAAGCGTCTCCTCCGACGGATCGGACTTGAGACAGGAGGTCTCTTCATTTAGAGACTTGATCGCAACCACGCTTCAAGAGGTAACCCTAATACTTGTTTATGGTTTAGACGAAACGATCCGAGAAGTGTTCTTGGATCATGTGGTTTCGTCGCATAAAAAAATTTTAATTTCCGCTGCATAGAACAACTAGTGCGACTAGTCGTTCTTCGTCGTATCCGATACGACGCTCACGCTTCCATGATGCGCTTGAGGATCTAACCATATCCTTCAAGTGGTATCAGAGCCATAGGTCGACGATTTCGAATATAATTCGATAACCGAGAACGACTTGGGTTCGTTAAGGTCGCGAAAGTTTTTTATCGCATTTGATTTCGCATATCTGTTTAGTAAATAATTTCGGCCATGTTTAAATTATTTAAGCACGAATTATTTACTTGGATTTTGTTCCCCATTAAATAAGGAAACCATAGGATATGAGTTTACGTAGATCGGATTTCGTATGCTCTAGATATGGTTGTTTTAATGAACATGTATGCACTGTTGCGGGAACAGTAGATTTTAACATAATTAAAGAGTTAATTACTGTTTTCATCTGCCTCAAAATGCGTGAAACACCTTGGGTTCTGTCCTAAATCAAGTTAGCAATCTTTGAAAATTGATTTTGTCTAATTTGGATTTAAATTGATTGAGATATGTTAATTTTGGTGAGTAGGGGTCACTATAAAATTGCAGTCCTAATCTAGAACAAGTGATTGTCAATTAGTGAAATTAATTGTTAATTTCGTGAGATAATCATGAAAAATATTTGTGAAATATTGGAAGATGATTATTTACGTAATTGACTTGACCTCAACCAATTAATTGATTAGATTTGATCTAAATCTTAATTGGAAACACAATCTTCAAACTTGATGCTTGAATAAGATTGGGAATTTGTGTAGCAAATTTCCTTATAATCAAAAATGTTTTGATTATTACTATATGGTATAATTTCGGTTGAAAAACCGATGATCATCTCAAGTACAAATTGATATATCTGGCATTATGCTTTCCCGAGGCGGATATGGTGACTAGTCGGAGAGCATTGGGGTAGCGGGTTGCAACGTATGTGGTCTGTCCCACTCTCGTCGGTACTGACCATGACAGCGGGTAGGGACTGTATAATGTCGGAGAAAATCAAGGTGTATTTTCTAATTATTAAAATTCGAATTAACACGTATTTTGAGATATTACCATATATATTCAAGTAAAATAATCAAGTTTGATTGATTGAATTGGATTGATAATTAATTTGATATGATTAAATTGATTATGTCCAATTGAGATACTCTATTATGAATAGATTTATTATTTCCCTTGGAAGAATTAATTATGTGAATGTGATTCATGATAATTAATTAAAATTTGAATATGATATGGAGGATCACATAAGTGACATCCATGGTCTCCCGTCAAGGCAAAGTGTTCTATCGCCAGGGATTGCATGTGGGAGACGTCTGTCCAAAGTGACAACTCCTGTATGCAAGCGCATCTGGATCGGGCTCTTTGCTTCTCGAAAGAGTAAGGTCGTATACGTAGTGACCCCATTATCGGATCCTCATATTATTGGGGCGATATTGGATTGCGTATAGCGAGTACTATTCCTGTTGACGGTTGGTTCAATTAATGACGGGTCAACGTCGCCTTAGGGGTGGTGGGCCTGGGTGTTAAAGACCGAATTGGGAAATGCAAGTTGGACTTGCAAGGCGGAATGTGTTCCCGCTTCTTTTTATCGGAGTTGCAGATTCTCATATTATTGGGATGTAACAAAGATAAGGAAGGAGATCCCAGATGTTGCTGAGATATAATGGTAAGTTTATCTCTTACATTGAAAGTGATTAAGGGAGTGAACTTTCAGTGTTGACAAGGCAAGATAACTTTGACATAAAAATTCCTAAATCAAAGAAAAATGTGTAAAATATATATTTATATATTTATGCAAATTTCTTATTTCAGATAATCCTTCATTGAACCCACTCAATAATATACTCAATAATAACCAGTAAAATATCATGGATTGGACTCATGATCCAGATATTGTACTTGCAGTTGGACACATAATGTATGTGGTTGCAATATGCAAGTTTCCTCATAATATTGAGGAATGACAATTAAATAGATAATAGGACTACAAGCATAGGGTTTGTATGTCTCTATAGTCTTGATCTCATCGGATGTACTTTGGAAGTAACGTGTTGATGATGATCGCTATTCTCAATTAATCCCTATAAAAATCAATGAAGATATTCTGGCATACATATGTGCTCTCAACATTTAATCATGAATGACGTGGTTCTCTACATCATGTAGAATGGTAGCTCTATGAGAGATGATGTATTCAAATTGTTTGAGTACCTACCTGAACCTATGTTTTAAGAGTTTAGATGGATGTAGATGATGAGTGTCATCATTCTACTATCTTTACTCTAGTCATTCATGAAGCTTCATAATATTCATATTGTATGAATTTAATGAAGCATGTATAAATGTTGAAATACTCTTATTTTGAATTCTTTTGAATTTAACATAAGAGATCCTGTAGTCTTAAGCAATGGTTGCTTATAGATAAAGGCACGCAGTGGAAGCATGGGTTGGACCCGAGTAAGAAGTATGGTCAAAGAGTTTATTGTACATCTATAACTTCCATATGTCATCCAAAGAGTTGGATGAATGCCAATACTGCAATAAGTTGATGTGTTGATAGTATGACTATCAAGTCTGTCTAGAATCCTTAGAGAAGGACTCAGATAGAACATCAGAATAATCTGCATAAATCATTGATATTGACTTGCTTATTGAATAAGATAAAGTCTTGTAATTGTATCTCAATCTTCTACAAAACTTGCAATGGGTTGCATATGTTTTTTTAGAAGACCGGAAAATTTGATCTTAAAGGTTTATAGTTATCCACATGGATATTGATGCAATTGTTGCAACAATCTCTGTTGGATTAATAGACTTGTTAATTTCAGTGGGAGAGCCCTTAGTCTTAGAGAATGTCTCTATGATCTGGATATTAGAATACATTCATTATTTATTTCTAAATGTTGGAAATAAACATGAATTCTGTAATAAATCTATCATAAAGAATTATGATGGAAATATTTCAGATAGTAATCTAAGATCTAGTGGACTCCACTAAATTAGAAAATTAATGAATGGTTCATTAACATTTCTAAATACTGAAATTAAACCTTAAGATCAATAGGAGGATGAAGATCATTTGACAATGATATAATATCAAGCCTTGGACATTTGTCTATTGATTTGATCAATAAGATAGTAAGATATGAAACTTTAGAATGTCTAAAATTTCAAAACTTACATACTTATGAATATTGTATTCAAAGTAGAATGTCCAATACACCCTTCTTTGGGAATGGTGTAAGATGTCAAGGTATTCGGGATCTCTTACATATTAATGTATGCGGATCATCTATATCATAGTAAACATTATGGATATATGATATCTACTAATGATTATGTATGATATGAGATTTCTTCTCTTCACTTAGAAACCTTTGAGGTGTTCAAAGATTTCACATAATCTTGGTTGACAACCAAAGTTTGAAGGAAGATAAAATGAATTTGATCTAATCTAGGTAGCCTATACCTGTTAGATGAATTGAAAGGATTCCTTATGGAGATATGAATATCATTTCTATCTCAATCCTCCTAACACACCTTAACTCTATAGAGTTATAGGGAGATACAATTGGATCATGTGTGACATGATCTTATCAATGATGATTTTTAGCATAATTATCCCTTAGTTTCCAGGTATATATGTGTAGTAGATACTACAATGTATATCCTTAGAAAGTTTCAATGCATTATGGAATCTAGCACTTGAGAGTGCTGCTTCACTAGGAAAATAATGGATGGTATTGAATACCTACTTTATGACCTTGAGATTCTTAAAAATATCTCATCTCTTAGAATGTGATTCTTAGAGGTTGAGACTCTTAAGAATCAAGATGAAAATGAAGTGTAGGAACTCATTTAATCTTGAAAAGATAATGAGGCTCCTGAAAATTGGAAACTAAAAGGACAGTTAAAGATGAAACACTAATCCCTCTTCAAATGAGTTTGAGGATGGATTCCATGTGTCGGAGAAATCTGACAATGATCGAACTTCATGTGATGAAGCTTCTAAAGATCATAGCATGGATAGATGGATGTTAGCAATAAAAGTCTAAAGTAGACTTCATATACAAGTGTTGTATATGGACCCCCGAGGATCCACCTATATGGGTAAGACCTGTAAAGGTGTAAATGGATCTTCAAGAGAAAGGGAACCTGATGAGAAGGTAGAGACCTTCAAAGCACGGTTCCTAGACATGAGCTACACACCGGAAGAGAAGACATTGCTTGCAATGAGACTTGCTCTTCGGTGACCACGTTTAAAATCATCGGAATATTGCTAACCTTGGCTGCATAACTTGACTATTGCATCTTCAAGATGTAAGTCAAGATTGCATTCCTCTATAAATAGCTCTCTGAGGATATTCACATGAAGTAGCCCCAGGGCTTCATGGTTGAGGAAAGCAAGGTGTGCAAGCTAAGGAATCAATCTAAGGACTCAAATAAGCTTCTTAAAGTTGGACCATAAGATATGATGAGATTATAAATGTTATAATTTCAGATAGAATCTTGATGAGCCATGTGAAGCTTAGTGGGAGTGCCTTTGTGTTCATCATGCTAAATGTAGATGATATCCTAAAATGATATAAAGATAATAATAAGTGTTTTATTATCTGGTTATTCCATAACTTGAGATATGATCTCAAGGATATCTCTTGGATCTTAGTTCTGAAGGTGTTCAGGAGCAAAGAGAAGAGGGTATTGGGACTGTCACATTAGTAGTACGCCTTGGACATATTCTATTTTATGGAAAATTCCAAGAAAGGCTTCCATCCCTTAAGATATGGTACTGACCTATCTAAAGGGATAGCACCTCAAAGAGTTGAGGAAGTGAATGCTACAACTACTTGCACTTGTGCATTAGTTACGAGAAGCTGAGTGTATGCTAGATGTATACAAATACCAGATGTCTGTCATGCAGTGGGAGTAGTAAACTGTTACTAATCCTACTATAGAGATAAAACACTTTATTGCAGTAATAACAAAATCTTCATAGATGAGGAGATTTTTGAGATATTGATCTCAAAGTCTTATCTTCAAAAGTTTAAGACCTTGTAGATAGTGATCTATAAGGGTCTTAACCCTAGATACCTTTGGAGATAGAGATCTTCATGAATAAGGGTATTCTGATAAGGATTATGGAAATACTGGTTATAACAATTATTAAGCTATAGTGTCAAGGACACTATAATAGCTTTAACAAGGTCGAGTATTGGATGCATGATATGCAACATTCGCATTAGATGCGAGAACTGTTACTGGGGATATGCAAGTGCCGTAAAAGGACTTGGCGTAGTCTCGCGGGAACAGAGTGACTGATCAACTTACCTAGCTATTTTCTTAATAGCCTATGATTGTCACATGAGTGCGTGTTTAAATGATTAGCCCATCAATGACTCTTTGGGCTAGTGGGAGATTGTTGGAAATACGAGCCCACGGCGAGCCATTATGCAATAAATGTTATTGCAAATATCATTCCCTGATCAGAAATTAAGAATAAATAATTTGCATAATAGGTCCATTAGTACAATTAGGGTTATGTACCATGGCCATCTTAATAATCATACAGCTGTTGATTCAACTATTGAATCATAGAGGCTGGTGCTTGGATGAATATCTAAAGAGTTAGATTGAGGACTCATCAAGCACCATCAAATGATTGTTAAGAGATGATCTCCAGCCTGAGTAGGAGATGGCAATCCTTATCTCTGAAGGCTGATATCTAACCGACCTCTTGATGCAGGTCCTCTGCATAGGAATAGAGATTCGGAGGTGTCAGATTAGTTAGGTCAAAGAGTTGACTTAATGAGATTAAGATAACCAAAGTCTTATATCGTATGTTGTCATGATATAGGCACGCATCCTCTGACCGGAGACAGATGTGTTACTATATGTCTAAGTATGTACATTTGGCAGACCAATAGGTTGATGAGCTAACCAAGGTCTATACACCGGCGCGCTGGTGTGCATGTAAGGGCATACAAGTAATACGATCTCTAAAAGGGATCATACATGTTCATTTACTGAACCGGAAGACATGAGCTCACTCATGAGATATTGGGAAGAATCAAATTCCGTACACGGTCGTCTCGCTTTGGAAGCTTGACTGAATTTGTTGGTTTGATATATACTTTTGGAAAGTATATGATCAAGATCTAGGTATGATATATGCTTTTGGAAAGTATATGATCGATACCAAGTCCCAATAATCGAATGAGAAACTTACTGATAAAACCATGAAGTAGACAATATAAGTTGATCAAATACTTCGGGTTTAATCTGAGTCTTCCAGTATGCAGGATGTACAGGTATTGGGAATACCTGAGGGTGATGTGATCATAAACGATTGTATAACTATGACGCTTCCATTCCTAGGGAGTGATGCAACGGGTCTGGATTTTAGTGACTCCTCTCAGTAGAGAAGTAATCTGATCTTGGTCCAAATGTTGGACATTGATATGATTGTAATTCAGATTCAATAAGAGATTAGATTTGTCGTCTTGATTTAATCAAGCATCTATGAGAGGCCCGCAATCTGGATTTGAGATATGATCTCAATATCCAAGTCACTATACGTGGAACAATACAATCGCCCTGTCCTTATCTCCAAGTATCTGCGAAGAAAGCGCATTATCCTTGAAAGAGTTCATAGATAATTCTATTGTTGATATATGTGTCCGAGCATTGACAGAATGGATAATTAAATGAGATTTAATTATCATGAGTAATATGAATTTGATTCATATTATAAAGAGAGTCATCTGAGATAATTAAATGTGATTTAATTATCAAAGATGTAAGTAATATGAATGTGATTCATATTATTTGAGAACAAGAGAAATGAGATCCAAGATGATTAAATATGATTTAATTATCATGGATATGAATAATGTGGATAGCAATATCCATATTAGTCATATATATTATAAATGTGATTTATAATATATAAGAGAGAGTTATTTGTAATTTACATTTGTTAATTAAATGTTGATGTGAATTGGATTCACATTGGACATTAAATTGAAAATGTAATTTACATTTTATTTTGGGTTGTGAATGTGATTCACAATTTTTCAATGGCAAGATTGCAATATTCATAAAATAATTATGATTATTTTATAGAATAATTTACAACAATTGTTGTTGCAAATATTGGAGATATATGCAATCTTGGAGATTGCATTGGAATCTCCCTTTCCTAATAGGAGAGGGGGGACGACCACCAATATGGAAGGGAGAAGCCTCCTTTCCATTATCTCCAATGTGGATTGATTTAATTTGGTGATTGAATTATGTTGATTTATCAATATAGATTTAATCTAAATTAAATTAATTATTTTTGTGTTTTTAGTAACAAATCATGACCATTGAAAGAAACACAAATCAATGTGAACCATTGGATTTGTGTTGTCCCATGGATTGAGATCCATGGATCCCAAAACCCTATAAAAGGAGAGGCACCCCATTGCTCTTCTTTACACATAATGCTTGAGAAGCACATCTCTCTCTCTCTCTCTCTTTCTCTTTCTCTCCTTCTCATGGTCGTCCACCATGGATGCCCTAGAGAGGCTCTCCATCACCGCGGCATCGTCGTTATGCTGCCCAATTGTTTGCTCATGGATCTATGTCTCCTTCGGTGGGCCTCTCTTGTGAAGAAGACGTCGGATCTCGTGTGTCGAGATCAGGAGATCCTACCGCTTGGATCATCAACATAGATTACGAGAAGCACGCGGTTCATCCCCGCGCTCGCAAGCGTCTCCTCCGACGGATCAGACTTGAGACAGAAGGTCTCTTCCTTTAGAGACTTGATCGCAACCACGCTTCAAGAGGTAACCCTAATACTTGTTTGTGGTTTAGACGAAACGATCCGAGAAGTGTTCTTGGATCATGTGGTTTCGTCGCATAAAAAAAATTTAATTTCCGCTGCATAGAACAACTAGTGCAACTAGTCGTTCTTCGTCGTATCCGATACAACGCTCATGCTTCCATGATGCGCTTGAGGATCTAACCATATCCTTCACTGGTATGGGGATGAGAAGCCATTTGTGCCTCTTGGAGACACATGTTTTGGGTCTTTAGATCACTCACGGTTTGGGCCAGTTCATCAATCTTATTGAGCTTATCCAGGCCCTAGAACTGCTTTTTCTTGATAATTTCTATCTGGTCCAACTTCAGGATATTATACATATCAACAACCGAAGACTCTGCTAGTGTTTCTATCGTGGAAGAGGTAGAAGGACGACCTCAATGCGTGCAATCCTCTGGTATGAAACTACCTATGGGAGAGGTTCCCCCTGAGTATAGACACAGGTCTCGAACATCAATGTGTAGTTTTCTGCCCTCCTCATAGATGGCTCAGACTTGGTCTTTGCCTTTGGAAAAGTAGGAAACTCCACACAAGGCGTTCACTAGCCCTTGCAGCTCAGGTGTCAGCCCACAAATGAAACTCTGGATGAGGTTGAGCGTGCTGATCTCATGGCGGGGACACATGTCGATGAGCTATCTAAATTGATCCCATGCATCATGGAATTGTTCATTGGGGATCATGGTGAAATTGTTGATCATAGCTCTGGCTTTGTTGGTCCGGTCGAGTGGATAGTACTTGTTTAAGTGCTCGATCCGGAGCTTCTCCCAAGTAGTGATGTCCTTTCCCAGGTGCTTCAGCCAGTAGGCTGCTTTGTCAACCAAGGATAATGGGAAGGCAATCAACTTGATAGTGCCCTCATTTACAAATGTATCATGGATGATGCTGCAAATCATCTCAAACTCCTGTAGATGGAGATGTGTTTCTTCGGTGGCTAGTCCATGGAACTTGGGAAATAGATGGATAGTCTGGGGGTGAAGCTCGAAGTCGCCCATGATTGCTGGCAGCTAAATCCATCGATGTGTGAGGATTGAACCAAGGTTGTGCAACTGCTCATGGCGCGGACTGGTCAGGCTGGGTCCTACGGCTCGTCCTGGCATCGGTCTTCACCCTTCGCTCTCGGTATCTCTCCACCATCGGTTGGACATTCTAGCTCTTCTCGCCTGACTCATGTTTGCGTAAGCTCTCTCCTCACCTATGCCATGAGCACTCCTTAGTCCCGGATCTGACGCTACATGGTCTCTAGGGAAGCTAGAAAAGTGTTTTGATGGTGTCCTGATCTAATACAAACGCGAAAGCCTATGGCTTCTCATCAGTCTTATCCTCACTATTAGCCATCTCACTGGTCTCTACAAAGGCAAAAGACCCTATCCCAATTGCTATCAAATGAACATAAAGTTGTGCTGTCCTGTCTATCTGTATCTTAAGATCTGGAGAAGGGTGGTTGAGGGCCAACTGGGTGGAGATGATTTTGGGTTCAGAGAGCGGGTATGAGCTCTCTGAATCCACCCTAGATGAATGGGCATGAGTGCTAGAAAGCAGTGCTGCCAGAGGCATCCTAAGAGACCTTCTATCCATCATCATGATGTGGGGATTTATAAAGATTAGATATGGGATGCAAGCATGACGAGAAAATAAACCCTCAGTTCACCTACTCAACACAATGTGATGAACATAAAAGTTCGATAAGTTATTTTGTCAAATTTTAGTAGGTGACAATCTAATCTTTTAGAGTAGGTTAGCAAGCTATTAGGAGCCCGATTCTTCCTGGAGACTGGTTTGGATTCCTGCGACTAGTTGCGCCTATTTCCAGACAATATGGGTGTATACGGACCGTTTACTGGCTACTTGATTCAAGTTCATTGGTTTCGAGAGCATTCCGCCAACCCAATATGGTAAGGAAGTCCGAACTGTTTATTGGCTACCCGAGAAAATCCTAACTGGAGAATAACTAATCATTTTTAGAACCAGTAGTTTGAAGAAAGTTCAGGTGTGGCTCTATCCTAGTGTGCAGATCGCTCAACTCTCTATAGAAAAATCAAACAAGGAGGGGGTTACTCTCAACAAAACAAGATTTTTGAGTCAAGTTTTGCTTTTAGGTCAAGTTTTCTTAACAGTCCCAGATTTTATTTTGTTATCTCTTTTTATGTATTTTCTAATAGGAAATGTATAACGAATTTTCTGGTTTCCTTTTTATTTAAGTCCAAGAAAATCGGGGGAGGAAGACATAAAAGCCAATGCATGGTCAAACACAATGATGCATGTAGAGATAGAAATGTGTACCTTACTTTAGCACTCTACATGCAGGGTGATCTGCACATAAATTTAGAGACAGAAATAAAACTAATATATATGATGCATGAGAAAAGCATACCTAAGATGAGCAACTTCTATTAACAGGAATAGTTGGTAGTTAATTAATCAGAAAAGAGTCGTGAGTCCAGTCTTGGAAGTCGCTCGGTGCCCGCCAGAACGGGTCTTGCTAGCGCTATATGTGACTTATCATGGTGTGTGATCTCTTAGCTAATTAAATTAACTTTTCCTTTATTTGACTAAGTCCAAATGTGTTCTATATGAATAGATAGTCTATTAGGGTGTTTGGGCCTATAAAATTACCGATCTCAAGCAATAAAAGTCCTCAATCCAGGGGCTAAATCCTCAGGAATGAAATAGGAAATAAAAGTTGAAAATAACAGAAAACTCGGTGAGGTCCCCCGAGTGCACCGACACTTGGTGAAATAGACCCGAATAATTTTCAAGTGTCTCACAAGTCCAAATGTCTAACCTATTACAAGAATATGTTCAAATGAAATTAAACTAAATCTATCTAATATAACTACTTCTTCTGCGCCTATGCTCCTCCTCAAGTACATGTCCCTCTAAAACGAACTGGCTCATCCTCCAAGGGGTCCCTCGCACAAAAAGCAAAACAAAAGAACATCAGAAATGGTTATAAGAGATAGAGACAAAAATAAGCACAAACTAAAATATTTAGCCATGCTCCCCAGCAACACCACCATTTAGATGAATGCAAAATCGACCTAGTTAAGTATGAAATAAGATGTCGTTGCGACACAAATCGATCGAATTAATCAACCAGAAAATCAAAACACTAAGGGAAGAAATAATCAAATGTAAATGGTTTCACTACTTTTATTTACCTGGTATAACAACCAGGGTCGAACACAAGGATGACAATTAAGAGCTAAGTAGATGGATTTCAAAAGATTTTATTTTTTTAGTGGTTTTTAATTTTCAATTATTTAAATTTCCAATATAGAAGTACCAAGCACCATGGACAAAAATACTCACATGCACTTCTTTGGTATTTTTCTAAAGGGACAAAAACACTCAGAAAAATGCAATAAATATATTTTTGGGTTTTATATATTTTTAAGTATTTTTGGTAAATTTTATATAATTTTGAAATGTTTTTATAATTTTCTAAAAATCTAATAGTGATAAAAATTACAAAACAATGCAGAACAAGGAGTAATATGCAAATATCAAAAAGCCCAAAACTCATGGGAGTGAAAATATAAGTAAATCTCTAAAAATAGAGTATAAAATCATTATTTTTGGATTTTTCTACAAGTTTATATAATTTATATAATTTTGCAATTATTTTATTTTTTTTCTAGTTTTTATAAGGTATTTTTAAACAAAATTAATATCAGAGTGAAAATATGATAAAAGACAACTACCTAATTTTTATGGAATTTTTGGATGATTTTTCGAATTTTTAGGATTTCTAAGATAAATAAAATACTTTTAGGGGTTTTTGAAGTTTCAATAATAGAAAACAAAGAAAACTCAACACGAGAAAATCACACAAATAAAACATGCAATCAAAGACTACAAGTAGTTTTTACAGAATCTTTGAAGTTAATTTAATATTTATTGCACTCAAATCTAAGACAAGTAGTTGAGATAGCTTATAGGAACCTAATAAAAAATATTCTCAGTCCTAGGGCCTAGAAGATAATAAGTCAAGAAAGTACAGGGGCCTCCATGCAATTAATCCACCAAAGAAATGCACAACACGTGAGCCAGTCAAACAAAGGTAAAAGTGAAATACTCATAATAAAACATTCATTTCATAACAGATGAGAAGTTCAAGGTAAGATCTAAAAATATCCAAAAACACTCGTGTATGTGCACATGACACAAACTTGGCTGGACTAAAGTGCAAATAAATAAATTACAAGGTTCTAACTAAAAAATTTCTTAACTACGTATTACATTTATTGGACTGAACATAAATAGTATAAAAGATAAGGTAAAAAGTGAAGTTTACCCTTGCAGACGCATGTAACACGTGGCTCCGAAGAAATTTGATGGTGTAGGGCTCAACGATAGTGTACGGTCTTGATGACCACTGGGATGTGGATCGAACGAATCATAATGCAGGTGAGCGTGCGTGTCAGCTCCACGTCAAAAGGCTGATCTGATGCTCTGAAAAAGGGCATGAACGTGCACTGTAGATCCAATCCAGGGGAGCGTCTCCTGATCTGATGGGCATGAAGACTGCTAGAAGAACAGGTAGTGGGGGAACTTCGATCAAAGATGGGTGGCGAGCTGATGATCGAATCGAACCTCCCAAAGGTCCCTTCGTAATGGTGCTCCACGTTGAATGTCCATCTTCGATGGATGAAGTGACGGTAGGATGCTCGATACGGTGGAGCTTCGCTTGGAGCTGCTCAACCTGGTTCGTCGAAGGGACAAATGATGCTCTCGCGCATGCCTGAACCTGCAAGGAAACTCCAAGCTCAAAGGTAAAGGTCCGCCGATGGAAGAGAGATAGAGGTTACCTGGAGTTGCTGATGTGCTTATGAACTTTGGGTGAGGCGGTTGACGAGGTTATGGATTCAATCAAGCTATGGAAATTCGGGAGGCTTGTCACGACGGAGGACTCCGACCACGAGCTAAGCAGGTGGAACACGGTGCTAACCGGAGCTCCAAAGGGATCATTCGAGGAGCTTTCACTATCTTAGAGGTGGATAAGGGGAAATGGTGGCGTGAGGAATGAGCCACTGAGCTCGGGAGGATGAGGAGATTATTTATAAATGAAAGCAATGGTCTAGAAAGATCGAAATATTCATTGAAACCCTAGGATGATCCGGTGGGCGCCTAGGGATCCATGAGGATCTTGGATCATAGGAGCATAATCATGCACAAGAATCGATGTAAATGGATGTTGACTTGATCATAAAAATGTCGAGAAGAAGCTCGACAAAGGTTTGTCGGGTCGGGTCAGCTGGGGGAGATGGTTGACCACGGTCAACATCTGAAATGGTCCAATTAAAAAATTTGAGGTTGATAAATGAAAGGAATAAGGAATAAAAACAGCAAATGATTTTAAAATAAAAAGTGAATAAATAAAAAAATATTTATTATTTTACCAACTAATTTTCTATGATTTTTAATTATTTTTATGATATCATATGTACAGTATGTATAGTATAGTGTATTATACATATGTTTAATATAGCTATATATATTATAGGGATTTTACACCCATAACCTTGAGTAATTCTGCAATTACAATCATAACCCCGCATAGTCGTGAATTACACAAAAAACCTCAAATAATCTCTCCGTCTTACACTCATAACCCTCCGTTAGCTTTGTCTCTTAACCCAATCATATCATTGGGTCAATATAACCCATCATCTACCCCACTGCTTTTTAAAAAAAATAAAAAAAGTGACATATGGGTTGATTGGCTTCCACGAGCGGGCTTGATGGGGTTGGAGGGGCTAGATCGGCTTCACATGCTCGATGAGGAGGCGGGCTCCAAGGGGAGACGGAGGGCTAGATCGGCTTCATAGGCTCGACGAGGAGGCGGGGGATGGAGGAGGGGCATGGGCTTGGGCGGGGGGGGGGGGGGGGGGGGGGGTGGCTTCTCTGCCTGAAGGGTGGGCGGGATCGGAGCAGTGCACGACAGGCTCGACGGGAAGGCAGGGGATCAGGGGGGGCGGATGGACTGGATTGTTCCCAAGCAGCGATGGCTTCAGATCAGATGATGTATTACCATGCTGCTTGATGAATTGATCTCCAGGTCATTCATGATGAGAGGCACGATGAAGCTCACCTTCTTTTCTTCCCTCAGGTAGATTGACGTGATGACTCGAGGTGGTGTCATGATCTGCTCGGCAGTCAGATCCTTGGAACGATGTTGTTCTTTGGTTGCGGGATATCAAATGAATATTCAGATCTGTAGAGGATAGATCTCCAATCTGTAGTTCGCTGCTGATGGAAGACTCCAGATGATGTAGCTCTTATCACGGCTTCCTCCCACATGTTGAAGAACCTGTGAATAGATCAATGGCTCGAGCATCGACCTTCAGCAAAATAGGCACGGTTCTCTAGAGGTCAAGGAGCTTGCAGAGGTGCAGGGGGTCGACAGAGGTGGGGGATGGATCTTGCAGAGGTGCTGGAGGCTTGCAGGAGTGGGTGTAGTCCTTGCACAGGTGCGGTTCTCCGGAGATCGAAGGTCGGGGAGCTTACAGAGGTGCAGGGGGCTTGCCGGGGGAGGGGTCGTGCAGAGTTTGACCGGGTCGGGGGCTTGCGAGGGGGAGTCGGTCGACCGAGACGCTGGGGGGTTGTAGAGGTGCGAGGGGTTGGGAGGGAGGTCGACGGGGGGGATGTCGACCGAGGCGTCGGGGTGGGTTGCCGAGGTGTGAGGGGTTTGGGAGAGAGGTCGACGGAGGTGGGGATGGATATTGCAGAGGTGCAGGGGGCTTGCTGGGGTGGGAGGGGGTCCTGTAGAGTTCGACAAGGTCGGGGGGGGGGGGTGAGATGGAGGAGGTCACGGGGGGCCTGTCAACCGAGGCACCGGGAGGGTTGCAAAGGTGTGGGTGCTGGCCGGAGGGGGGGGGGGGGGCGGAGGGACCTGTCGACCGAGGCACGGGGGGTTGCAGAGGTGTGGGTGCTTGTCGGGGGAGGTCAACGGAAGCACCGGGGGGTTGCAGAGGTGCGACGGAGGCGTCAGGGGGCGGGGGGTTGCGGAGGTGGGGGATGGCTCTTGCGGTGGTGTAGGGGGGCTTTCCGGGGATGCTGGGGGTTGTCAACCGACGCAGGCGATGGCTTTATTTGCAAATAAGAGTGATTATTTGGGGTAATTTTATCTTTTCCAAACGGAAACCATCAAATATATCAGACATCTTAAATGGCACATAACACATGGTTATGTCATGTAAGAGTTAAGTATTACTCAGGGTTTCTCATGTAATTGTGATTATGCAGGGTTATGAATGTTATTACGAAATTACTCAGGGTTATAGGTGTAAAAATCCCTATTATATATGCATGTATTTTTATTTTATTATTTTTACAAAAATATAATTTCTTTTATATTTTATTTATTTGCAAAGCAATTTAAGAAATATAAAATGACTTTTATTTGGTTTTAATAAAACAACTAGAAATGTTAATTAAATAGGTGTTATATACATCATATACACGTGTGTCTTTTGTACAATGATTTGTGGGTTTAAATTTTATTTTTGTTTTGTATTTTTCTGATTTTTATTTTATTTTTATTTCATTATTAGTTCCATATACAAGTCTTCAAAAAATAATATGCATTCACAAAATATAAATATTTATTTATATAGGTATTATCTATAATGTACCCTATCTCCCCCTACTGATATTCCTTATTGATCAAGCCAAGGTTTGGCCTTCTCTCAGGGTTTGGGTCACTCTGTATTCATTCCAAAACATCCTTCTTTCTTTTTATTTTCTTTTTATCCTTTATTTCGGGAAAATATGGCTAATTATGCAGTATTAACAAGAACATGTACAATGTTAATTTATTGTATTTACATGTATTTATAGGTGTTTCTGCTAAAAAACTAAAGCTAATATAAAAGAATAAAGAATGAGAATCGTAAATTCTATCACTAATCAACACATATTACTTAGTAAAACCACAATATTATGAGTCATTTTAATTATGGAGTCATGCTTGAGAGTCGGGCTTGGATTATGGAATTTGTCATATTCTAATCTCCTTACTTTTCACATCATTAAAGGTCATTTTTGCACGAGCGCACGCACACAGGTAAGAGGCTTTAAAAGTTTGTCATCATATGTTTGCATTTTGTCCTCACAGCATAATGATCATGCTCGTAGTGTAAAAATTGAAAAAGCACTATAATAGGAGTTCCTTTTCTTTGCTTTTATTACAAAGGCTCATAAAAATTCATATAATTCAAAAAAGTGTAATAACTTGAGAACTTGAATTGAATATTTTTTTTGGTATTGTGAATTGAGTATTTAATCTCATTGTGTCCTATAGATTGACCTTGTATTCACCGCTAATACAAGTAAATTTTGAATTATTTAGTATTTAATATTTAATAGAGGTTCCAATGAGTTCAAAATCACATAATTTCACTATTAAAACTGTACAAAAACCAATGCATTTCCTTCCGTGTTGAGATTTGTATGCTATTTACCTTTTGTTTTTCATATATATTACGTAAATTTTGTTGTATTTTTATTTTCTAAAAGCCGTTAGGAGGCTTATGAAGTCTTCCCATCATTTTATAATTTAGAATTTCTTTAATTATTTTTTCTTATTTTATTTATGTTAAAAAATATTAATGAAAAAATCTTTAGAGATTCATATTTGGTTGTTGGCTTAATATCTGAACAATGTGGATTAGAGTGTTTGGACCCTCTTTCAAATGCACTTGAATTCTTCGAAATCCACTGCTTGTACTAAGTATAAAAATCATTTAAGTTTCATATCTTTTTAGAAATTTGCCCAATGCGATGCTTATTTGACCTCAGATTATTTAAATCATAAATTAAGCATGCTTTAAGATGCATCCCTGGACTACCTTAGGTAGCATTTTCTAAATATCAAACACATAAATGCTAGTCCATTCTCTTTAAAAATCCCTGAGTTAATTTTCTTATTGCATATATTTTTCCTGATTTAATTAATTCGTTAACATTTATTTGGATTGATTGGATAGTATCGTCATTTTGGACAACCCACTTATTATATTATATATCCCTGAATCTAGGGTGCAGCATGGGCCTTGACCCGGCCCAACCCGAGAAAGCCCAGCTCGGGCCCATCAAATTTTTTGGGCCTTGGGCCGGGTTGAGGCCCGAACTTTTTTATTAGATGAGGGCCCAGGCCCGACCCAAAGCCCGTTGGGTTGGGCCCGGGTTCGGGCGGGCTCAGCCCACCTCTCATTTATCGTGTAAAAAATGAATCTCATCGCATTGATGTTATTTTTATTTGCTTGTAAATTGCAATATGATATTGCGTTTCTAAAAATTTCGTACAGAGAAATCAATCACGTAATTTTATGAATCCTTCCCTATATGATATAGAAATTAAAAAATGATACTATTGTTCTTCTAATGCCATATTGAGGTTTCAAATTACATCATAACATGACAACGATATAAATAAAATTATCTAAGATGGAAGACGATAGAATCCATGATAGCTACAACAAAAATTTATATCAATGCAAGAAAAACTAATGTTTATTGTAACTCTGTGATCCCTCCATCATTGTTGACAAGATGATTAGACGTCGGGAGGGATGGTGGTCGAGAGAATGTCACGGGTATGGGGATGAGCCGTTGATGGATAATTTTCAATTTAAAATTCAAATAATTCAAGTAATGAAGACAAATAGGAAAATATGAAAGGGAGGGGAATTTCGGACTGGAGGGATTTACGGGTAGGGATGTACCGTTGGAATAATTGCCAACTCAAATTTCAAATCATTCAAATGAAGACAAATATGACAAATTTGAAAGGGGTTCACGGATTCACGGATTGAGAGATAAGGGACGGATTCACGGATTGAGAGATAAGGGGATGCCGTTGGGATTTTTATTAAAAAAATCAAATCATTCAAAACCCAAGATCAACACAGTTTAAACTAATCCTTAAACTAATCCTTCCCTAAATCCATGGATTTCAAATCCACGACGTATGGCATTCGTTGAACTCCATGGGATGCGGGCCACACCGGGCCGTCGAGGCCCAACTCGGGTTCGAGCTGGGCCCGACCCATGTATAAAAATTAGCTAGAATGAGAGCCCGGGCCCGGCCCTCATTTACCTCGGGTACGAGTCGGGTCCGAGTTTTTTCCGGGTCGGGTCAGGGTCGGGTCCGGGCCGGCCCGACCCAATGCTCCACCCTACCTGAATCCTTTTCTTGTATAGTATCATCATTTTGCACAACCCACTTATTATTATTATATATCCCTGAATCCTTTTCTTGTATAGTATCATCATTTTGCACAACCCACTTATTATTATTATATATATATCCCTGAATCCTTTTCTTGTATAGTATCATCATTTTGCACAACCCACTTATTATTATTATATATCCCTGAATCCTTTTCTTGTAGCTCAAAAGCTTCCTCCATAGCTCAATAATTTTCAAAATGGTTAGAGAATAATAGTACCATTCAAAATGTATGGTTTTTTTCGGAAAGAATCAAGTTCTATTAGGGCTCTTAATGACTCAATCCAAATTATTGCAATCAAGAACAATATTGCTTATCTTAATTGGGTCCTCGATGCAATCCATGCCTCCTATAATGCATCTGTTGTACTTTATTTCGGATGCACTCAAAGCCTTTAGTGTCCATGTCTAAATATGAAAATTGGCTTATAGGATGAAGATTTTAATAACATCCTTTTTTCCCTTTCAAAAATAGATTGATGGCATCTTTGCTCGCCCATCCCAATCCAATGATATCATTTTCAAACCTTAATCTGTAGACTAGCTCTTATCAACATTTCCTTAAGAGCTACACATATAACCACTCATTATCTTAATGCCAAAAAAATGTATGGGTTTTAAACCTGGCACCCTCATGAACAGAAGTAAATGCAATGTGAATCACATTATGGAGATGATCCAAGTCAATTTTGAAATGAAGGTCTTGCATTCGAAACATTCATTATAATTTGATTAATTATATTTAACAAGGAAGGGGAATATACAATTCATCTTTATATAACTTCCTTGTTTGTCACCTTTCTGTCACACAGAGAGCCACTATTCTCGCTCATCTCAAAATAGATCAACAATAAATAGAGGTGATGAAGACAGGGATTTCTTCTCAACAACATACTCATTCTTCCACATTTAATTAAATATAGTACTTACATTATTGGAAATAAAATGCAATCATCCATTAAATCCATTATCTTGGTTATTGTTTTGTTAACCAACCTTATCGATGTTTTCAGAAAAAAAATGTGTTGTAGATCGCAAAAGAATATGATTAGTAACATGTTTATCTTGACCGGTATAATCTAATTGAGGTACTTCGATATCAACGACTCATGAAATTGAAGTAATATTCCAATTATAAATATGATTTTTAAGAAAAATTATATTATACATTCTATATATTTATGTTTTTTGAAATACATTTACTTCACATTGTATAAGTAATACATGTCGACAATACATGTCCACGTTATAAATATGTTCCATCGATGCGGAAGCATCTTTATTTATCCAAAGTAATACATGTCTACAATACATGCAAGCTCATAAAAGGTGATCCGCATATTCCCCGCCTTCCTTTGTATAACATATTGAGGCCATCTAAAAACCTTTTCCCTTTAGAGCCGATTGAATGAGTAGTTCATCCCTGAAAAGAAGCTGTTGATGAGTTTCCTTAAAATCTTTTCTAATTACACCATAACCCCTGTAATCTTTGTAGCTAGACCATGACCCTTAGGGTTCGTTTGGTTCAAAGTTTTGCGGTGAGTTGGGTTAACCTCATGTGAATAGTATCTGTTTGGATGGTTATAAGGGTTGAAATAAGGAATCTGATGTGATGTCATAATTGATTTTTTGATGGAATTCTAACCCATGCATGACCCGGAAGTATGGGGGGTAAACCGGATTGCCCCAGGGGTAACCACGTAACCGAACGTGCCCTTACGGTCTATTTGGTAACTGGGTTGAGTTGGGTTGGAGTATCCCCGTGTGAGTAGTAGCTGTTTGGCGGATTGACAGGGTTGGAATGATAATTGTGATGTGATGTGACATTGATTATTTGTCATATTGACTTTTTAATGATTATAATATATTTGTTATATTAATAATTTTATTTGAGCATAGTTAAATTATGTGTCGATGTACACCAGCAACCAAACGAACCCGTACTTGCAATCATTACTAATTTTATCAAGACAACCACCGAAGAGGGGCATACACAATAAAAAAAATTAAGAAAATGACTTTATACTAAAGTTTATATATATATATATATATATATATATATATAATGACGAATTTTATTCCTCGTGCGTAATAATTTTTTTATACTAGAAATTCCCAATGAAAGCCACAGTCATTACTAATTATAAGCGATGATTCGTATAACAACGTTTACGTTGATTATCTTTTAGCTAAGAATGATTGGTAATTAATTCAAATTTTGAAAATAACAAAATATAAAATTGTTGTATAAACCGTCACTAATTATATAATAATAGATACGACATTGATCACTATTGGCTAATATAAGTACTCGTCACTGTATATTTAGTAAGAGAAAATATAGTGACAGATCTAAAATTAAAAATCATCATTATACGCTCTTTTATGTAATAATCATTTTTCTATTGAATCAAAAATATCAAATTTAAAAGTTTTTAAAGGGATAGACGATGTTAGTTGGAGTTATAAGATAAGTAGATAAATTTCGGAGTAAGCTTACACAGACGAAACAGAAAATCTAGAAAGGAATCAAATCGCTAAATATTCTGATTTCGATATTAACAGAAAATCTTTTTGTCAAGGGCAATCAGAGGCAAATGCTAACATGATTTCGGGTATAGAAATCTCTCTTGACTTGCTATAATTAGCCGGAGCTCACACAAAAACAACACCAAACAAACTCCCTGCTGCACTTGCGCTTTGCAGTTCCAGAATTCCTCACAGTGACATTTTGTTTATCTGATCGTTAATTTGCTCATCACATCCTCTGTTCCCGTTAGGAAGACATGGGAGAGCATACAGATCGAATCGGGGAGCTCAAGAGATCATCGGAAGCCGAGCTACATGATGACAGGAAAAGAAGAAGATCGATCGACGACGAGCACAAAGGAGCTGCGACCGTGCAATGTTCCTGCTGCGACATGGCCTTCGCATCGGCAAAGGCTCTTTACGGCCACATGAGGATGCACCCCGCGAGGCCATGGAGGGGAGTAAGACCACCGTCCCATATCAATTCCACTGCACAAAGGCGACAAGATCATTGCAAGAAGAAACTCCAGAAGCTGCAGCGTGACGTGGATGAAGCAGTGGAGGGCCTCTTGCTTCTTCGTTACGGCGATAACCATCGGGGACTCCACCAGTGCCCCAAGTGCAGTAAAGCCTTCGAGACCGGCAAGAAACTGGAAGACCACATGACGGCACATTTTCATCCAGAGATTGTGCAAGGTACGAGGATGGCGGATATCGACCTCAATGCGATGCCCACTACAGTCGAAGAAGAATGACTACGATCATCGCGTTAAGAGCTTGATTTCGGCCATGCATATGATGATGTCTTTGTCAATTTGATCCAATTTCACAGTTTACTCTGTAGTTATTTCATGTGGCAAATTGGACAAAACATTATATGATCAAGCTGGTAATAAATTGATTCGCAATGATGGAATTAGAAGTTGCAATCTTTGAGCGACATAAAAGAATTCAAAAATGCAGAAACAGGCTCTAGCAAACTAGTCTCTGTGGGAACAAAGTCATGTGATAAGGGTATCACGAATACGATGAAGTACCAGAAGCCAATGAGTATCAGGGAGATCTCAACAAAGAGGCATTGTGCTCTATGCTTCACGTCAAGCTCAGCATTCCTCGTTCTTGTAGCTATCGGGCACGCGGCTTTCGCCGGAGGGAATGCCGTGCGGAACGTGCCGTTGGGGAGCTGAAGTTCCCATGCTCGAGCTACCTGTGATGCGTCGACGGGGCCATTCAAGGTGGCAAACTTTCTGAAACTGCTGTTAGATCTTCGCAGAACCACGTTTTCGACTACGAGCTCGATGGTCTTCCTTCAGCAAGGCCTCGATTTCCGGATCCATGGTTCGATCGAGCGGCCTTCAACCCATCTTGGGTTGTTAAAGACCAATTATATATCAAGATTTGTTCCCAAAAAAATGCATGCATGTTAATTAGAGACCAACAGTTTCTTTATTTGGTTGGTTGAACTTAATTGGAAGGAAATTTGAATGCACTTGTATCTAATCGAATTACCATCAAAATTTCTAAAAATTGATACTGATTCTTCCTTACTTTCAGCGGAGTTCGATGTGACTTGGAATGTTCAGCAAATTCGGTTGGTTGTGCTGATCGAGATTTGAGTGGAATAACAGGAAAAAAAACTGGCATTAACTCCAACGACTTCACATTCAATAAAGCCTGCAAATTAAAATTCATTCCGTAAGGGCGGTATGTATCTTGATGGAGATCGAGAATCAACTTTGAACAACTTGAATGGATTCACTTGAAAATTCTTTCTAAACAAATTTCTAAATCCTTCTAAATGTAAAAACGACATCCCTCGAGACCACCCACCATCTCTAGCCCTAACATCCCTCTCCATCACCCACTAGTGAATCTTCACTTACCATCATCGTGTTATAAGCCGTTTCCCTTCCAAAAGTCATGGGGCCTTTGTCTTTAAATAACATCTTCCGACTTCATTATGATTTTTTATCTCTCTTCAACCATCGTAACCCCCTTTAGAAGCCTCCCATTTAGTCCTTGGTGACAGCAGGCCGCGATACGATCCTTCATGATGTGGATAACATTGTGGAGGAGTTGATCCAGATCCGCAGAGCTTTGTCTCCGACAACCTCTTCTACTCCAAGCTTTCCAAGCTCGTAGAGCTACAAGGTAACCTCCCTTAGCTCACATTTTATTTTAGCATGATAGATTATGTAATTCTCCTTATTAATCAAGCTCTTAATGTAATTTTAGAAATTAAAATTCACTGGAGCTCTCTGCTCCGGCATCGAATTCGTCGTCCTCCAACTATGATTCGACCCCCCTTCATGACCATCACTCCCCCATGCGTGTTCTCCACATTTCCCCTCTACTTCCCAACCCATATCCATCGTGGATCTAGGACTCGAGATCCAACCTCCATCGCTCGTCGGAGCTCCATCCATTAGCTTCTAGCTTCAATCAAACAGTCGAGGAGATACTTGTCGAACTGTGTGATCTTTTGGTGCAAATCTCGAGGTCTGAGAACCCATCTGGACACATGAGTAATAGAGAAGAAGCACCAAGACCCATGGAGCTATCCAGACCCCCAGTTCCTCGGCAAAACAACTTTGGGCCCATCTGAAGCTCCTAGCACCTGTGGAGAAGTCCCAACATCGTGCAACCACCATATCCTTGAAGAATAACCGTCGAAGTCATTGGGAATCAAAGGACGAAGTTCGCCGAAGGTAGAGCTCATCCGACTTCATGCATACCTCGAGCTAGCCGTTGGATGAAGAACACGTCCCGGATCTAATCTGGGCTTTTTGATCTAATGGAAATGGTGCACATCTTGAGCCGATCGATCTTCCACGTAGCACCAGAAGAACGTCCAGATCTAGTGGGGTTTAAAGGGGTAATTTGCACTAAATCCCATATGCCTTTTTGCATTTCCCAAATTATACTCTAAATATTTTAGTTTGTCTAAAATTAACTAGGAAAATTACATCGAAGCCATTGCCTTTTTATTAATTGCAAGTTTGTCCAACGTCAACCCAGTTAATATGACCCCCCACGTGAGTTGGGTATTTTACACTTGCATACCTTGGACTTTGTATATTTCATTCTAATATATAAAAATAAACTTTTAATGTAAAGTTTCTAGTGTTTTTCTATGTAGCCCCTTGATGAATCCCAATTTCATCATCTTTATTCTATCATTTTTACCTTAAAAATCCTAGTTATTGCATGTATATACCATTAAATTGCACAAATTATCATTCATTCTTTGTTGTATAAATAATGTATAAAATATTATTTTTTAAGTCAAAATTATAGAATAAAGAAAAGAAAAGAAAATGAATAAAATATCAAAGGTATTTTATGACCTTAAACATAGAGACCAAGTCAAGAATTGTTTGGTCCATAAGGAATAAAGTAGGGAAGATAATGGCTAAGAATCGCCAACAAACCCCATTTATTTATTCATTATTTATTTCATTTTTGGTACCTAATTTATTTTCTATTTTTATTCCTTAAATAAAGAAATTTTTTGCATGAAAATTGTAGATAATAATATATAGAAAAATACAAATATAATTTCATACAAAAGTCATACACAGAATAAAAAGTCAAAACACAAACTTCACAGACCCATATCTCCCAAATAAAAAATCAAAATGTATAAAAAAACTACCTTTAATTGTATATAAATTTTAATAATCTATTTAATGAAGGTGATTTCCTTTTTTAGAGCTAAGGTGTGAAGTTAGGTTTTGAAGCCTCATTGTGTAATAAACCTGAATAAAATATTCATTTTATATATTATTTATTACTTTTCCATTTTATATTTTTATAAGTTTTTGAATATGATTTATAATAAATTTACATATTAAAACTATAATAGATCAAAAAAATACAAAAATAAAATAATACACAAAAATACATTGATGAAATATCGATACTTATACCTATATAATAACTATTTCTATTTATTTAAATGTAATTATTCTATCAAAAAATAAAATATGGTTATGTATATAAAATTAAGTTGTAAAAACATAGAATAAGAAAATCAAAATAATAAAAAAAGTAAATACAAAATAAAAATGAAATACTTAAAACATAGGTAAATATACATATATATATATAACCCTAAAAATTAACTTGTTATAAATAAGTTCAAAAAAATAATAAAAACCTAATAAAGTACCATAAAAAATAATAATTTTATTTTATTTTATAGCTTAAAATTAATAAAAAAATTTATTATTTAATTTCAATTTTATAAATAATTTTGGGACTAGATTTTTCTATTTGGTCCACATGGACCTGCCACAATGCATCTTCTATTAACTCAGGTCAACTACCTGACCTGAGCCTTGAAATTATCAGAATCACATGAACCACCTCCCTTCTCCATTTTTTTGTGCGTAGTACACCATGTGTGATCACTTCAAGAGATTTACTCTCTTATTATCCTTGATCCTCGTCGAACCAAATATCTTTTCTGTCTCGCATTACACCGCCCGTGATTCTTCCGTGAACTCTCGTCCCTAGTCACATGTACATAAGACACTCGCTCACTTCCGTCTCTTCTTGATCCCTCTTCCACCGTCAAACCCTAAACCTTAGACATGAACCTTCTTCCTGGAGACAGTAATGAGGTAAGGATACCCTCAGCATGTCGATTGGTGTCGAATTGAGGTAGATCCGAGTCACCGCTGCCAACTCCGCTATGAGTTTTCTCAGCTCCGATATCGATCAGGTCGTTGCTCCTTTTCTTATTATTTTGATTCCGTAGCTTAGCATTAGAGTAGCCATGCATTTCATTCCAGCCAATTTCATTTCGTGTTCATTAAAATCCAAGTCTTCAATCAGTGGAGCTCCAGTTCTGCCACCTATTTCCGACCAACCCTATCATACACCCCCCACCATTTATCCTCATCCTCCTCCCCTTTGTCTGCTCAATGCCTGACAATGTTTCATTCATCTTTATCCCACAAGAATCAAGGAACATGATCCTCTACCTCAACTAACCGTCATAAGATCCCCTCGGGACATTTTGATGCATTGAATTGATATGGTAGGACGTTGGGAGGCTTTTGAGATCACCAACCGTAAAGGAGAAGCTCAGGGGCGCTTGATTTTACTGATCAAAGCTTGTCCAGCTAGTGTTCTTCCCTTATTTGTGCAAATGGATTTCCCACCGTCCCATTACGGGCAGTTCTTAGTGAAGTGCAACCACCATTGGATTTGATCGCATCACTACCATTGGGTCTCCACATGATACTTATTCCTAACTGTCTCTCGCGAATCGTCATCGTGAAGCTAGGAAGCGCCACGTGTTTAAGTGGGCACATCGCCGTCGTTCATCCATGCCTAGCAGTGGGTAATTTGCAACTTCGACCGTCGTGTTTTTGTAATTTAGTCTATAGTCTAAAAACTTTCTTTTGTCCTTATATTATTTTTGTACTTTTTTAAAAGTCCCTCAAACTATTTTTATTTGCATTATAGTCCATGCCAACTCACCTTAAGTACGGTCCTACGTGAGATGGGGCATTTTATGCGTATGGTCCTGTAACTTTTGGTATTTAAGTTTGGTCTAGAAACCTTTTATTGTAATTATATAATTTTGGACATTTTGCAACTTGACCCTTGAACTTAATTTTATTTACATATATGCCCCTACTAGGACATCAATTTTTGTGTATTTTTTGTATTTATTTTAAAAAAGATTTTTTGCACCAAAAATCACCAAAAAATAGGTTTAGGTTCTTGATTGCACACACTTACATGCCACACTTTTATTTTGCAATTTAGGATTTTTTTAATATTTATTAAAATCATTTAGAGCACATTTACCCTCTATTCGACTTAGAAAATACCAAAATTTTCAAAAAACTTGAAAAATTAGCAATCCCTTGCTAATCCTCAAAAATTTACAAAACATTTTTGAAATTCTTAAAGCATTTATTTTCTATTGTATATTTTATAAATACTATTTTCTACATATAAAAATTAATTTTGAGAAATTTTGAATATATTTAGTATTTGTAAATCTCAAAACAATTTCTCATATTGATTAAGTTCCTGATTTTGTATATTTTGTACTTTACCTAAAAATTAGCAAAAAAAACACAAAATAGAAGAAAAATAAAAAAAATATTTTTATTTAATTTTTGCCTATTGAGAGGTATATTTGTAAATATAATACCCTTTATTGTATTATATATTATATATTGCTATATATAGTCTATTGTTAATTATTATAAATACCTTATAAATATTTTTAAGTCCTTTAAAAATAATTAAAGAACCATTCTTTCTTGTATTTTCTTATTTTGTATATTTACTCTATATTTTATATGTATATACCCCATAAGATCTTCATATTAGAAAATATAGTTATCAATGCTTTTATTATGTAATTAAAAGAATAATTAAAACTCAAAAAAGTATAAAAATAAATTAGAAATTAGAAATTGAAAAATTTTAAAAAAATATAAAATAAAATTTTTAAAATATAGAAATGAAAACCCATAAAAATATTAATTAATTTATGAAGTATATAGTGTACATCTGTACATTATTATTTATTTATAGATAATAATAGTACCCAATTTGCCTCCTTTTGTTCTACACCCTACCTTGCTTGTCACTATATAAACATTTTATTCTATGGTTATAATAAATTTTGATCTATGCCGGAGTTCATAGCTTTATTTATTTATTATGGGTTAACTTTTGATTTTATCGTCGGTCGAGTATGACCACCTCAATAAGTGTGAAACTTGCCTTGTGAGTGCACACGACTGCCTCTGACTTAACGGTAATTCATAGACCTATTGACTGGCTGATCAACCATGGTTGGCCCCTTATTGGTCAACATGGTCGCTGAGAGATAAAACTGAAAATAAGTTCAATATTAAATAAAAATAAAATAGTAAATTATTTATTTCATTTTTGGTTAAATATGAAAAATATCAACTATTTATGTAGTATTTAATATAAATTTTAATTATTTTTTTGAGTTTATTTGTGGTATGTTACTTTTTGGAGATACATTTAAAAGTATATTCTCTTGTCTATTAAGAAATTTATTTTTATTTATTCTTAAAAGTTTATTATTTTATCTGCATGTTTTATGTATTTATAACTTATTTAAATACATATAAATATATTTTGATTGTAATTTTCTGAATTTATATGTACACTTAAAATATTGGGTGTAATTATTATATAGATATATGTATATATATTTCATATATATATATATATATATATTTTATTTATTTTAATGTATTTTTAGTGATTTTACTTCAATATAGTTATGAACATGTATTATTAATAATTTAATCAAAATTATAAAATATAAAAGTATGAATAATACAAAGAATACATAAAATTATTACTTTATTTATGTAAATTGCACAATAGGGGAGCAAACCTAACTTTTACATCTTAACTAAAATTGAATTAAACCACTTCATTAAATAGCTTATAAACTTTTATATACAATTAAAGGTGATTTTGGTCAATTTTGATTCAATATGGAGATGAAACTTGTTTGGGAAGCTTTGATTTTGACTTTATTTTGAGTGTCTACGGCTCATAGTGCATTATTTTTATGTGAAATAATTTTTTGTATTTTTTGATGCATTTTTATCTACAACTTTCATGTACAAAGTTTATTTATTTGAATTATTAATAATAATGAATAAAATAGGTCCCAACTTGAATTACTGGGGAATTTAAAAACTAGGGCTTTTATTGTATTTTTAGCCCTTATTTCCGTCTACTTTATTCCTTGTTGACCTAGTCATCATAATTCCTAGGTCTCGTGGATTAAATTCATTGACTACCTATGGTATTTCATTTATTTTTATTTTCTTTATTCTTTTATTTTTGCTTAAAATAAGGTATTTTACACGATATTTACAATATAAAAATCAAGGCTATTTTATGCAAAATAATGTTATATTCTTGCATTTATTTAAGGTTTAAAGGATAAAAATGAAAGAATAACGGTGATAAAATGGAGATTCATCAAAGACCTAGAAAGATAGAAGAGAAAGTAGAGGGAGGAGGATATATGAGGTGGAATCATATTGAGGGGTTGGTTTTGATTTGGAATTTAAGAAGAAACGGGGGAATAAGATGTCTAGATCAAATAAGAAGATGAACATGAGAAGAAGAGGATCAAAGGTGAGTTACTAATGAATCCATGTTTCATCATCTTTATTCTATCGTTTTGGCCTTAAAAAACTTAGTAAATGCGTGTAAATAGCGTTAAATCATGCATTTTATCATCCATGCATTATTGTGTAAATATTGTATAAAATGCGGTTTTAAAGCCAAAATTATTGAATAAAGAAAAGACAAAGAAAAAGAATAAAATATTGTAAATATTTTATGACCCGAAACCCCGAGACCTAGGCATCTCGATGACTAAGTCGACAAGGAATAAAGTAGGGGGAGATAAGGGCCAAAATACAATAAAAATACCTTTTATTTTATTCGTTCTTTATTCATTTTGGACCTATTTTTGGTTCCACTTTTTATACTTCAAATAAAGAAACTTTGAATATAAAAGTTGTAGATAATTAAATATAGAAAAATACAAAATTGATTTCACACAAAGATAATGTACAGATAAAAAGTTACGATCTGAATAAGTTTCCAAAATCCCAACTTCCCAGACCTGTATCTCTCAAATAAAAACTCGAAATGCATTAAACTCACCATTAATTGTATATAATTTTCAATAAGCTATTTAATGAAGGTGGTTTCGCATTTTGCGGAGCTACGGTTTGAAAGTTGAGTTTTGGACCCCTATTGTATACTTGTATAAATTAAAATATTCATTCTATTTATTATTCATTATTTGTATACTTTTATATTTTTATAATTTTGTAAATTTTATTTATATTATATGTGTACATTAAAATCAGGAATAAAAATCTCAAGAAAATACAAAATAAAATACTTGTCTCTAACACACCTAGGTATAATACCAATACAGATACCTATATAATTAGTATTTATATTTTATTAAAAGTACAAAATACTTCAGAAAAATAAAATAAAAATATATTTAGGTGTATAAAAATGTTTTATACATTTATAAAATAATAAACAAAAATAAATAAATTAAATATACAAAAAAAATGAAATATTAAAATACATAGATATATACCTATACATGTCATAAAAGGTAACTTGTATTTTTGTAATTCATAAAAATAATTAAAAATTACTATAAAATACTTTATAAAAAACATTTTTGATTTAATTACCTAAAATTAATAAGATCATTTAGTATTTTTTAATCTAATTTAAAAAATATTTTTAGAGGTTTTTCCTGGTTGGTCCACGTGGACCAACCAGGTGAGTTTGATAGTCAACCACGGGTCAACTGTCTGACTCCCCCTCTACCATGCGTCAGACCTGATGTTTTTGTCCGCTTTTGTGGATTTTTCTAGGCCACATCATACCTCCTTTCATGATATGGTCTTCACGACTTTTACTCGAAATTTGGTGATTCACGCCTATGATTTTCTCGGGATGTGGATCACTGCATCGTCCAACATGCCTCATTCTTTGGAGCCTCATCACCACTTAGTCAAACATTCAAATACGCCACCCGACTTCCCTTCCTCCTTTAATCGCTCTTCCACCCTTCAAACTAGTCCTTAGGTATCCGAGGGTTTTCCTGGTGACAACAGGAATTGATCCCAACCTCTGGAGGCGTCCGAGGGTGTCGAATCGAGTCATCTCTTCGTCGGAGGTCTCGCCGGAGCTATCTGCCTATGCACCTTGGTGAGGTTCTTCCCCCTTTATTCTTTCGTTCTTTAGCCCTTAGTCTAGATGGACACTTTCCGCTGCGTTTTGCCATCCACCCTGTCTCGTTTAATCAACGCCAAATCACTCGGGTTTCGCGTTGCCGGCCGACGTGGGATTATTTCCTCGCCCCCGATCGTGCTTTTCCACCCTCCGTGGGGTCGAGGAAACTTGACCTCGAGCCCTTCACCTCTCTTCTGTAGGTTTTGAAGCCACGAAAGCATCAGGGGCTGATTTTGTACCTCACCGGAGGTACCTGGAGCCACCGTGCTCCGCCACCACCGCTGGTGAGCTCCGATCTTCACCGGGGTGTTTTGAAGCCTCCAGTAAAAAGAGGATCGATCCTGGGGTGTCGTCAGCCATTTTGAAGCGTCAACAAGGGCCGGAGGAGGAAGATATGGATGGGGGAATCTCGCCTCGCCGCGAATTCTTCCCCGTTCTTCGTCCCTGCCTTCCAGCCGTCCGATCGAGGCTATTCTCTAGGACTAGCAACAGCCGTCGGATCGTCACGAGCATCGACCGTCAGATCCCATAGGAGGATCTAATCCCAGACGTCCGCTGCGAACCGGTATCACACATCCTCCACGCGCCACGTCGATTAGTCCTCCACGCGCCACGTAGATTAGTGAAGAGTTGCACGTCGTTGGATCGTGCCCAGTTTGGGTATTTTGCCCTTGAGTCCAAATACTTTTTTTCTTTATTTTATGTTCTTAAACTTTCATATGTAGTTCAAAAGTTTTTGTAATATTTAGGAACTAGCCCCCGAACTTCCTTTATTTGCATTTAGGTCCTCCATCACGGCCCCTCACGTGCTTGTGCGCGTGAGGTGCGAGTATTTTGCAGGGGACCCCCTGTGGGTTTAGTTATTTCATTCTAGTACCGAAACATTTTATTATAGTGTAATATTTTTGGAGAAACCGCAGTAGAGCCCCTAAGATTTTTGTTAATTACACTTAGGTCCCTGCTAGGTCACGTGTCTCGTGCATGTGGGTTTGGAATTTTTGCAGGGAAGGGCTTTGTGCTTTGTGTATTTACATTGTCCTGGAACATTTTTAGTATGTTATATATTTGGTGTGAAAATTGCACGCACGCCCCTGATTTTTCTATATTTACAAAAATATCCCTGCCAAAATGTATTTTCTTGATGTTGCTAGTATTTATTTCATGCATATATAAATCTCTAAAAATGCCCAAAAAAATATCATAGCCTCCTGTTGCATTGTACTTTCATGTTATATTTTTGTTTTGCATTTTCATTGCATTTTCATAATTATAAAAATTCAAAAAAACATGCATTTTTAGTACTGTTTGCATTATAAAATACATAAAAATTAAAAAACATTTTTGAAAAATTCCAAAAAATTCTTTTTTGTGTGTTTCTGAGTGTTTTAACTCCAGACCAAAAATCGCTAGAAAATACAAAAGAAAACTCCTAAAAATTAGAAAACCCCAAAATCCTTCACAAAAATCTTAAAAATTGCACAAAAATCCTAAAAATACATTTTCAGTTTCTGAATTTTCCCTATTGTATTGTCTTTATGTTAAAACTAATTTAAGGAATTTTGGACATTGTTTGATATTTTTCATCCTCATTTTAATTTCGGCCAAGGACTTAGTTCACTATTTTCTAGTATTTTTACCTTTAAAAATACCACAAAAATTAGGAAAAATCTAGAAAAATTACAAAAACATTAGAAAATGTAAAAATCATAAAACATTTTGTTTCCTGTATTTTGACTATTTTTCCCTTTTTTTACCTCTCTCTTATCTCTAGTTTATATATATTCCATATAGATATCATATCTTTATTAAAAATAAAAAAATATAAAATATAAAAAGAAAATATAAAATCAAAAATTAAAAATCAAAATAGAAAAATAGAAAAAATCAAAAAGTAAATAAAAAATATAATAAAAAACCCACAAAAATCCCAATTAGCTAAGTAATTCATAAGACATAGGGCATTTGACTTACACTTAGTCTGCTTTACTCCTTTGCTTCCTGTGTTCGACCCCTACTTGCTTGCCACTATACATTCTTAGTAGGGTATAATAAATTTTGATCCTTGCTTTTGATTGCTTAATTATTTGTGTGGGTTGATTGTTGATAAACGTGAAGGTCTGAGTAGTTGCCTCAACGACAGTGAGTCTGATCTGTCAGACAATTACTTAACGACTCTCGCCTTGCTGTTTTTCAAATGGCGCCGTTGCCGGGGAGCATCGGCTTGTAGAGTAGACTTGTGTCTTTTTAGTTGCTTAGCCATTTTTGATTGTCTGATTCTATTGTAAAGTTGGTTTTGAACTGTCTGACATCCCTTTCTTGTTTTCTTACGAGGGACCACTTACCGAGGAGGATCGCCTAGTGTATCCTAAGTAGCCTTGGGAGGCGGAACTGGCTATTCTATCCTAGCCGGCAGGCGAGAGTAGGAGGACTTGAGAGAGAGAGAGAGGATAGTTAGATTTTTCATTCTTTTTGGTGAGAGAGAGATACTTGATTAATTTGTAATAATACAAGTACCCTGGACTTTGGACACTCGGGCCTAATTTCCAAGTGTTTGTTCACTTGGGGGCTACCGCAGTTTTGACGCGTTTTCACCGCTTGCTTATTTTCCGATTTTGTTTTCTTTATTTTTGTGGATCGAGCCCTTAGTCTTTAGGATTATTTAATCGTGTAATCTAAGGACAAACATCTAACAACCATCGCATGCACCTATAGTCTTATCATTTGTACTTAGATATAATTAATTGTTGAACACATAATTCGGAACCATCGCGCTGGGAGAGTCTCCGTACAGCGCTGGCAGGACCCATTGTGGTGGGCACCGAGGACATTCCAAGATCGGACTACTAGGTTCCGCTTTGTGTGTTTAACATTTGGTTCTTCACGCTAGCAATTGCCTGCTTAGGATGACCTCCGTGTGCATATCGGCATATAGTATAGGTTTATAAATTCTTGTTTTGCATCCCACATGGAGAGAGCTGGGAAGCACTGTAAGTCTTCTAATTGAGCATTCATCATTTAGGCACTAAGGTGAGGTTTCCATCTTAGTGTCGCCTTGCATTGCTTTGCCGACCTTCTCCCTCTGTTTTTGGATCAATAGGAATCAAAGAAAAGATAAAAACGTTAGGTGCTTGTATTGAATTGACTCAAAACAAGTGATAACACAAAAAAATTAAAAAGGAGACTGCTAAAAACACTTGACCTTAATAAACTGATTAATTGAACTCACTGCCTTGGGGTGCGCAAAGCCCTCATTTATTTTCAGGTTGCATAGGAAGGTTTCCTACTCTGTGAAGTGAGCGACGTCCTAAGGATTCGAGCCCAAAACCCAGTCTGTGGCTGCCTTGTGTATCGCCTCGATTTGTGAAGTATTGGCGCTTCTATCGTACGTAGACGAGTAGGGCTTGGTTGGCATTGATGACTCTCTATTGTGTAGAGCATTGACATAGTCCGAAGTATCGAGCATAGGCCACGCCTTCGCGGGGGTGTCTGTCTCATCGTCTTACATCCGAGTAGGTTCTTGCGTGCTCACAGGTGATTCCGTTGTGAGCGAGTTCCAAAGTATCGGTTTCGCCTATCGTCTTCCTCCCTCTATTTCTTTGGCTGAGTAGGGATCCAGGAAGGGTTACAAGGACCTTAAAAAGTACAGACTACAGGTTACACAAGAGGAGGACAAGTACGGGATACTTTTCTCCCAGTACTCTCTCTCCTATAGGCGTAGCGCTCTAAGGACTCGTTAAAAAGATAATTACCTGAAAATCAAATCTAAAATTCACAAAGATAATTGCTGAACCATCATGGCTTCACGGGTCGATTTGGTGAATCCATTGCTTTGAGGTTTGATTGATTAGTTGTATTAAGGTCAAGATCAAAAACACCGCGCTTTTGCGCCATTTTTGCTCTCCTCCCCTTTGACCCTCGCTCATCGTGAGCCTTCTACTGTTTTACAATTCTTTTTTTCCTGTTCACCTTCGTGCTCTTCATCCATCATCCTTCCCTCTTTGACCATGTCATGATGTCGTCACACGGATGGTTTAGTCGGGACCCCACCGACGCCCACATCGATTCCGTGTTGCCTACATCTTCAATAAACAGGGGTGATCTCCAAGTGTTAATTCTGATCTTGCGAATTTCTCCTTGGACTCCCCTATTCTTGCATCCTTCAACACTGGCCTATCCCCAATAGATCTACTGTTCGGGATGGACTCACAACCTGAATCAGCCCTACCCCTTCAAATAAAATGGGATTACTCTTGTCCCAGAATTAACCCTTTGTGGATGGAGATCGATTTCAGTCAATATCCTATGCTCCGTCCACAACATCCTGGAATCGACCTTAATTCCAGACTCATCTCAACAGTTGATGCTCAATCAGGAACTGATCAGGGTTTATTCTGCCATGCAGATTCTCGCCTTGATCGCGAGCCCGAAATTCAAGATGATTCTGAAATGGATCCAACTGGCAGAGGAAAGGGAACACAACCCCAACCGGGTGAACCTGCAAATCAAGGGGAAGGGAAATACACCACGCAGAATGAGGTCAACAATCACTTGCTCGCATCTATCCAGACCATCGAACAACAATTGACCAATCAGGCTTTGGCCCAGACCAATTTCCAGGATATGCTCAATGATTTAAGACGGAGGGATGATGAGAGAGATGACAGAAGAGAGGATGATCCTGATCTTGAGTTTAATTAAGGAGGCGTTGGAGATGAACTATCAATGGGAATACTTGAGTATGAAAGAATGGATGCATAACTACCATAGCCGAAGCCGACTTTGAAGCAAACATATAACCCTGGGGCGGGTCATATCACTGAGTAGATCCAGATTCCACAAATTCACGCCCACTTCGAGCTGAAGCCCCAGTTTCTATCTCTGCTTCCCACATTCCATGCGAACACCACTGAGGAGCCTTACATCCACCTCAAGAAGTTTGGTCGCAACTACGCCACCGCTTACTACCCCGGTATTCCTTTGGGGGTAGTCAAGAAGTCCGCTTTTCCCTTTAGCCTTCAAGATAAGGCCTTGTATTGGGTCGATCACTTGAGGAAGGTAGTCACAACTTGGGAGGAGTTGAAATCTGCATTTCTTCACAAATTCTATCCTTTGGGTTGTCTGAACCAGATGCGTGCCCGCATCTCAAGCTTCTATCAGCAACCCAGCAAAATAATCCATGAAGCTTGGAAGAGATTCAAGGAACTACAAGAACGGTGTCCCTACCACGAGATTCCTAAGACTAGTCTTGTGCAGCACTTCTTTGGTGGTTTGACACTAGAGAGATAGCAACTCGTTGATGCCGCTTGTGGAGGTTCACATTTCAACAAAGATGAGGATGTTGTATGGAACATCTTTGTGGAGATGGCCGAGGGATAGGCCGCCCAGTCCTCATAACACACCTACATGAAGATGCCTACCGCCATTAACAAGTCGGCGAACATGGCTAGCCACACCGAAGACAAGGATGAGAGCTCCAACCTCAGCATTATAGGGAGCCACTTGTCTAAAGTCGACATTATCGAGAAGAGGTCCCAAGACCTCAAAATATTATCTGTCATCGAGAAGAGAACTCAGGTAATGGAGAAGCTCGACCTGATTTCTCAACAACTGGAGCATCTTGTTCGAGCCCTGAACGCCAATGCCTGCAACTCTGTGTCCGCTATTGAGAACTCTGTTGAGCTAAAGGAACCATCACGTATACAACCTCCTCAGCCTAGTCCTCCGTAGCTTCCTCCAGTTCAGCATGTATACTACGTGCAAGGCCTGGAGTAGCCCCCGCAGTCACAGAACCAAATGGTTGTCTATCAACCCGAGTTACTCTCTGTTTATCCAGAGAAGTTTCCTCCTGTCCCACCACAAATTCAAGAAATCAATGGTGTATGGGAACCTGAACAGCAGCTGACCCATCCTCAGGGACAATTCCAGGGTTAAGGCACGGTGAATCGGCCACCATACCAGCAACAACAGGGAGGTAGGAACTTCCAGCCTCAAAATCCGTAGCCACAGCAATATGGGAAGACATGGAGGTAAAGATACCAGCAGCAACAACCTGGCTACCGCAACCAAGGCCACCCTCCACAGCAATCGGCTGCCGCATATAATCACTCAAATTCCTCTCAATAATATTCACATTTTCCCTCTCGTTTTCCCCCTCATCAATTTTCGCAAGGATACCAACATCATCCCCTCCAAATTATCATAATCAGAGGCCCCAAGGGGGATATTCAACTGAAGTTGCATCGGTAAACCCGACCCTCCCTTGCCTCGAACAACTTGTAAAAAATATTGCTGAGATGACCCAAAAGATCGATGACCTGATGGCTGCCAAAACCGTCATACCAGCCCAGGTCGAGGCCAACCCGAATAACTTTCGATGCAAGGAGCAGGTAGCTTGCAGTGATCTGGCCAATCCAGGTAGAAATGATTTGTTTATATCTAACGTTGTTACTCTCAGGAGTAGTTGAACGCTGCAGCCATCAGCAACCGCCAAGGGAAAACATATTGCATCTAAAGGGGAGTCATCATTCCAGCCAGCACAAGGGCCAAGCAACATTTTTGAGAGGGCACCATCTGAAGAAAACTCACAAAAAATGAAGAAAATACAAAAACACAAAAAGATGATGACAACCTTGGTGGAGATCAGCCGACACTAGAGACGAATGCGAACATTCCAGAACCAATTCAGTTTTGAAGAATTTTGTAGCTACGACAAAGCCCAAGCCTGCACCAGAAACTGAGTCTATCATTTTTGGTCCATATGTTGTAGATGATTCTATACCTTTTTGTCATCTACCTGTAAACAAAGACATGGATACTATTTTGAAAGACATTGGTGGAAATTCTATAAATATTCCTTTCCCAGAAGCAATGAAAAAACACAAAAAAATGAAAATTTTGAAAAATACTTTGTCCGATCCCGCCATTATTGAGATTATCCAGAATTTCGTTTTGAATATGTCACTAATGAAAGCTCTTGAGTACATGTCAACTGTGAAGAAAGGATTGAAGGACGCATGTACAAATAAGCGTAGGCCTCATCCCCATAACTCACCATGGCCATAGTCAATGCTATCAACAATCTCCCGGACAAGAAGCCAGATAATGGAGAACCTCTTGTATGTTGTCAGATGTTCGATCAAAAATTCGAGCGCACTCTACTGGATAGTAGATCTTCTGTTAATTTGATGTCAGCTTCCTTGATCACGGAATTCAGGTTAGGACCACTCAAGCCCACCAAAATGATTCAGCAGTTTGCATACAAATCCATCAAGCGGCCGAGGGGTGTATTGGAGGACGTGATAGTGACGGTCCAAGGGAGGCAGTTCCCGGCCGATTTTGTGGTATTAGATATGAAGTCTCTATGCCCTTGCTCCTCACCCCAATCATACTCGGACGACCATTCCTGCAGACGTCGAACGCAGTGGTTAATTATGGGACTGGAGAAATCACTTTCGGTGTTGGTAGTGACACGATTCAAATAAAGACCCGTTCTGATGCCAAACTGTCAGAAAGAGCATCTGAAGCATGCACAAAGGTGATCGAATTTTCCAAAGACTGCAACTTTCTAGCTGAAATACATGATACAAACCTTTTTATGGATGACAAAGAAATCCATGAATTCCTCTCTCCCATGGAAGGAATGGACACTGCAATCGAATTTCCCCTTATCAATCACTATGAGATAGGCGATGATCTGCTGGAGGAAACCCATGTGGCGATAATGTGCCTTCAAGTTCAAGAGAGATTGGTGAAGAATTCAGCAATGAAGAGGATATTATTAACACATTCTTTAAGGGCTTGAATGAGGAGACAGAACAAAGCACGATGGACACCGAACAGATGAAAGAATTGCCACCTGCATTAATAGTTGAAGTCACTTCTGAAGCAGTTCTAGCTCCACCAGAGTTGAAAGCCTTGCCCTTCAACATGAAATATGCCTTTCCTGCGGGAGAACCTAACATTATCAATGCACACTTGATCAAAGACCAAGAGTCTTGTCTGATGGAGGTTCTTGAACGCAACCGCAAGGCGATAGGCTGGAGAACTTCGGATCTCCATGGGATCAATCCATCACTGTGCTCGCATCGCATTTTCCTAAAGGAAGATTGTAAGCCCTCTCGAGAACTTCGGAGAAGATTAAATCCTAATCTGCGGGACGCCGTTATGAAAGAGATCCAGAAATGGTGTGATGTGGGATTTATTTATCCCATCTCTGACAACAAATGGCCGAGCCCTCTGCATGTTGTGCCAAAGAAATCAGGAATCACCATTGTGAAGAATGATAAAGGCGAGGAGATCGCAACCAGAGTACGCACCTCTTGGCGAGTTTGTGTGGACTACAGAAGACTTAACCTCGCTACCAAGAAGGACCACTTTCCTTTACCCTTTCATCGATCAGATCATGGAGAGATTGGCTACGAAGGAATACTTCTGCTTCTTGGACGGATACTCTGAATATAACCAAGTTGCTATAGCGCCTGAAGACCAAGAGAAGACTACGTTCACCTGTCCTTTTGGTACATATGCCTTCCGACGGATGTCGTTCGAGCTTTGCAACGCCCCAGCCACATTTCAGAGGTGTATGCTTGTAGTTTTTGCCGATATGGTGGGCAACTTTCTTGAGGCCTATATGGATGATTTTTTGGTCTACGGGGATTCATTCGATCAATGTCTGGATTATCTAGACCGAGTCTTACAGAGGTGCTGCGAAGTAAATCTTGTGCTCTCATGGGAGAAGAGCAACTTCATGGTGACCAAAGGAATCATGCTGGGTCACGTTGTTTCTAAACGTAGCATGGAGGTTGACCCAGCCAAGGTGGAAGTAATTTCCAAAGTTGAGCTACCTACAACAATCAAACAAGTCAGGTTATTCTTGGGCCATGTCGATTTTTACCGACGATTTATCAAAGATTTCAGCAAACTGGACAGACCGTTGACTGAGCCGCTCAGCAAGGAGAATGAATTCATTGTGGATGACCGTATGCTCCTTGCCTTTAATCAGTTAAAAGAACTTATCGTGCAAGCCCTTGTCTTGCAGACACCGATCTGGACTCAGCCTTTCTGAGATAATGACCGATGCGTTAGATTATGCCATTGGTGCTGTTCTTGGACAGAGGAAAGATAATGTACCATTTGCGATTCACTACTCTAGCCGAATGCTCGATAAAGCTCAGCGAAACTACACTGTCATCGAAAAGGAGCTGCTAGCGATAGTCTTTGCCTTGGAAAAGTCCAGATCCTACCTCCTTGGATCTAAAGTGATTGTTTACACTGATCATACAACAGAAGAAGGATGCCAAACCACATCTTATTCGGTGGATCCTTCTCCTTCAGGAATTGAGTTGGAAATTAGAGATAAACCTAGGGTAATGAATGTGGTGGTTGATCATCTATCAAGGCTTCCTAAGCCAGAGTCTCCTGAGCCGAACCTGCAGCCTATCACAGAAACCTTTCCAGACTAGGCAATTCTTTCAGTCACCTCGCTTCCATGGTATGCAGACATCGTGAATTATCTGGTGACCAAGAGAATCCCACAGGATTGTCCGAAGTTGAAAATAGACAGATTCTTGTCTAAAATCCATTTCTACCAGTGGGAGGATCCATACTTGTTTCGTGAGGGGGCAAACTGTATATGGAGAAGGTGTATATCTCAGGAGGAAGTTCCAAGTGTCCTCGCCTTATGTCATGACCAAGATTCTGGAGGACACCATTCGGGCAGACGAACGGCAACAAAAGTTCTTCAGAGCGGCCTCTGGTGGCCTACACTATTCAAGGATGCAGATGATTATGTCAAATGATGCACTGACTGTCAGAAGATGGGCGGAACCATCGGAATGAGAGACACGATTCCTCTGAATTTCATTCAGATATCAGACGTATTTGACGCATGGGGCATCGACTTTATGGGCCCGTTTCCCAACAGTCAGGGTTATGAATATATTCTGCTTGCTGTCGACTATGTAAGTCGTGGGTGGAGGCTATCCCCGCCCGAACTGCCGACAGTAGGACTGTATGTCGATTCTTGAGAGATTACATCAGAACATGGTTCGGGATTTCTAAGATTCTCATATCTGACGGGGGTAGTCATTTCATAAACAGAGAAGCGAAGAAGCTGACTCAATTTTTGCATTGAACATCGTGTTGCTTCACCCTACCACCCGCAGTCCAATGACTTAGCTAAATGTTCAAACAGGGAGATCAAGACAATTTTACAGAAGCTTGTGCGTCCAGATCGCAAGAACTGGTCTCAGCTGCTTGATTCCGTTCTTTGGGCTTACAGAACAACGTACAAGTGACCCTTGGGAATGTCTCCCTACCGCCTTGTGTTTGGCAAGCCATGTCATCTACCTATTGAATTAATTCACAAATCTTTATGGGCCATTAACATATGTAATTTGGATTCTGAGAAAGTAGGAAAGAACAGAAAATTGGATCTGAACAGATTATTAGAATTCAGAGATTATGCATATGACAACAGCCTGATGTACAAGGAGAAGGTCAAAACATGGCTTGATAAGCATATCTGCTGCGAGACCTTCGTGTCAGGTCAGAAGGTGTGGTTGTTTGACGCGAAATCAAAGACCTTCGTTCCAGGCAAATTGAAAATAAAATGGACTGGGCCGTTTATGGTTAAGCATGTGCGTGACAGTAGAAGAGTATTGATATATAGTTTGTCAACTGACACACAACCATTTGTAGTCAATGGACAGCTTCTGAAGCCTTACCTTGAACGTGATACATTCTTATCTGTCGTTGACTCTATTCAAGTAATGTACAGGGATGAGCCGAATACTTCCAAAACGTCAGAAGAAGGCAAAGCAGAGAAAAATATTTTTGAATGACTTTTCTTCTTCTTTTCCTTCTCTTCTATGTTGTTCTACCGACATGATGGCATCCCCTTCATCAGTGCTACACTTATGATGTACTTTATCCTAAGTATAGGGGGGACGCGCATCTCGAGTTGTTCGTACCCATCTGATGATCTCTTTTCTTCTTTTCTTCTTTTCCTTCTCTATCTTCTTTATCTACCGAAAAAGTGTCACCTCTTTTGTCAGTCTTCTATATTCAGAACATACTTTGTCCTAAGTATAGGGGGTGTGTACCCCGAGTATTTCTATTATTTGATCCTCTCCACTGTCTCCTCTTCTTGTCTATACTTAGGGATATCTTACCCTACGTATAGGGGGAGACAATTTGAGTACGATCTGTTCATTCCCACCATTGACCCTCCCTGCTTTGTGTATAGTCTGCTATACTTAGGATTATTTCATCCTAAGTATAGGGGGGGGGGGACGGTCAACTTCTCATTCGTTTATTCCTTCATCTCTTATTCATTTATTCTTTGGACTTTTCTATACTGAGTACGAGTTATGTCTTCTCTTTTCTCTCCGATCTATGAGGACATAGCTCAATCTAAGTATAGGGGGGGTCGTATATACTACGCATATACTTTAGCCATAACTCGTACTTTCATATTTTTACTAATAGTAATGGCTAATTATTACTTATAAAATTCCAAAAAACCTTAATAAAAATGTGATTATTCCTCAAATACTTTTTGTACTTACTGATTAATAAATCAGGTGAAAATATTTTTTTGCAAAATATTTGAAAAATAGTTTGAAAATCCTTTTGAAAATTTATTGAAAACTATTTGGAAAACTTTTTGTTACATGTTTTCAACCTTTGTAAAAATATTTTGATTGTAAAATTTATTTTCTTTGTGTGAAATAAAAGGTTTGAAAAATGATTTGCAAATGGTTTGAAAAATGGTTGTAAAAATATGTGAAAAATCTATATATACTGTTTGGAAAACCTTTGCAAAATGATTTTCAAATGTGTGTACATGTTTGTAAAGATTCTTTGTAAAAATTATTTTGGACTATAGTGTGCAAAATTGTTTGAAAAACCTTTTCAAATAAGTTTGAGGAATACATACATCTCACTAAAATTCACTATATATTTATAAAATCGACCACTTACCCTTTGTAAATCCTTAAAATCTAATTCTTGTAAATATCAAATGCATTCCCGCGTAAATATTTGTACCTAGATTTAGCCAAGACCTTTTGTTTTCAAAAATCCCAAAAACATTTGCAAAATTAAAATTAAAAAAGAAATTTTTTCTCTATGAAAACTACAAAAATGCATATACATCATCTTTTCAAAAATCCATAAAAAGTTCAAAATCTTTGAAAATTGCATCACCAAAAATATTTTCTGCTTAGCATTTGCATAGCATGAGCATTTTTCGGATTGAGTTTGATAGTTGAACGAGTCTAAGTAAAATCTGAAGATTGGAGCTTGGTTGGACCTAAAATCTATGTAATTAACAAGAACCTTATAGGAACTGGAATTGAGGTACTTCAGGTATAGTTGACTTAATTCTTTGAGGAGCACAGGACTTGGTTCAATGGATTCTTGATTGCCTAAGTAGAGTATTTCGGAGCACACGCACGACTCTTGTTGATAATGACCTAACTTGGACACCTGCACCTTTCACATGGCTTAACTAAGTTGAAGTGGTGACGAGGTTGGATTTGCCGGTATGAGACGCACACATGTGGAAACATTTGTCCTCCTCTAGGGAGGGAAGTGCATCCCAACTCGTCCAGTGATGATGAGTTTTGAAGACAGGAGATTGTAGGTTGCAATAAAGCTTCAAAAGAGGGATAGTCTACTGGCTCAAGAGAAAAAACTCCCTATGTAAATGCTGCTGTATATAGTATTCAAAAAGAAAATGCAAAAAACAAAAACTGCGAAAAAGTGGACAGGCCTGTACAAGAATAAAAAAATGCCTACCGGAGTGTACATATGTGTGTAGTCAAATAAAGCAAGCTTGAGCTTCAAAGTCAAATCATGTGAGCCTATAGCTGGATGACTTGACTACATTGGTCTTGCATCCTAGGATAGGTAGCTACACTGGATACCGTCCATTCTTCTCTTCACCCCCTCCTCTTGAGCTAGCTGCCACTTGAACTTAGAAGGGAATACCCCGCTCCTCAAGGAACGAGTTGTTCGATTGGGGAATCATTGGGTTGTCATATTGGAGAAGCCAATCTCTTTGTCATTATAGTTGGGGAGAGCCATGATGAATCCCCATTCATCACTCTTTATTCCTTTATTTTAGCTAGAAATCTTTGCAAAACACCAGGAAATTATTTGTAAATACAATAAATTGTCAAAATGCATGCTTCATGTAAATACCCATAATTGGCATGTTTTTGTGTAAAAATAAAGGAATAAAGAAATAAAGAAAAATAGGGAAATATTTAGAATAAATATTGAGTGACCGAAACCCAAGGGAGGGCCAATCATTGGCCTGATCGCAAAATAAAATAAGTAGAGAGAGATAGGGCCATCCATTTATGTACATATATTTCCCCTTTATGTATATATTATATTTTCATAAAATAACAATAATTATGTTTTCCTCATAATGTGTATATATTTATAAAAATAAAATAAAAATGAGAAAAATAAAAATAAAATAAAAATAAATTCTCTCTCTCACTCTTGTATACACCATGTAAATATGTACATATACCTATTTATTTTCTCCTTGTAAATACATAATAAAAATTATTTAATATACCAAATTTTATGTTGTAAATAAATAAAATATAAAATAGGGATAATTGTACAAAAATAAACAAATAAAAATAAAAATAAAAAATACCCAGTTATTTTATCTGTATATAATAATATCCTATGTATTTACACTAATTTATTTTTCAAAAAAATAAATAAAAATCACTAAAAAATAATTTGAAAAATAATAAACATTTTTCATGTTGTAAATATTTTTAAATAAAATAATTTAATATTTTAAAATCAATTTCCAAATAATTTCGGGAGGGAATTTTCTGATTGGTCCATGGGGGATTGTTGACCCCCAATCAACTCCCCCCCGGACCACACTCTCGCGGATCCGCGCACCGACCCGATTTTGCCCAATTATCTTGGATTGATTCGATTGCCAATTATCTGAACCCCTAGCTCCAATTGAACCTCGACGATCCGGGATTCACGTCCGACCTTCTTGCTAGGGCTCTATGCATCGATCCGCGCGCTCCACTCCTCTCTTATCGAACCTGCACCACTATATAGATTCACCTACCGCCGCATATTCACGCACCTTCGGCCATCGTCTTCGACTCCCAGGACTCCACCTCTATGCCTTGAGTGACAACAAGCTCTGGGAGGAGTTGCAGCGAGGAAAGAGGCGTTCTAGCCCCAGGTCTGGTGGTCATCACCGTCGCGCTCCGCCATCGGCGAGCTCGAGCCTCTGGAGGTGTCTCTCTATTGAGGCAAGGACTACAGGGGATTCAGCACCTCCCCCACAGATGCATCCGATCGTCAAGTAACCTTGTTAGTGTCTTGATTAACGTTTAGATTCGATCTTCCATCTTTGACTCCGCCAGCTCCGCCCCAGTAGCTGGAGCTCCGCCACCTCATTTTGACCGTATAGATAGGCACACCGACACATCATCACCTTCCTCCACGATCTGATCACCTCAATCTTGTCTATCCGAACCAAGATCGGGCTCGGTCCCTTCCACCGCTTCCGTCGGGACCCCCCTTCGCCAAACCACCTTGCTTCCCTTTGTTGTTTCTCAAATAACCCATGCCGGAGTCTTCCTCTGAGCACGAGCTTTCCTTTGCAGGTGAATAAGCGCGAGTTACTCCCCTGAGTCGCATCTCGCATCCCTCGCCGGAGTTGCCCAGGTCCTCCATCCCTCACCGGAGGATCGGACCGTCGGGACCTCCATTGGCCACCACCACCAGACGTGGAGCGACGAGGCACGTCGAAGCCCTCTTGCCGATCGTCCATCGGACGCGCACAACCACGCCAGCTAGACGACGAAGTTCACCGGGGAGGAGTTCATCCAGACCCTGTCTCCACCGTTGGATCACGCCTCGCTTCCAGTTGCCATATGGGTTGTTCGAGGTCTGCCAGGATCAGGCCGTTAGATCCACGATGTGACAGCCACGCGCACCCCATGTTTGCCCCCTCATCTGGACCGTCAGATCTGCCAGGAGGCGTCATCAGAGCTGCACAACCACCGCCACTCACTGCCTGACGCGTCACCCCTCACGCACCTCGCACGCGCTTTGGCAGGGTAATTTGCGCCAGGCCCCCTGCATTTTTTTCAGTTATTGTTTAGTCTATTAAATAAATTAGCACACTTAGATACTTTGCATATCAGGATCTGTAGTTTATTGTATTTGTAATTTGGTCCCTATTTTGTGGATGCACGTGCTTCGGCACGTGACTTTTGTGGGCTTTTTGCATGTTTAGGGTTTTGTTATTCTGACTATTATGGAATGAATTTTTAGTTTTATTAATTGCATAGATACCCATGTGCGTGGTTGTTTGGAACATGTGTTGAATTAGTGTGAAATTTACATTTGAACATGTATACTTTTCGCATGTGTTTCTTTTTAGCCCCTGAAACTTATTTTTCTTACAAATAGGTCCTTATGTGATATGCCTTGTTTATTTGTTGAATAAAATATCAAATCAATTCCAAATTTGATGAAATTTGGACACATGGTTTCTACCACTGTGTTAAACTTTCACTAATTTTTTGGGACATTTTTATTGCTGTTTGCTATTTTAAAAAATAAAAAAACTCTATTTTTTTCTACTGTTTGAATTGGAAAATTAACTAAACATATTAAAAACCCCTAAAAATTCTAAAAAATCAGATACTATTTGTTTTAGTGTTTTCTTGCTTCAATTCAATTTTTGCTACATTTGGATTTATACAACACTTAAAAATTGAAAACCCTAAAAATCTTAAGAAAATCAGTAGAAATTCTATTCTGTAGCTTAGTTTTTATTTGTAGTTTGATATAAACTCTCCAGATTTTTAGAGGTTATTTATCTATTTTTAAATAACCTTTCAAATCTGGTTGCACATTAGTTCTCTATTTTTGCCTTTTTCTATTTTTATAAAATCAACTAAAAATCATAAAATTCTGAGAAAATTATCAAAAATACTTAAAAAAATTTAAAACCCAAAAATATTTTTATTACATTTTTCTGAGTTGATTAGTGTGGTTATATAATTAGTTGTTTGCATCTTTTTCTTGCTTTTCCCTTATTTTCTTTATAATTAAAAATACAAAAAATTAAAAATACATAAAATCCAGTAAAAAATATTTTATTATTTCATTTTTGACTACTTTGTAGGCTCTTAGAGCCAATCCATGCTCCTTGTGTTCGACCCTGGTCACTTTACCTGGTTGAATAAATAGCGAGACCGCTATTCGGATTTCCTTGCCTGATTACTTATTTGGTGGTCTATATTTCTTATTGCGTCCGATCTCTGAGATCCAGGCGCAACGACCCTTGATTGATCTTACCTTTACCCGAATTTTGGGGGATTTTTCGGCTCATCAGAATGGCGTCGTTGCCGGGGAGCACGGCTTAGTAGTCATTTTTTATTTTCACGGCTTTTTCTATGGATAGTTGTAGATATTTTCTTGCTGATTTATTTGATATTTTTATAAATAATCTGGTCTGATACACTCTTGTTTGCTTTCTTGCGAGGGCCCGTGGACCGAGGCAGCTTTTTCGGACGCTGACGCAACCGCGAGAGTCGGAGGCGACTCTTTTCTACATAGAGCCGCAGGAGAGTGCGAGGATCCGAGCAGGAGTGCGGAAGCCGTGCAAATAACCGCAACCAACAACTGATAGTCGTAGCTTAGTGTAGAGTAGCATAGCTTTTTATTTCCAGCAGGACTATTATTGTAATAATACAGGGACACTCAGGCTTGGACTTTGGTGATATCGAGGTCTGTTTCGCCGAGCACGGGTGTGCTCAGGGGACCTTACCGCATTTTTTGTCGATTTTCATTTTATCACATTTATTTTATTAACTACCTATCTGATTTACGCAGTTTTGGCCTTAGCTTAGGATTTTCTCTTGATTATGACATAATTGATTAGGATCCAATTCTAATTATTTGCCTGCTCCTATTAGTTTGTAATTGGACCTAATTAATTAATTCACAAGAAAAAGCCAGATTGCTGAGACTCTAGTCCACATGCCTTGAGAAGTCACATACAATGCGTGCAGGATCCGTTGTGGCATACACCGAGTGGCTCCCAAGATAGGACTCCGGACATAAGTTTGAGTACCCGGCTATTGTACTTCACGTGTAGAAATTGCTCTGTTTAAGGTCAGTTTCTCATGCATTATAAAGGTAGTTTATTTTCTACCTCTACTTTTATGCGCGAATCACTTTGCATGTAGATTGTTGTAGTCATGTACGCATCTCTTACTCTACATGCATTATTGATTCCATCGCGCATCGGCTTTTTCGTCTTCTCCCCCTGTTTCCGGACTTAAAATAATCATGAGAACCGAAAAATTCGTTAGGCGTTGTTTGCATTGAAAAATATCTAAAAAGGAAAAACTATAAAATTGGGACTGCTAAACACACTTGACCCTAAAAGATACTTCACCTAAAAATTTGTCTTGGGGAAGCAACCCCCTCCTTGTCTGGTTTGGATGGGCGAGAGAGCGACCCACACTCTAGGCTAGAGCTATATCCGATCTCCGATCAGACTACCGGCCTTTTATACGGGACAATTAGTTGGGAGGATTGGATTCCCATGAGCTCGCTTAACCTCTCTGATAGACTGACACTATCACCTGAATAAATTTGACAAGATAATCGACCGAACTCTTACAGTCATCAGCTCTATGTTGTGTAGGTCAACCTGGGGTTTGTTTGCTTATCTTGAGTGTTTTCCAGATCTCATCTGCCTGACTCGTCAGATCAAGATGATGGGCAGGAGGTCTCTTAGGAAGCCTTTGGCTGCACCGCTTTTCAGCACTCCGGCCCGTTCATCTAGGTTGGTTCATGAGAGCCGAGACCCGCTCTCCGAACCCGAGTTCGATTCCCTCATGTTCCTCCTTGACAACCCTTCTTCCACTTCTGAGATACCAGTGCTAGTGCCAGATCAGAGACAATAGATAAATGATTTATTGGCACCTGAGTTTGGGACTTTTTCCTTTGCAGAGACCATGGCCAGCAGTGAGGAGCGCATCGAGGGTCAGAGGCTAGAGACGACAACATATGTGTTGGACCAGGGTGCGATCAACAAGCACCCTGTTAGCTTCCCTAGAGATTATTGATGAATCCCCATTCATTACTCTTTATTCCTTTATTTTAGCTAGAAACCTTGGCAAAATACCTTCTAAATACCTGTAAATATCATAAATTATCAAAATGCATGCATCATGTAATTATTCATATAGCATGTTTTGTGTAAAAATAAAGAAATAAAGAAACAAAAGAAAAAGAGGGAAATATTTAGAATAAATATTGAGTGACCTAATCCCAAGGGAGGGCTCAACATCGGCCTAACCGGAAAAAAACCAAGTAGAGAGAGATAAGGTCAATCATGGTTTACATAACCCTATGTATATAAATAATTTTATTTTCCTCAAAATAAAAATAAAAAGTTTTTCTCATATTTTGTATATATTTATAAATATAAAATAAAAATCAGAAAAATCAAAATAAAAAGAAAAATCATAAAAATCATTTTCCACCTTGTATATATACCATGCACATATGTATATAGATCTATTTATTTAACTAATGTAAATAAATCATAAAAATTAAATAAAAATACCTTTTTATTCCAAATTTTACATTGTAAATAAATAAAATATAAAATTGGAATAATTGTGCAAAAATGAACAAATAAAAATAAAAATAAAAAATACATATATGTATATACCTATAAATAATAATAATATAATGTAAATACATTATTTATTTTTCAAAAAAATAAATACAAATCACTAAAAAATACTTTGAAAATAAATAAACATTTTTTTACTTTGAAAAATTTTTGAAATAAAATCATTTGCTATTTTTAATGAATTTCTAAATAATTAATAAAAGGAATTTTCCTATTGGTCCACGGGGGATTGTTGACCCCCTGTCAACTCTCCCCCGCGGACCCCTTTCTCGCGAATCAGGTTTTTGACCCGATTTCTCCAAAATTTCCCAATTTGATCCAACCTCTATTTTCCAAACCCCGGGCTCCGATTACAGCTCGCAAATCCATGATTCACGCCCGGGCATATTTTTAGGGATCCGTGCATCGATCCGCGTTTCCCACTCCCATTTTCTCGGACCTGCACCTGTATATAACCTCAGCTCCGCCGTGCTTTCACTCCATCTTTGGCCATTCCCTTCGGTTCTCGGGACCTCTCCTCGTTCCCTTTGAGTGACAGCTAGCGAGAGGGAGCGATTGCAACGAGGACCGAGGTTGATACCCTCTAATCCGGTGGTTTCCCCGCCATGCTCCGCCGTCGAGCACGCTCGAGCCTCTGGCCCCGACGAGCCATCGAGGCGACGACCCCCAGAGGTCCATCATCTCCAACCCAGTCGATTGCAGCCATCAGGTAACTAGTTCATCCATTAGGTCTGCGTAATTTCCGATTTGACCCATTTGCACCGTCGGCCTTCACCGACCGATTCCCCTTCATCCGACCATCCATTCATTGATCTGACCCGACCATCATCTTCACGCGACTCCTCTCCATCTTCTATGCCCCTCCGATCACCTTGGTTCGCCCCGGAACCAAGAAGTGGGCCTCCATCACCGTTACCTCACCGGAGACCTCCGCTCCGCCTCACCAGACCACCCCCTTTGCACATAACCGGGTCGAGGCACTTTTCCCTCGACCCAGCGTTCTTCCTGTGCAGGTAGATTCGAAGAAGGACCCCATCTGGGGGTCCAACAGTTGAAGGACAGGAGCTCCACGCCACCTTCGTCGTCGGAGCTCTCCAGTGCTCCTTCGTCCCATCGGAGCTACCCATTCGCTGCGGACGACTGAGACCTTCATTTACCAGCATAGAGCAGCTCCTGAGGAGGTCCAATGCGCATGGATTGGGTCGGCGAACCTCGCCGGCGAAGATTTCTTGGAGGACTTCCACCTACCGTCCGATCAGCCCCCTTCGTCCAGATTAGATCATGATCGTCCATCAGCGAGAGATAGCTACCGTCCGATCCATCAGTGGTTGTATCCAGACCGTCCATCGACGAAGGAAAAGCCACGCATATCAGCCGTTGGATCTCTACGTGGCGACCCCTCATCCGTCAGATTGTAATAATAGGGGTAACTTCACTTAGGCCCCTCTTTTTATCGCATTTATAGTTTAGTCCTGTAAATATTTAGTGTAGTTGTGTTTATTTCGGATAAATTGCACTTTGGACCCTATGTTTACTTTATTTGCATTTTAGTCCCTGTCTACGTGGAACACGTGCATCGTCACGTGATATTTTGGACATTTTGCAAAGTGAGGGCCTGGGTTTTATACTATATTTTGGAATGAAATTTAGTTTCTGATGTTTGCATTTATACCGTTGTGCGTGCTTTTAATTGAACATGTGCGGATTGTATGTGATTTATGCGCTTTAAACCCTAAGATTTTTGCACGTGTTATTATTTAGCCCTCCGGACTATCTTTTCTTACATTTAGATCTATGTGTGATGTAGCTCTTTTATTGGTTGAATAAAAGAGCAAATAAAATCCAAATTAAGTGAAATTTGGATACGTGGCCCCTACCACTGTGTAACAATTTCCCTGATTTTTTTGGGACATTTTCCTTCCTTTTTACTATTTTTAAAAATTCAAAAACACATATATTTCTTACTTTTTAGAAAAGAAAATCAAATAAAAATATAAAAATTTTCTAAAAATTCCAAAAAAAATTAGGGATTGTTTATTTTGTCGTGTTTAAGCTTCTGTCAAATTTTGGTGTTATTTGGATTTATGAAACCCATAAAAATTGAAAAACCCTAAAACTCTTATAAAAATCATTAAAAATTCTATAAAATTCAAAAAATGCAAACTCTTTTTCTGTAGTTTAGCTTTTAATATATTTTTCATAAAAATGATCTCCAGATTTTTATAGGCCAATTATATATTTTTAATTGGCCTTTCAAGTCTGGTTGCACATTGATCCATTGTTTTCCCTTTTTTTCATTTTTAGAAAATCAACTAAAAATTATAAAATACCCATAAAATCACCAAAAATACTTAAAAACATAAAAAACATAAAAACAATTTTATTTGAATTTTTTTGAGCAATATTTAGTGTTGAAATAAATTGTTGTAGTTGCCTTTTTTTTACATTTTCTTATATAATCAAAAACACAAAAAATAAAAGTATTTAAAATCCACCAAAAACATTTTCTTCATTTTTTTATCCTATTGACTACTTCGTAAGCCGTAAGGTCAACCCGTGCTCCTTGAGTCTGACCCTGGTCGCTATAGCAGGTTAATAAATTAACGAGGACCGCTGTTGATTTTATTGATTGATTTTTATATTTTGTGGATCCTTATTTTTCTTGATTGACCGAGTCTCTCGATCCGGGTCACAACGACCCCAGAGTGATTTCTACCTTACTTGGATATTGGTTTCACGATAATCATTCGGTCGTCAGAATGGCGCCGTTGCCGGGGAGCACGACTTAGTAGTCTTTTTATTTTTCGTGGTTTTTCGTGGTTTTTTGTGCATATTTGTAGATATATTTTTTTATCTAATTTATTTACATATTTTTCTGGACTGACACACTTCTGTTTCTCTTTCTTGCGAGGGCTTGAGGACCGAGGCGGCTTTTTTGGAAGCCGAAGCAACCGCGAGATTCGGAGGCGGCTCTCTTCTTTACGGAGCCGCAGTAGAGCGCGAGGAGGAGAACCGAAGTGTGGGAGCCGCGGAATAGCTGCAAAATAACCGTAGTTTAGATTAGATTAGCTTAGTTTTATTTCCTGCAAACTATTAATTTGTAATAAAACTGGGACTCAGACTTAGACTGTGGTGACTTATCGGGGTCTGTTTCGCCGAGCACCGGTGTGCTCGAGGGACCTTACCGTGGTTTTTCACCACTTTTTTTCCTGCATTTATTTCACTTCTTATCTGATTTGCGTGGATTTAGCCCTACCTTAGGATTTTTATTGACTGTGATGTAATTAATTAAGGCCCAATCCCTAATTATCTGCCTGTACCTATAGATCGATAATTGAACTTAATTAATTGAATCACAAAGAAAAAGTCGGATTACTTAGGCTCTAGTCCACGTGCCTTGAGAAGTCACATACAGCGCATGCAGGATCCGTTGTGGTGGACACCGAGTGTCTCCCAAGATAGGTCTTCGGACTTAGGCTTGAGTACCCAGCTACTGTGCTTACGTGTAGAAATTGCTTCGTCCTGGGCTGGATTCTCGTGCATCATATAGGTAGTTTTTTTTTCAGTCTTTATTTTATGCGCGGATCACTCTGCATGTAGACTGTTGGAGTCAGGTACACATTTCTTACTCTGCATGCATCATTGATTTTCGCGCATCAGCTTTTTCGTCTTCTCATCTCGACTTTTGGACTTAAAATAATCAGGGGAATCGAAAAATTCGTTAGGCGTGCTTGAAAAATACCTAAAAAAACAAAAACTATAAAATTGGGAATGCTAAATACACTTGACCCTAAAAGTCATCTCATTTAAAAATCTGTCTTGGGAAGAGCAACCCCCTCATTGTCTGGTTTGAGCGACCCGCACACTAGGCTAGTGCCATATCCGAGCCCCGATCAGACTACCGGCCTTTTATACGGGGCAGTCTGGTTGGCAGATTGGATTCCTATCAGCTCGCGTAACCGCTCTGATATCCTGATATGATCACCTAAATAAAATTGATGAGATAATTGACCGAGCTCTTACGGTCTTCAGCTCAGCATGGAGTAGGTGAACCCGAGGTTTGTTTTCTCATCTTGTGTGTTTCCAGATCTCATCCGCCCGACTCGTCAGATCAATATGATGGGCAGGAGGTCTCTTAGGCAGCCTCTGGCTGCACCGCTTTTTAGCACTCCAGCCCATTCATCTAGGTTGGTTCACGAGAGTCGAGACCCTCTCTCCGAACCCGAGTTCGATTCCGTCCTGTTCCCCCTTGACCCCCCTTCTTCCAGTCCTGAGATATCCGTGCCAGATGCGAGACAACAGATACATGATTTATCGGCATCTGAGTTTGGGTCTTTTGCCTTTGCAGAGACCATGGTCAACAGCTAGGAACACACCGAGGGTCAGAGGCCGGAGACGACCACATATGTCCTAGACCAGGGTGCGATCAATACCACCATGTTAGCTTCCCTTGAGACCATGCAGAGACAGATACGTGATCAGGGAGCTTTCATGGTGGAGATGAGGAGGGAGATGGAGAGACTGAGAGCAGCAGCAGACCAGCCGCGAGCCGAGGGATGGAGAGGCACATATCAACCAGAGCAGCCCGTAGCAGCAGCAGAGCCGAGGCCGATGCGGGAGTTGCACAACCCCAGATCGACACTGACACACCAGTGGGTGGTTCTTCTGGCGATCGTGGGGGACTTCAAGTTCCCCCCAAACACACTTCAGCTTCTCCCCCGCTTCGACGGGCTCTCCACTGAGGAGCCCCATCTTCATCTCCAGGAGTTCGAGATGATCTGCAGTACAGTCCACGATCGTCAGGTGGACGAGGACACCATCAGGATGATTGCATTCCCCTTCTTCCTCGCCGACAAAGCAACCAACTGGCTGAAGCACTTAGGGAGATCTGTGTACACTTGGGAGAAGCTCTACACCGAGTACTTGAACAAGTACTATCCACTCCGACGGACCAATGCAGCGAGGGCCCTGATCAGCAACTTCTCCATGCTCCCCAACGAGCAGTTTCACGAGGCATGGGAGAGGTTTCAAGAGCTCATCGATAGATGCTCGCACCACGACATCACGAAGCCGAACCTAGTTCAGAGCTTCTTCTGTGGGTTGACACCAGAGCTGCAGGGCCTGGTGAACGCTTCTTGTGGCGGTTCCTACTTCGCCAAGGATGAGGATCAGGTCTGAGCCATCTACGAGGAGATGGTTGAGAACTATACAATGATGTCCCAGACCTGACTCTACACTCAGGGACGCCCCCAGCCACAGACCGTGCAGTACCTAAGGATAGCACGGGTCGATGTCGGTCCTTCTACTTCGTCCGTGACAGCCGCACAGGCCGAGTCCACAGCTGCGGACATGGGCATCATCAACGAGAAGCTGGACCAGATCGAGCTGATAGAAAAGAAGCAGTGCCAGGGCATCACGCTGATGGATCAGATGGCACAGATGCTGAGTGACCTGAAGACACAACTCATGTGTCTCCATGAGGCACAGACGGCTTCTCAGCCCCGTCTTCAGTCACCAGGAGATCTGAGCAGCAGTGGCAGCTCGTCCTAGCGCTCCAGTCAGCCTATATAGACAGGTTCACCTTGTACAGGCGGAGCCGTACCAGCAGCCACAACCGTACTACCAGTCACCACCATCCCCAGACACTCAAATGGTGGTCTACCAGCTGGATCAGCCCCTGGCAGTACTCCCGCCACCCAGTTGCCATTTGAGTCGTTCGAGGTCTGCTAGGATCAGGCCGATAGATCCACGATCTGACCGCCACGTGCACCCCACATTCACCCCCTCGTCTGGACCGTCATATCTGCCAGGAGGCATCATCAGAGCCGCACGACCACCGCCACTCATCGCCTGCCACGTCACCCCTCACGCACCCGACACACGCTTTGGCTGGGTATTTTACGCCAGACCCCCTGCATTTTATTTCATTTATTGTTTAGTCTATTAAATAAATTAGCACACTTGGATATTTTGCATATCAGGACATGTAGTTTATTGTATTTGCACTTTAGTCCCTATTTTGTGGATGCATGTGCTTCGATACGTGACTTTTGTGGGCTTTTTGCATGTTTAGGGCTTTGGTTTTCTGACTGTAATGGAATGAACTTTTAGTTTTATTAATTGCATATATACCCCTGTGCATGATTGTTTGGAACATGTGCTGAATTAGTGTGAAATTTACATTTGAACACGTATACTTTTCGCATGCGTTTCTTTTTAGCCTCTGAAACTAATTTTTCTTGCAAATAGGTCCCTGTATGTTGTGCCTTTTTTAGTTGAATAAAATATCAAATCAACTCCAAATTTGGTGAAATTTGGACATGTCTCTTGCCATTGTGTAAAATTTCACTAATTTTTAGGGACATTTTTATTGCTATTTGCTATTTTTAAAAATTAAAAACCTCTATTTTTGCTACTGTTTGAATTGGAAAATTAACTAACAATATTAAAAACCCCCTGAAAATTCTAAAAAAATTAGGTACTGTTTGTTGTAGTGTTTTCTTGCTTCACTTCGATTTTTTCTGCATTTATATATATATATAACACTTAAAAATTGAAAAACCCTAAAAATATTATAAAATCAGTAAAAATTCAAAAAATTCAAAAAATGCAATTTCTTCTTCTGTAGCTTACTTTTTATTTGTAATTTGATATAAAATTATCTCCAGATTTTTAGAGGTTATTTATCTATTTTTAAATATCCTTTCAAATCTGGCTGCACATTAGTTCCATGTTTTTGCCTTTTTCTGTTTTTATAAAATCAACTAAAAATCATAAAATTCTGAGAAAATTACAAAAACACTTAAAAAATTTAAAACCCAAAAATATTTTTATAACATTTTTCTGAGTTTATTTGTGTGGTTAAATAATTAGTTGTTTGTGCCTTTTTCTTGCTTTTCTCTTATTTCTTTATAATTAAAAATAAAAAAATTAAAAATACATAAAATCCACCAAAAAATATTTTTTTCTTTTATTTCATTTTTTACTACTTCGAAGGCTCTTAGAGCCAATCCGTGCTCCTTGTGTTTGACCACGGTCGCTATACTAGGTTAAATAAATAATGAGACCGCTATTCGAATTTCCTTGTCTGATTTCTTATTTGGTGGTCTATTTTTCTTGTTGAGTCTGATCCTTGAGATCTGGGTCCCAACGACCCTTGATTGATTTTACCTTTACCCGGATTTTGGGGTATTTTTCGGCTCACCAAACCACCGTCACTTACACTATACAAGTCAGATTCATAGTCGTAAGGGTTTGCGTATGAGTTGAAATATTTCTAACCTGGCTATTGAGGAGACTTGAGCAGCGTTTTGGGATTCTTGAAGGCTGTTGGATTTCAAATCTGGTTCTCATTAAGGTTCTGCCCACACTAAAATTCCAAAGGTCTGACTTAAGCTCCACACTTTGATTTTGTGAAGACATGTTTGATTGTTAAACTTAATCCAATTTTCTTCTTTTTCTTTTCTTTATGTTTCTTTTCTACACTTATTGCATAAGTGTTTGCTAGGGACCAGCAAAGACAAGTATAGGGGGATGATGGATCCATGTTTCATCATCTTTATTATATCATTTTGGCCTTAAAAACCTAGTAAATGCGTGTAAATAGCATTAAATCATGGATTTTATCATCCAGGCATTATTGTGTAAATATTGTATCAAATGCAGTTTTTAAAGCTAAAATTATAGAATAAAGAAAAAAATAAAATATTGTAAATATTTTATGACCCGAAACCCCGAGACCAAGCATCTCTATGACTAAGTTGACAAGGAATAAAGTAGGGGGAGATAAGGGCCAAAATACAATAAAAATACCTTTTATTTTATTCATTCATTGTTCATTTTGGATCTATTTTTGGATCCACTTTCTATACTTCAAATAAAGAAACTTTGAACATAAAAGTTGTAGATAACTAAATATAGAAAAATAAAAAATTGATTTCACACAAAAATAATGTACATATAAAAAGTTATGATCTGAATAAGTTTCCAAATCCCAACTTCCCAGACCTGTATCTCAAATAAAAACTCGAAATGCATCAAACTCACCTTTAATTGTATATAATTTTCAATAAGCTATTTAATGAAGGTTTCACATTTTGCGGAGCTACGGTTTGAAAGTTGAGTTTTGGACCCCTATTGTATACTTGTACAAATTAAAATATTCATTCTATTTATTATTCATTATTTTTATACTTTTATATTTTATAATTTTGTAAATATTATTTATAATATATTTTTACATTAAAATAAGGAATAAAAACCTCAAGAAAATACAAAATGAAATACTTGTCTATAACACACCTAGATATAATACCAATACACATACCTATATATTTAATACTTATATTTTATTAAATGTACAAAATACTTCAAAAAAATAAAATAAAAATATATTTAGATGTATAAAAATATTTTATACATTTATAAAATAATAAACAAAAAAATAAATTAAATATACAAAATAAAAATGAAATATTAAAATACATAGATAAATATTCCTATACAGGTCATAAAAGGTAACTTGTATTTTTGTAATTCATAAAAATAATTAAAAATAACTATAAAATACTTTATAAAATAACAAAAAAAATTATTTAATGACCTAAAATTAATAAGATCATTTAAGGCCTGTTTGGTTGCAGGGTTGGGCAGGGTTGGGTTGGGCTGGGTTGGGCTGGGTGGATAGTAATATCTGAGGAGGAAGTACCCTTGTGAATAGTAACCAGGGTTGGGCCAACCCTGCCCAACCCCGCAACCAAACATGCCCTTAGTATTTTTAATCTAATTTACAAAATATTTTTTTAGAGGTTTTTCCTGGTTGGTCCACGTGGACCAACCAGGTGAGTCTGACAGTTGATCGCGGGTCAACTATCTGACTCCCCCTTTACCATGCGTCAGACCTTATTTTTTTGTCCTCTTTTGCGGATTTTTCTAGGCCAGATCGTTCCTCTTTTCATGATATGGTATTCACAACTTTTGCTCCTCGAAATTTGGTGATTCACGCCCTATGATTTTCTCGGGCTGTGGATCGCTGCATTGTCCAACATGCTTCGTTCTTTGGAGACTCATCACCACTTAGTCAAACATTCAAATACGCCACCTCGACTTCCCTTCCTCCTTCGATCGCTCTTCCACCCTTCAAACTAGTCCTTAGGTGTCCGAGGGTCTTCCTGGTGACAGCAGGAATTGATCCCAACCTCTGGAGGCGTCCTAGGTGTCGAATCGAGCTGCATCCCTTCGCCGGAGGTCTCGCCAGAGCTCTCTGCCCGCGCACCTAGGTGAGGTTCTTCCCCCTTTATTCTGTCGTTCATTATCCCTTAGATTAGCTGGTCACTTTTGCCTGCGTTTCGCCATCCACTCTGTCTCATTTAATCATCGCCAAATCACTCGGATTTCGCGTTGGCCGGCTTCGAGTTTCGCAGCCCAACGTGGAATTATTTCCTCGCCGCCACTCGTGTTTTTCAACCCTCTGCAGGTTTGAGGCAACTTGCCCTCGATCCCTTCATCTCTCTTCTACAGGTTTTGAAGCCACGAAAGCATCTAGGGCTGATTTTGTACCTCACCGGAGGTACCTGGAGCCACCGTGCTCCGCCATCGTCGTTGGCGAGCTCCGGTCTTCGTCGGGGTGTTTTGAAGCCTCCAATAAATAGAGGATCGGTCCTGGGGTGTCTTCAGCCATTTTGAAGCTTCAACAAGGGTCGGAGGAGGAAGATCTGGATGGGGGAAGCTCGCCTCACTGCGAGTTCTTCCCCGTTCTTCATCCCCGCCTTCCAGCCGTCCGGTCGAGGCTGATCTCCAGGAGTAGATGCAGCCGTCGGATCATCGCGAGCATCGACCATCAGATCCCATAGGAGTATCTAATCCCAGGCGTCAGCTGTGAACCAGTATCACACATCCTCCGCGCACCACATGGATTAGTGAAGAGCCACAAGCCGTTGGATCGAGCCCAATTTGGGCATTTTGCCCTTGAGCCCAAATACTCTTTGTCTTTATTTTATGGTTCTTAAACTTTCATCTGAAGTTCAAAAAAATTTAGGAACTAGCCCCCGAACTTCCTTTATTTGCATTTAGGTCCTCCGCCACGTTACCTCACGTGCCTGTGCGAGTGAGGTGCGGGCATTTTGTAACGGACCCCCTGTGGGTTTGGCTATTTCATTCTAGTACCGAAACATTTTATTATAGTGTAATATTTTTGGACAAACTGCAGTAGAGCCCCTAAGATTTTTGTTAATTACACTTAGGTCCCTGTCAGGTCACGTGTCCAGTACACGTGGGTTTGGCATTTTTGCAGCGAAGGGCTTTGTCCTTTGTTTATTTACATTTAGTCCTAGAACATTTTTAGTACGTTATATATTTGATGTGAAAATTGATGCAGGCCCCTGAGATTTCCATATTTACAAAAATACCCCTGCTAGAATGTATTTTCTTGATGTTGCCAGTATTTATTTCATGCATCTATAAATCTATAAAAATGCCCAAAAAAATATCATAGCCTCATTTTGCATTGTACTTCCATGGTGTATTTTTGTTTTGCATTTTCATTGCATTTCCATAATTATAAAAATTTAAAAAAACACGTATTTTTGGTACTGTTTGCATTAGAAAATAGATAAAAATAGAAAATGTTTTTGAAAAATTCCAAAAAATATATTTTGTTTGCTTATGTGTGTTTTAACTTCAGACCAAAAATCGCTAGAAAATACAAAAGAAAACTCCTAAAAATTAGAAAACCCCAAAAACCTTCACAAAAATCTTAAAAAATGCACAAAAATCCTAAAAATACAATTTCAGTTTCTGAATTTTCCATATTGTATTTTCTTTATGCTAAAACTAATTTGAGGAATTTTGGACATTGTTCGATATTTTTCATCCTCATTTTAATTTCGGCCAGCAACTTAGTTCATTGTTTTCTAGTATTTTTACCTTTAAAAATACCACAAAAATTAGGAAAAATCTAGAAAAATTACAAAAACATTAGAAAAATGTAAAAATCATAAAAGCATTTTGTTTCCTGTATTTTGACTATTTTCTCCTATTTTTACCTCTCTCTTATCTCTAGTGTATATATATTCCATATTGATATTATATCTTTATTAAAAAATAAAAAAATAAAAAATAAAATATAAAATATAAATCAGAAAAATAAAAATCAAAATATAAAATAAAAAAATCAAAAATTAAATTAAAAATATATAATAAAAACCCACAAAAAATCCCAGTTGGCTAAGTAATTCATAAGACATAGGGCATTTAACTTACACTTATTCTGCTTTACTCCTTTGCTTCCTGTGTTCGAACCCTACTTGCTTGCCACTATACATTCTTAGTAGGGTATAATAAATTTTGATCCTTGCTTTTGATTGCTTAATTAATTGTGTGGGTTGATTGTTGACAAACGTGAAGACTTGAGTAGTCGCCTCAACGACAGTGAGTCTGATCTGTCAGACCATTACTTAGTGACTCTCGTCTTGCCGTTTTTCAGTTATCCAGTGTTGCGAATGGATAGAAGAAGGGCAGAGCGGTTTTCTTGAAAGGAGGGTAGATGAAGCTCGTGGAGTCTTCGCTCGATGATTCCAATGAAAAGATAATCCTAGTTCAATGGCTCAATGGACTTGTTGCAATAAGGAACATAAGCTCCTTAGATCTAGCTAACCTTCTGCTCGTTGTTGTTCGACAAACGCTTGGGAGATGTCAACACCTAAGGGCCTGGAGCTGGAGAATTGGGTTAAGAAATGTTGGATGGGTCAAATGTAAAGTATGCCTAGAGGTCTTATAGAAGGAAGGGGGGGATCAAAAGGTCATCTTGAAGGGTTTTAATAAAGGAGTGAAGGTGTTGTCATTATGGAGGTTGTAGTGGAGATTTAGTAGGTTACATGTAAGTGTGGTGATGAGAGGGATCCTAGGCGGCAATGTGGAAAAGGCTCAAGATGAGTGTTTAGGGTTTCATTGATGACCTGGAGAAGTGGGAGAGGGAGGTGAGGTTAAGAGTTGGTCGGAGGAGGAGTGAAGATCTGAGTGCTAGATAGTGGTAAATGATGAAGGAGAGTTGCATAAGGGCGAGAGCTGGAGGTATAGGATTGCGGTACAAGTGTTGTTGGATAGAGGAGATCTAATGACCAAATATAGCATGGATACAACTCGTGTTGTGTGCATAAGGGGTGCTTGTGAGTGGGGCGTGCGGAGGCTGGTTGGAGGGTAAAATTTTGACCACTGGATCAGATCGGATTCAACAGCCCATTAGGAGGGTGCTAAAGGACAAAGACCCTTGACTGGGTCATTGCGCGTGGTTGACTGGGCATGCGGTGGATGAGTAGGCACCTAGCACTTGGGAGTGGATTGTTAATGAGGTGATTGACCTGAGAAAAAAAGAAAATAGGAAATATAATATAAGAAAAAGTTAAATGGAATAGTGTTCAATATGAAAGTTGGTCTCAATGAGGTCTAGAACTTTCATGAAGGGTCAAAAAGCAAATGAAATCATCTGTACAAAATATTATTTTTATATACGTATTAATTTACAATTAACCCCTATTTTTTTTATTTTTTTATTTTTTTAATTGATGTATATACAATATATACAAGATTAATCTAATTTTTGTGGATTTTAATAAGGTTAGAAAACTGTGAAACAAAGTCAAACAAGATGTTGTATTTATAAAATAACTAGATTCATGCTCTTTCTTCTCTCTATGTTTAGTGATTTTTTTGTCTTTTTATTCATTATACAAACTTAGTATATTACATAAGGAAGATATTAGAAAAATAAATAGGATAAAATTCTTAGTAGTTGAACAAAAAATAATAGGCTCAATGTTAGGAAAAAATCTTGGTTATTTATTCACTTATTTTATCCCTAATTTCTTGAACAATTAGTAAAGTTAAATAATCTATTTTAGTGGATTTGTTTAGTGAATTATTAAGAGAATTTTGCTAAGATGATCATATAAAATAGACGAACCATGGATTCACTAAGAGAATTTTGATTAATAGACCCAAATTGGTCACCCAAGATTTCAACCTAGACTAATTTGGTTGGATGATGGGTGTCATTTTTTCAACCCAAATTGAATTCAATCCAAATCAAATAACCCAAACTAGCCCAAACCAATTGAAGTGCCCGCCCCTAATTTACGTGACCCGCTTATTATCTATATCACTAAACCCTTTTCTTATAATTCAATAGGTTCCTCTATAGCTCAGTAATTTCAAACTTGGTTAGTGGATGATAGTATTATTAAATATATGGTGTTTTTGTAAAAATCAAGTTCCATTAGGCATCTTAGTTGTGCCATCCCAAACTATTACGCTCAAGACCAACTTTGCTCATATTTAATTGGGTCTTGTCCATAATTCATGGTTCCTATAACCCCTATATTATAAATTTCTCTTTAGGATGAACCCCAAGCCTTCAGTGCCCACATTTAAACATGAACTTCAGCTTATAGGATGAAAATCCCCACCCGGCCTAAAGATAACTATGGTCATTATATCGATCTGGTGGATATTAATAGAAAAGAGCAATTTTTAGTTAATCTTTTTATTTATTTTATTTATACTCCAAAACAAGATGTATTATGTCAAGTACAGGAGTGTCGAACTCGGGGAGGTAAAATGTTTGAGATGAGGGTTAAGCTATAGAAACCTAGGTTTATTAGGGTTTCCTAATTTTTATTTTTATTTTTTAAAGATTTTCCTAGATTTTTATGTGATTTTTATGGATTTTATTTTTTTAATTTTTAGGTATTTTTTAATTTTTATTTTATTTATACTATTTTTTATGTGTATTTGATTTTTATTTTATTATTTTTATGATTTTTTTCTGTTTTTTATGAATTTTTAAGGAGTTTTTAAGACTTTTATTGATGTTGTTGTATTTTTAAAATTGAAATTAGATTTTTATTAAAAACATAATATTATTTTGGACTTTTGATAAAGAAAACGATGGAAAAGATTTTTATTTAATTTTTTGTATAAAGTAGATGAAATTATATTTAAAATGATGTATTATGCATTTTTGTGATTTTTCTTGAATTAGTTATAATGTTTACAAGTTTTTATGAAATTTTGTATTTTTATTAGTTTTAGTAATTGATTTTTATTTGTTTTGGGTTTATTGTGTAAAATATGGTAAAATATACTAAGAGTGATTTTTATGGAATTTTTTAGAGAGTATTTATATTTTTATTGTTTCTAATGTTTATTATATTTTTTAGTGGTTTTATAATTTACTAAAAAACATAGAAAGTATTTTTATTTTGCAAAAATTATTTAGTTCTGTATATAGGGTAACATATGGTATTTATAAAAAAATTATTATATTTTTATATTTTGGAATTTTATTTACTAAGTATATGAATGTAGTATATTATATATGTTGGATAGGGTTATTTAAACAATTATCTAGAAATATTAAGTAGTGTACATGCAATATTGAATGTCGGGGGGTATGCACGTAATTTTCCCAGAATATATGTGATATGCACATGCTTCACCCTACAACTAGGCATGTATGTAAATAGAAAAAACTTTGAGGATATCCCTATAATTATGCCACTAATATATCTCAACGCACGCATGAGACGCACGTGAGTAAGGCAAGTGGTGGGGTAGTGGACTCGATGTGATGATGACACGTGGCCTGATAAGTACCGTCTAATGCGGTTCTAATCAGATGGATCACATGCGATCTGGATGGAACGATATGGTACATCCACTCTATAAAAATCAAAGGACTATTGTAGCCTTTGTTCTTCCACAATCAAAATGGGTGAAGGCGACTGCGATTCGGGTAATATAGGCAGCCAAGACCAATGTTGATGGAGGTTTCATTCTCGGTAATTAGTTGCTGATCAGGTTTCCAACTGTTGTATTCTTCATGCATGACGGTGCTTAAGATTTTCCAAGCGAGCTTCTCGCGATGGCGGTGGGACTTTGATGCGTCTCGATTGAGAAATGCAGCTCAAGATGGCTCCCAATGCTGGAATTTATCTTGATTTTTAGCACGATGTTATAGTTTCAAGTAGATTTACTGCTCGATGATTCAGTACTCAAATGATGAAGCTATGCTTGTTGCTAAGGTCCTTGTTCCAAACGATCCTATAATTTTGAAATAGCGACTCGAGGTATAATACCTTAGTCAAGTGACAACATAAGAGGTGTGACTGGGAATTCCAGTTTGCGTGGAATGGAATCTTTACACTTCGGTCACCAACTGGATGAAGAACTCAAAATGACGGATGATTCATATAGGGGAGGTCGACGCCCTATTTACAATATTAGGTGGCGTGGTGCCCAAGGGAGGTAGTGCGGGCACCGTCTAACGGGGTACGGTCACCAGCGGGTCATTGGCCGAATGACCAACGACTTCGTCGTTGGAGTCATTGGCGAAAGGAGAAGGAAGGAGGTGGCGAGCGTTGGATTGGGGAAGAAGAAGGCTCACAGAGAAGAAAAGGGAATGAGAATGAAAAGTACGAGAGATAAAAATATAAAAAATAAGATAAATAATTTAATTAATTTAGATAAAAATTAATATATAATTAATAATTAGATTAATTAAAATTAATTAAAATATACTTGAGTAAATAATTAAGGAGTTAAGGATTTAATTAAAAATAATTTAATAAATTAACTAAGTATATAATTAAATAGTTACCTTAGTTAATAACTAGTAATAAATATATTAATAAATCAATGACATAATAAATGAATTGTTAATTACTTCAATTTAAGAATAAAGTATTAATATATTAAATATAATAATAAGTTACAATACATTGTATAATATACCAATACTGTTCTTAAACCCACCTTTTTCATACTAACTCTGATTTTAGAGAAATCAGTGTTATTTGTAGATGATTAAATAATATGAATTTTAAGACTGAGTTTACCAATTCGGAGTCCATATGATCGAGTTATGAATTCCGGAAAATTTAGGTAGCGACTTCGTGGTTTCGAGTTTATTGACATTTTGACTTAAGTTATATTTTTATATATTTCTATACATTTTAGAAGATTTTTGGAAACTAAATTAAGATAATCGAGTTAATGCTTAGTTAATTAAAAAATCAGGAAGTTTCTATATATAGTACATATAGAAAATGAGGCCTAAACTTCGAAACTCGATCGTTTTATTCGAATATTTTTTTGATATTTTTAATAAACACTATTAAGTATAAATGAAGTTTAAAAGTTAGTTTGATCCATTTGAAGTTTTCTTAAAATAGTTATGAATCTCGAAAGTTGCCTTTTTGCAACGTTATGGTTCGTTATGATATTTTATTTTTGTGATGAATAGTTTTTCTGATATTTTTATAAAATAATATATATTTTAGTGAAAAAATTTCAAAAGAAATATTTTGGTTTGAGATAACATCAATGATAAATAAAATAGGTGAAATATTCACAATATGAAAAATATATAAATTATATTTTTGTACTTGATTTTCTAGGTATTTTTATAAGTTATGTTGTTTATCTCATCCTACTTATTTATTTTATCGACCAGGTCAATTTTTACATGGTCTCGAGATTAGGATCAGCCTTTATATATTTTATATCTACAACCTTCTTTTCTTTTATTTTTCTTTTTATTTTTATTATTTTATTTTGAATAAAATAAGTGTTAATTATATAATATTAATTTTTGTGTTTAGAATGTTAATTAGTTGAAATTGGTGGATATTTACATGTATTTTACCAAAGATTTTAACCAAAATGAAATAATAAAGGCGATGAATCACATATTCATCATAGGATGTGATCTTTTTATACCCTTCCCAATCCATGGATTTTCAAAACTTAATCTCTAGTATAGCTCTTATTAACCTCCCCCTAAGAAGTCATCATATAACTATTCATTATCTTAGTGACAACAAAATTCTTAACCTCATCTAAAAGGTAATCATAGAACCCTTCATTATCTTAGTGACAACAAAATTCTATGTTTTATACTTAACAAAATCTCTTCCTTTGATCACCTTCATGAACAAAACTGAAAGCAATGTGAATCTCCTTAAGGAGATGATTAAAGTCAATTGGGACATGAGGAGGGACATGTATTCGATAGGGTAAATATACACCAACTATATTTTATGAGGAAGTGGAATATGCAGCTGATGAATACCTGATTCATATCCTTTATTCCTTTCTTTTATCAAAATTAACTATGCAACATCCTTGTAAATATGTATCAAATACAATAAAAGCATCATGCATGCATTTGTTACTATTATGTAATTAACATTCTTTTGACCAAAATAAAAGAATAAAGAAGAAAAGAAAAGAATAAAATAAGGATGTATTTATGCAACTACTGTAGACTGGTCCGAACCCTGAGAGAAGGTAAATTATTGACATGATCGATAGGGAATAAAGTAGTGAGAGATTGGGTCCTCATCTTGTATATATTCATCAATATTCTTCATGTACATATGTATTTATTTATTTCATACATAATTTGTGTATATTGTATTTTTGAGTATTTATGCATACTCCTAACAAGTAAATAAAATTCGTAAAATACAAAATCAACTAAAAATAAAATCAACTTCTCATTGTACAAAGTGTCATACATGTATATATTGTACATTACAACTACATATTTAATATGTATACTTAATTTGTAAAAAAAATAAAATTCTTTTATATTCCTTCAACCATTTTGTGAATAAATAAAATATAAAATAACATGTATTTTTTGTAAAAATAATTAAATAAAATGTATATAATATATAGGTATATTATACATGTCCATATATCATATAATATATATACCATAATATATTTATTATTTAAAATAATTTAAAATTGTAGAAAAATAGTTTGAAAAATAACAAACATTTTTATGATTATAAACTTTTATTTTAAATTCATTTATTTATTTGAATATAATATTCTTTGATTTCGTGTATACCTGCATTCTGATTGATCGACCCGAGTTTGTTGACCTGGGTCAACCCTTCATCTCAAACATGTTAGACCCAATTTCCCATCACCGGTGCTATTTTCTCGACTTTATCCAGCTCGATTTCAATCACTCCCGACCTCAGTTCGCGTGCCCAATTCTTCACTTAGGATCCGCGATACTCACAAATTCCTAGGTAGTGCCAGATCGCTCCTTCAGTCAATCCTTCTAGACCCTGGAGAACCTTATAAATCATCTCCACCCACCTCCGTCACTCGGCAGCTTGTTCCTCGCAAACATTTCTCCCAACCTTATTCTCCAGGGTAGTGACAGGACTCTAGACTACCATCTTTGAGCTTGGATTTGCATCGGGTTGAAAGAAGCTCACTCGTGGCAGGAGCCCTGTCGCGAGAAGCCTCCTTCGCCTTGCGCATTGAAGTTGAGGCTATAACCATGCGTCCATGTTTTCTTGACATCGCTGATCACGTCAGTAGCCTCAGGGAACCCTTTGATTAACCCAAAAATTGGTGGTCTTAAGTTCCACACAAGGTGGGCGCTCAGTCGCTGAATCGACCACATGAGATCTAGATTAAGTCAACAATTAACCCACAACAATGATTAAACAATGTAAAGCAATATGTGGAGTTAAAATTTATTATAACTCTACAATGAATGTGTATAGTGTGCAAGCATGTAGAAGTCGAACACAGGGAACAAGCAGGACAGATCGGGCGAAATTAATGCACAAGGATGAATGTGATGTATTTGTCTATATAAGTACTCTTTTTGTGGGTTTTTAATTTTATATTTTTAATTTAGTTTTTTATTTTATAATTTTATATTTTGATTTTTAATTTACTGATTTTGTATTTTCTTTTTACATTTTATATTTTTATATTTTATTTTCCTTTTAACGAGGACATAAGACTATATAGGATATATATGCATAAGAGAGATGAGAGAGATATATATATGTAGGTAAAAATATCCAAATTACAGTAAATAAAATTGTTTTGGGCTTTTTATTTTTTTCTAATGTTTTTGTGATTTTTCTATATGTTTCGTAATTTTTTTGGTCTTTTTATAGGCAAAAAAACTTGAAAACATTGAATAAAATTAATGGCCGAAACTAAAATGGAGATGAAAAATATCAAACAGTGTTATTCACCAAAATAATTTTAAACTATAGATAATACAATAAATAAACTTCAAGACAAAAAACACAATTTTTAGATTTTTTATGGATTTTATATTTTTTATGAAGGATTTTAGAGTTTTTTATTTTTATGAGTTTCTTTTGCAATTTGTATTGATTTTTGGTCTGAAGGTAAAAGATTCTAAAACACACACAATATAATTTTTTGGAATTTTTCAAAAACGTTTTATAATTTTTATATATTTTCTAACACAAACTGTAAAGAAAATGCATGTTTTGAATTTTTTTTAAAAATAAAATGCAACAAAAATGCAAAATAAAAATATAGAATGATAGCACAATGCAACAGGAACTTATGCCTATTTTTTGGTGATTTTTCAAATTTTATAGACACATGAAATAAATTGAGACAACAAAGAGAAACTACACTACTAGCAATGGCGTATTTGTAAATAAGCAACAACCCAAGTGCCACTGTGCAAATTTCACACAACTTTATAACACAAATAAAATATTTCTAGACTAAATATAAATGACCAAAAACCCAAGGGTACGCGTACAAAATTACCAATCCCACGTGCGTTGACACACGCGCCTGGTAGGGATTAGATCGCAATATTACAAAAGTCCAGGGGCTAGATTGCAAAATATCCAGAAATGTATAACTACATATAAAAGGTTTCTGGACTAGAACAATATAACAAGACCCACAAGGGGTCCTCTGCAAAATGGCCACGAACCTCATGTGTGCAGGCATGTGAGGTGACGTGGTCGAGGACCTAAGTGCAATAATGCAAAATTCAGGGGCCAGTTTATGAATATCACAAAAATATTAAAACGAGAAATGAATGATTTAGTGCTAAATAGAAATTACAAAAACACGCGAGGGTTAAGTTGCAAAATACCCAGGCGTGGTTGGATCGGACGACAGGCAATATATGACTTAACACGTGGCCAATCCGTTGGCCCGCACCGCTTCGGTTGATGACGGCCCCGATTAAATCGTGCGTTGGAGATCTGAGGGCCATGAAGCATTGGATCCTACGATCGCTGCTGGTTCTGTAGCCCCCCGTTGATCGAACGCTGGGGAGCGAGGCAGGAGGAATTGGGAAGAACGCTGGGTCCGAAGAACTTCAATCTCTCCCCCTCGCACCCCAGTTGTGGATGGTGGTTCGACGAGGGGCAAAATGCTCCTGGCATGGAGATTTGTCCGCTGGTGGCTTCAAAAAGACACGGGCTGCACCGGAGCGCACCAGAGGAGGTGGAGGAGCGAAGCGCCTCCAGGTATCCTGGCGAACCCTCAAAATTGTTCCAGGTGCACTCGAGCATGCACGGACCTACACAAAAAGGTGAAGAGGCTCGCGTGCAAACTGTCGCGACCCTCCAAAAGGCGAAAGAACGTGGGGGATGGTGAAATAGGAGCTCGTCGGAGCAAGCTCCGGCGAGGTGGTGGCGAAGGTGCGCGAGTGGGTAGAAATCAAAATGAAGTATGGGAATCGGTTCCTAAGAATAATATGAAGATAATAAAGAAAAAATAATAAATAAATGCAGACCTCAAAGGCAGAAACACCTGAGATGAGACCTCACGGCCAACCTTAGCCGAAGATCGTGGAAGCCGGCCCTCCTGTCCTCGCCATACCTCACACGGGAGTGCTGGAGGCTCCCCTGTCACTGGAATCAATCCAGAGCACTCTCGGAGATCTAAACTTGGACAAGAAGTAGTTCCAATGAGGAAGGAAGGTCATGGAGTAATTTGAACAAGGTGGTCGAGCAGTGTAAAGAACGATGGAGATCTCTCAAATCCATGATCCATTCCCCGAGGAAGCCCTTGGGCGTGTAAGGTCAACCATATGGGAGAAAAAGTTCAAAAAACACCAATATGAAAATATGCAAGACGTGGCCTCCAAAAATGGGAGAAAACCAAGGAAAACCATGTCTAACACAGGAGCAGGGGGCGGGTCAGACTCTCGGATCCTCCTGGTTGGTCCACGCTGACCAACTAGGAAAAACCCTGCAAAAATGATTTGTTAAATCAATTAAAAATAGTAATTGAATTTATTAATTTTTTATTATTAAATAAAAACGTTTATTATTTTATAAATTATTATATTATGATTTTTATTTATTTTTTTGAGGTTTAAAATTACAAGTTACCTTATATAGCACATATATTTATCTCTATATTTTAATGTTTTTATTTAATGTTTTTATTTTTGTTTATCATTTTATAAATTTATAAATTAATTTTATTAACTTAAATATATTTTTATTTTATTTTTCTTATGTGTGTTGTACCCTTAAATAAATAGATGTATTACTTATGTAGGTATAGTTATAAGTATTTCATCTATGTAATATATGCAGGTATTTTATTTTTGTGTTTTCTTTATGTTTTTATTCCAATTTTTATTTACGTATGTATTATAAATAATATTTACAAATTATAAAAATATAATATTATAAAAATAATGAGTAATAAATAAAAATTTTAATCGGTCAAGTATACAATAGGGGTCCAAAACTCAACTTTCAAACCGTAGATCCGAAAAATACCAAACCACCTTCATTAAATAGCTTATTAAAAGTTATATATAATTAATATGATTTTAATATATTTCGAGTTTTTATTTGAGAGATACAAGTCTGGGAAGTTCGGATATTAAAATCTTATTCACGTCATAACTTTCTATCTGTACATTATTTTTGTATGAAATAAATTTTATATTTTTCTATATTTATTTATTTATAACTTTCATGTTCAAAGTTTCTTTATTTGAAGTATAAAAATTGGAACTAAAAATAGGTACCAAAATGAATAAAGAATGAATTAAATAAAAGGTATTTTTGTTGTATTTTGACCCTTATCTCCCACTACTTTATTCCTTGTCGACCTAGTCATCGAGATGCCTAGGTCTCAGGGTTTCGGGTCATAAAATATTTGCAATATTTTATTCTTTTTCTTTCTTTTCTTTATTCTATTATTTTGGCTTTAAAAATCGTATTTTATAGAATATATGCATAATAATGCATGGATGATAAAAAGCCTAAATTAATGCTATTTACATGCATTTACTAGGATTTTTAAGGCCAAAATGAAAGAATAAAGATGATGAAATGTAGATTCATCACCCTTACCCCTTTGCATTTCACTTCCATTATGATTCTTAAGTTCATCACCGCCATCCACTCTCTTGTATCTCCCAGTCGCACAGATTGTCACACCATGACACCTTTCACCTCCAAACCCCTACATTTTTCTCATAGGATCCATACTAGGATAGATTTCCTTCATCCATTCTCGTTGGAGATAAACTTCACACCTGCCACTACCTCCTTCATTTTCTAGCTACAATAACTCGAACGGAGCTACGCCTTCGAGTCCTAATCCCCTTTGCAAGCATAGGTGCTTGCGAGGAGGCTCAAATCGAAACTAAACTTTCCAAGTGGAGCTACTCCAGGAACTCTGAGCTCCATATCATTATCTAGTTGTTCCTTAGTCCGTCGAAGCGTTGCAATCGATGCGGATCCTTTCCAGCGTGGTGCTGGACCTTGTAGCCAGCTGATCAGACCACCACATTGCCAAAAATACTCGATCAAAGTTTGTCTACCGGCTCCTTGTTCTCAATTCTTCCACTCCATCGTCCTCGATTGAAGGAGCCTGCGCCCAGATTTGATCGAGCACATCCAAAAGTGCCTAAAACCTCATTGCTTGATCATATCTCCGACAAATCTGCACCAACATCAGTTCCTTTTTCCTAGACCATCATATCTAGTCACTAATGTTATTTGCACCATACACCCGTGCCACGTCCATGACCATCATATCTTTCCGCAAACATCATCAGAGTTGTTAATAACCGCCTCCACGAAATAACGCTACGTGTCGTGCCGAGGGGTATATTTTCTTTCACCCTCACTTGTTATGCTATTTCACTTTAATCCAATAAATTTAATAATCAGTTTAAAATATTTTGTAGCTTGGACCCCATACTTTGTTTATTTGCACTTTAGTCTAGTTGAGTCCATGTTAGTGTGTGCGTGCATCTTTTTGTGGGTATTTTGCATGTTCTCTACCGAGCTTTTCACTAGTTAATAAAAAAATTAAAGTTTTATTATTTACAGTTATACTCATGTGAGTGACTGTCACGTATTTCAAGCATTTTGTTTGGATAATTTGTATTAAGGCCCTTGCATTCATGTTTCTTTTTATTCTTTATTCCTTAAAACTTCAACTAATTACATATAGGTCCTTACTTCACTGTATTTTATTCTTATCTTTTATTAACTGCAATAAATATTAATTCGTTTTTTTAAAATCCACAAAAATTAGTATTAGTTGTTGTTAGTTTCTAATTACCAAATTTTCTTGATTCTCTTTTATTAAAAATTCAAAAACCAACAAAAGTCCCTATTTGCCTTAGAATATTTATAAAAACTTGAAAATTATTTTAAAAGTTCCAAATACCGTAGGCTTCCTTTTGTCTTGTTTTAACTACTATATAAATTTCATCTTATCACCTCTATAAAAACATAAAAATTTGTAAAAATTTAAAAAAACTTATCAAAATCATAAAAAAATAATAAAAAATCCAAAAATTGCATTGTTAGTCTTTGTTTATTGATATTTCCTTGTAGTTTCTAATCAAAGTTGTTTCAAGGAGGTTTGAGCCTTTCTTCTATTTTTAATTTGCAAGATTCTCCTGATTGTGCTAGGTTTGCCTATTTTCTTAATTTTTAGAAATTTAAAAAACATATAAAAATTCTCTAAAAATCTAAAAAATAGTATAAAATCTATAAAACTCAAAAATATTTTTACTTGAATTTTATGTACATTTTTATCATATTTTAAAATATCCAGAAAGAAATGTTGGTTTGTTTTTTTCGTTTGTTCTAATTTGTCTTATTTTGAAAATTAAAAATTTGCAAAATTAAAAACTACTAAATATAGAATGTTTTTTTATTCTTTGAGTCGCTTGCCTAGTTTAATAATTGTGCTCATTGTATATGACCATGATCACTATATCATGTTAATAAAATAGCTATACCACATGCTCGATTTGCTTGATATATTTAGTGGTTAAATATTTTTCTTGATATCCGATTTGATTGATTTGGGTGACAACGATATTGTTATTAATCAACTTAGCCTTAGTTAGCCTGATGCAATCAACAACCGCTCAAATGCAAATAAGTTTCGTGTTCCTCACCTTATCACCACTTATTTTTTTCTTGAAATATGAGAATGCTTATGATTTAAAGGGAGAGCCACTTACACTCTCTCATCTCAAGACATATCAATAGCAAATAAAGGTGACGATCACTTACGTTTCTTCTAGCTCAGCAACAAACTCTTTTTTTTCATACTTAAATAAATTTAGTAGTTACATTAATGGAAATAAAATGCAATCGTCCACAAAATCCATTCTTTCGATTACTGTTTTGTTAATTCAACCATATGGATGTTTTCAAAAAATATGTATTAGATATGTATTAAAAAACACAAAAATATATGACCAATAACATGTTTATGTTAACCATTATAATGTAATTAAAGTCTTTTAATATCAACGTCGGTTGAAGTTGAAGTAATAGTCGAAGTTATAAATACGATTTTTCAGATAAATATGTCATCCATCCTATATTTATATGATTTTTGGAATGCATTTACATCACATTTGTAAAAAGACGTCTATATTTTTTGTCTTACGGAACACGAAACACTATAATATATTCTAATATGATTTCTTAATCTAACCATACATATGTATTTTAACAACGGTGTAGTATATGTGTTTCTAAAAGAATAAAAATATGTAATGCGCAACATATTTGCCATTTGTCTCAGTAGATATTTATATCATTTATATTTTGATCTAAAAGAAATGCACTACGATTCAAGTAGAATCCGGGGATTTTACACCAAAGCCCTTAAAATCTATTCTGATTACATCCTCACCCTTATAATCTTTGTCATTAAATCATGATCCTTACAAATAGCATCACAACCCTTGTAATCTTACTAACTTTACTAACACAGCCCTTGAACAGGGGCATACATGTTAAAAAGAGTATGATTGTAAAAGTCATAGTGTAAATACAAAAGATTATGAGAGTTATGTGAACGTAATTAGACAGGAATTTATGGGTCATGGTGTAAAAATCCCTGGGATCTACAAGATAATCATGTTGGACATCATATAATTATAAAAGATCTTTGAAAACTTACGACTCAAGTGTCAAAAAATATATAAATATAGTGACAGATCTAAAATTAAAAATCATCATTATACGCTCTTTTATGTAATAATCATTTGTCTATTGAATGAAAATTATCAAATTTAAAAGTTTTTAAAGAGATGGATGATGTTAGTTGGAATTACAAGATAAGAAGATAAATTTCGAAGTAAGCTACAGATGACAACAGAAATACTGACGAAACAGAAAATCTAGAAAGGAATCAAATCGCTAAATATTCTGATTTCGATATTAACAGAAAATCTTTTTGTCAAGGGCAATCAGAGGCAAATGCTAACATGATTTCGGGTATAGAAATCTCTCTTGACTTGCTATAATTAGCCGGAGCTCACACAAAAACAACACCAAACAAACTCCCTGCTGCACTTGCGCTTTGCAGTTCCAGAATTCCTCACAGTGACATTTTGTTTATCTGATCGTTAATTTGCTCATCACATCCTCTGTTCCCGTTAGGAAGACATGGGAGAGCATACAGATCGAATCGGGGAGCTCAAGAGATCATCGGAAGCCGAGCTACATGATGACAGGAAAAGAAGAAGATCGATCGACGACGAGCACAAAGGAGCTGCGACCGTGCAATGTTCCTGCTGCGACATGGCCTTCGCATCGGCAAAGGCTCTTTACGGCCACATGAGGATGCACCCCGCGAGGCCATGGAGGGGAGTAAGACCACCGTCCCATATCAATTCCACTGCACAAAGGCGACAAGATCATTGCAAGAAGAAACTCCAGAAGCTGCAGCGTGACGTGGATGAAGCAGTGGAGGGCCTCTTGCTTCTTCGTTACGGCGATAACCATCGGGGACTCCACCAGTGCCCCAAGTGCAGTAAAGCCTTCGAGACCGGCAAGAAACTGGAAGACCACATGACGGCACATTTTCATCCAGAGATTGTGCAAGGTACGAGGATGGCGGATATCGACCTCAATGCGATGCCCACTACAGTCGAAGAAGAATGACTACGATCATCGCGTTAAGAGCTTGATTTCGGCCATGCATATGATGATGTCTTTGTCAATTTGATCCAATTTCACAGTTTACTCTGTAGTTATTTCATGTGGCAAATTGGACAAAACATTATATGATCAAGCTGGTAATAAATTGATTCGCAATGATGGAATTAGAAGTTGCAATCTTTGAGCGACATAAAAGAATTCAAAAATGCAGAAACAGGCTCTAGCAAACTAGTCTCTGTGGGAACAAAGTCATGTGATAAGGGTATCACGAATACGATGAAGTACCAGAAGCCAATGAGTATCAGGGAGATCTCCACAAAGAGGCATTGTGCTCTATGCTTCACGTCAAGCTCAGCATTCCTCGTTCTTGTAGCTATCGGGCACGCGGCTTTCGCCGGAGGGAATGCCGTGCGGAACGTGCCGTTGGGGAGCTGAAGTTCCCATGCTCGAGCTACCTGTGATGCGTCGACGGGGCCATTCAAGGTGGCAAACTTTCTGAAACTGCTGTTAGATCTTCGCAGAACCACGTTTTCGACTACGAGCTCGATGGTCTTCCTTCAGCAAGGCCTCGATTTCCGGATCCATGGTTCGATCGAGCGGCCTTCAACCCATCTTGGGTTGTTAAAGACCAATTATATATCAAGATTTGTTCCCAAAAAAATGCATGCATGTTAATTAGAGACCAACAGTTTCTTTATTTGGTTGGTTGAACTTAATTGGAAGGAAATTTGAATGCACTTGTATCTAATCGAATTACCATCAAAATTTCTAAAAATTAATACTGATTCTTCCTTACTTTCAGCGGAGTTCGATGTGACTTGGAATGTTCAGCAAATTCGGTTGGTTGTGCTGATCGAGATTTGAGTGGAATAACAGGAAAAAAAATTGGCATTAACTCCAACGACTTCACATTCAATAAAGCCTGCAAATTAAAATTCATTCCGTAAGGGCGGTATGTATCTTGATGGAGATCGAGAATCAACTTTGAACAACTTGAATGGATTCACTTGAAAATTCTTTCTAAACAAATTTCTAAATCCTTCTAAATGTAAAAACGACATCCCTCGAGACCACCCACCATCTCTAGCCCTAACATCCCTCTCCATCACCCACTAGTGAATCTTCACTTACCATCATCGTGTTATAAGCCGTTTCCCTTCCAAAAGTCATGGGGCCTTTGTCTTTAAATAACATCTTCCGACTTCATTATGATTTTTTATCTCTCTTCAACCATCGTAACCCCCTTTAGAAGCCTCCCATTTAGTCCTTGGTGACAGCAGGCCGCGATACGATCCTTCATGATGTGGATAACATTGTGGAGGAGTTGATCCAGATCCGCAGAGCTTTGTCTCCGACAACCTCTTCTACTCCAAGCTTCCCAAGCTCGTAGAGCTACAAGGTACCCTCCCTTAGCTCGCATTTTATTTTAGCATGATAGATTATGTAATTCTCCTTATTAATCAAGCTCTTAATGTAATTTTAGAAATTAAAATTCACTGGAGCTCTCTGCTCCGGCACCGAATTCGTCGTCCTCCAACTATGATTCGACCCCCCTTCATGACCATCACTCCCCCATGCGTGTTCTCCACATTTCCCCTCTACTTCCCAACCCATATCCATCGTGGATCTAGGACTCGAGATCCAACCTCCATCGCTCGTCGGAGCTCCATCCATTAGCTTCTAGCTTCAATCAAACAGTCGAGGAGATACTTGTCGAACTGTGTGATCTTTTGGTGCAAATCTCGAGGTCTGAGAACCCATCTGGACACATGAGTAATAGAGAAGAAGCACCAAGACCCATGGAGCTATCCAGACCCCCAGTTCCTCGGCAAAACAACTTTGGGCCCATCTGAAGCTCCTAGCACCTGTGGAGAAGTCCCAACATCGTGCAACCACCATATCCTTGAAGAATAACCGTCGAAGTCATTGGGAATCAAAGGACGAAGTTCGCCGAAGGTAGAGCTCATCCGACTTCATGCATACCTCGAGCTAGCCGTTGGATGAAGAACACGTCCCGGATCTAATCTGGGCTTTTTGATCTAATGGAAATGGTGCACATCTTGAGCCGATCGATCTTCCACGTAGCACCAGAAGAACGTCCAGATCTAGTGGGGTTTAAAGGGGTAATTTGCACTAAATCCCATATGCCTTTTTGCATTTCCCAAATTAGACTCTAAATATTTTAGTTTGTCTAAAATTAACTAGGAAAATTACATCGAAGCCATTGCCTTTTTATTAATTGCAAGTTTGTCCAACGTCAACCCAGTTAATATGACCCCCCACGTGAGTTGGGTATTTTACACTTGCATACCTCGGACTTTGTATATTTCATTCTAATATATAAAAATAAACTTTTAATGTATAGTTTCTAGTGTTTTTCTATGTAGCCCCTTGATGAATCCCAATTTCATCATCTTTATTCTATCATTTTTACCTTAAAAATCCTAGTTATTGCATGTATATACCATTAAATTGCACAAATTATCATTCATTCTTTGTTGTATAAATAATGTATAAAATATTATTTTTTAAGTCAAAATTATAGAATAAAGAAAGAAAAGAAAAGGAATAAAATATCAAAGGTATTTTATGACCTTAAACATAGAGACCAAGTCAAGAATTGTTTGGTCCATAAGGAATAAAGTAGGGAAGATAATGGCTAAGAATCGCCAACAAACCCCATTTATTTATTCATTATTTATTTCATTTTTGGTACCTAATTTATTTTCTATTTTTATTCCTTAAATAAAGAAATTTTTTGCATGAAAATTGTAGATAATAATATATAGAAAAATACAAATATAATTTCATACAAAAGTCATACACAGAATAAAAAGTCAAAACACAAACTTCACAGACCCATATCTCCCAAATAAAAAATCAAAATGTATAAAAAAACTACCTTTAATTGTATATAAATTTTAATAATCTATTTAATGAAGGTGATTTCCTTTTTTAGAGCTAAGGTGTGAAGTTAGGTTTTGAAGCCTCATTGTGTAATAAACCTGAATAAAATATTCATTTTATATATTATTTATTACTTTTCCATTTTATATTTTTATAAGTTTTTGAATATGATTTATAATAAATTTACATATTAAAACTAGAATAGATCAAAAAAATACAAAAATAAAATAATACACAAAAATACATTGATGAAATATCGATACTTATACCTATATAATAACTATTTCTATTTATTTAAATGTAATTATTCTATCAAAAAATAAAATATGGTTATGTATATAAAATTAAGTTGTAAAAACATAGAATAAGAAAATCAAAATAATAAAATAAAAAATACAAAATAAAAATGAAATACTTAAAACATAGGTAAATATACATATACATATATATATATATATATATATAAAACCCTAAAAATTAACTTGTAATAAATAAGTTCAAAAAAATAATAAAAACCTAATAAAGTACCATAAAAAATAATAATTTTATTTTATTTTATAGCTTAAAATTAATAAAAAATTTTATTATTTAATTTCAATTTTATAAATAATTTTGGGACTAGATTTTTCTATTTGGTCCACATGGACCTGCCACAATGCATCTTCTATTAACTCAGGTCAACTACCTGACCTGAGCCTTGAAATTATCAGAATCACATGAACCACCTCCCTTCTCCATTTTTTTGTGCGTAGTACACCATGTGTGATCACTTCAAGAGATTTACTCTCTTATTATCCTTGATCCTCGTCGAACCAAATATCTTTTCTGTCTCGCATTACACCGCCCGTGATTCTTCCGTGAACTCTCGTCCCTAGTCACATGTACATAAGACACTCGCTCACTTCCGTCTCTTCTTGATCCCTCTTCCACCGTCAAACCCTAAACCTTAGACATGAACCTTCTTCCTGGAGACAGTAATGAGGTAAGGATACCCTCAGCATGTCGATTGGTGTCGAATTGAGGTAGATCCGAGTCACCGCTGCCAACTCCGCTATGAGTTTTCTCAGCTCCGATATCGATCAGGTCGTTGCTCCTTTTCTTATTATTTTGATTCCGTAGCTTAGCATTAGAGTAGCCATGCATTTCATTCCAGCCAATTTCATTTCGTGTTCATTAAAATCCAAGTCTTCAATCAGTGGAGCTCCAGTTCTGCCACCTATTTCCGACCAACCCTATCATACACCCCCACCATTTATCCTCATCCTCCTCCCCTTTGTCTGCTCAATGCCTGACAATGTTTCATTCATCTTTATCCCACAAGAATCAAGGAACATGATCCTCTACCTCAACTAACCGTCATAAGATCCCCTCGGGACATTTTGATGCATTGAATTGATATGGTAGGACGTTGGGAGGCTTTTGAGATCACCAACCGTAAAGGAGAAGCTCAGGGGCGCTTGATTTTACTGATCAAAGCTTGTCCAGCTAGTGTTCTTCCCTTATTTGTGCAAATGGATTTCCCACCGTCCCATTACGGGCAGTTCTTAGTGAAGTGCAACCACCATTGGATTTGATCGCATCACTACCATTGGGTCTCCACATGATACTTATTCCTAACTGTCTCTCGCGAATCGTCATCGTGAAGCTAGGAAGCGCCACGTGTTTAAGTGGGCACATCGCCGTCGTTCATCCATGCCTAGCAGTGGGTATTTTGCAACTTCGACCGTCGTGTTTTTGTAATTTAGTCTATAGTCTAAAAACTTTCTTTTGTCCTTATATTATTTTTGTACTTTTTTAAAAGTCCCTCAAACTATTTTTATTTGCATTATAGTCCATGCCAACTCACCTTAAGTACGGTCCTACGTGAGATGGGGCATTTTATGCGTATGGTCCTGTAACTTTTGGTATTTAAGTTTGGTCTAGAAACCTTTTATTGTAAATATATAATTTTGGACATTTTGCAACTTGACCCTTGAACTTAATTTTATTTACATATATGCCCCTACTAGGACATCAATTTTTGTGTATTTTTTGTATTTATTTTAAAAAAGATTTTTTGCACCAAAAATCACCAAAAAATAGGTTTAGGTTCTTGATTGCACACACTTACATGCCACACTTTTATTTTGCAATTTAGGATTTTTTTAATATTTATTAAAATCATTTAGAGCACATTTACCCTCTGTTCGACTTAGAAAATACCAAAATTTTCAAAAAACTTGAAAAATTAGCAATCCCTTGCTAATCCTCAAAAATTTACAAAACATTTTTGAAATTCTTAAAGCATTTATTTTCTATTGTATATTTTATAAATACTATTTTCTACATATAAAAATTAATTTTGAGAAATTTTGAATATATTTAGTATTTGTAAATCTCAAAACAATTTCTCATATTGATTAAGTTCCTGATTTTGTATATTTTGTACTTTACCTAAAAATTAGCAAAAAAATCACAAAATAGAAGAAAAATAAAAAAATATTTTTATTTAATTTTTGCCTATTGAGAGTTATATTTGTAAATATAATACCCTTTATTGTATTATATATTATATATTGCTATATATAGTCTATTGTTAATTATTATAAATACCTTATAAATATTTTTAAGTCCTTTAAAAATAATTAAAGAACCATTCTTTCTTGTATTTTCTTATTTTGTATATTTACTCTATATTTTATACGTATATACCCCATAAGATCTTCATATTAGAAAATATAGTTATCAATGCTTTTATTATGTAATTAAAAGAATAATTAAAACTCAAAAAAGTATAAAAATAAATTAGAAATTAGAAATTGAAAAATTTTAAAAAAATATAAAATAAAATGTTTAAAATATAGAAATGAAAACCCATAAAAATATTAATTAATTTATGAAGTATATAGTGTACATCTGTACATTATTATTTATTTATAGATAATAATAGTACCCAATTTGCCTCCTTTTGTTCTACACCCTACCTTGCTTGTCACTATATAAACATTTTATTCTATGGTTATAATAAATTTTGATCCATGCCGTAGTTCATAGCTTTATTTATTTATTATGGGTTAACTTTTGATTTTATCGTCGGTCGAGTATGACCACCTCAATAAGTGTGAAACTTGCCTTGTGAGTGCACACGACTGCCTCTGACTTAACGGTAATTCATAGACCTATTGACTGGCTGATCAACCATGGTTGGCCCCTTATTGGTCAACATGGTCGCTGAGAGATAAAACTGAAAATAAGTTCAATATTAAATAAAAATAAAATAGTAAATTATTTATTTCATTTTTGGTTAAATATGAAAAATATTTACTATTTATGTAGTATTTAATATAAATTTTAATTATTTTTTTGAGTTTATTTGTGGTATGTTACTTTTTGGAGATACATTTAAAAGTATATTCACTTGTCTATTAAGAAATTTATTTTTATTTATTCTTAAAAGTTTATTATTTTATCTGCATGTTTTATGTATTTATAACTTATTTAAATACATATAAATATATTTTGATTGTAATTTTCTGAATTTATATGTACACTTAAAATATTGGGTGTAATTATTATATAGATATATGTATATATATTTCATATATATATATTTATTTATTTTAATGTATTTTTAGTGATTTTACTTCAATATAGTTATGAACATGTATTATTAATAATTTAATCAAAATTATAAAATATAAAAGTATGAATAATACAAAGAATACATAAAATTATTACTTTATTTATGTAAATTGCACAATAGGGGAGCAAACCTAACTTTTACATCTTAACTAAAATTGAATTAAACCACTTCATTAAATAGCTTATAAACTTTTATATACAATTAAAGGTGATTTTGGTCAATTTTGATTCAATATGGAGATGAAACTTGTTTGGGAAGCTTTGATTTTGACTTTATTTTGAGTGTCTACGGCTCATAGTGCATTATTTTTATGTGAAATAATTTTTTGTATTTTTTGATGCATTTTTATCTACAACTTTCATGTACAAAGTTTATTTATTTGAATTATTAATAATAATGAATAAAATAGGTCCCAACTTGAATTACTGGGGAATTTAAAAACTAGGGCTTTTATTGTATTTTTAGCCCTTATTTCCGTCTACTTTATTCCTTGTTGACCTAGTCATCATAATTCCTAGGTCTCGTGGATTAAATTCATTGACTACCTATGGTATTTCATTTATTTTTATTTTCTTTATTCTTTTATTTTTGCTTAAAATAAGGTATTTTACACGATATTTACAATATAAAAATCAAGGCTATTTTATGCAAAATAATGTTATATTCTTGCATTTGTTTAAGGTTTAAAGGATAAAAATGAAAGAATAACGGTGATAAAATGGAGATTCATCAAAGACCTAGAAAGATAGAAGAGAAAGCAGAGGGAGGATGATATATGAGGTGGAATCATATTGAGGGGTTGGTTTTGATTTGGAATTTAAGAAGAAACGGGGGAATAAGATGTCTAGATCAAATAAGAAGATGAACATGAGAAGAAGAGGATCAAAGGTGAGTTACTAATGAATCCATGTTTCATCATCTTTATTCTATCGTTTTGACCTTAAAAAACTTAGTAAATGCGTGTAAATAGCGTTAAATCATGCATTTTATCATCCATGCATTATTGTGTAAATATTGTATAAAATGCGGTTTTAAAGCCAAAATTATTGAATAAAGAAAAGACAAAGAAAAAGAATAAAATATTGTAAATATTTTATGACCCGAAACCCCGAGACCTAGGCATCTCGATGACTAAGTCGACAAGGAATAAAGTAGGGGGAGATAAGGGCCAAAATACAATAAAAATACCTTTTATTTTATTCGTTCTTTATTCATTTTGGACCTATTTTTGGTTCCACTTTTTATACTTCAAATAAAGAAACTTTGAATATAAAAGTTGTAGATAATTAAATATAGAAAAATACAAAATTGATTTCACACAAAGATAATGTACAGATAAAAAGTTACGATCTGAATAAGTTTCCAAAATCCCAACTTCCCAGACCTGTATCTCTCAAATAAAAACTCGAAATGCATTAAACTCACCATTAATTGTATATAATTTTCAATAAGCTATTTAATGAAGGTGGTTTCGCATTTTGCGGAGCTACGGTTTGAAAGTTGAGTTTTGGACCCCTATTATATACTTGTATAAATTAAAATATTCATTCTATTTATTATTCATTATTTGTATACTTTTATATTTTTATAATTTTGTAAATTTTATTTATATTATATGTGTACATTAAAATCAGGAATAAAAATCTCAAGAAAATACAAAATAAAATACTTGTCTCTAACACACCTAGGTATAATACCAATACAGATACCTACATAATTAGTATTTATATTTTATTAAAAGTACAAAATACTTCAGAAAAATAAAATAAAAATATATTTAGGTGTATAAAAATGTTTTATACATTTATAAAATAATAAACAAAAATAAATAAATTAAATATACAAAAAAATGAAATATTAAAATACATAGATATATACCTATACATGTCATAAAAGGTAACTTGTATTTTTGTAATTCATAAAAAAAATTAAAAATTACTATAAAATACTTTATAAAAAACATTTTGATTTAATTACCTAAAATTAATAAGATCATTTATTATTTTTTAATCTAATTTAAAAAATATTTTTAGAGGTTTTTCCTGGTTGGTCCACGTGGACCAACCAGGTGAGTTTGATAGTCAACCACGGGTCAACTGTCTGACTCCCCCTCTACCATGCGTCAGACCTGATGTTTTTGTCCGCTTTTGTGGATTTTTCTAGGCCACATCATACCTCCTTTCATGATATGGTCTTCACGACTTTTACTCGAAATTTGGTGATTCACGCCTATGATTTTCTCGGGATGTGGATCACTGCATCGTCCAACATGCCTCATTCTTTGGAGCCTCATCACCACTTAGTCAAACATTCAAATACGCCACCCGACTTCCCTTCCTCCTTTAATCGCTCTTCCACCCTTCAAATTAGTCCTTAGGTATCCGAGGGTTTTCCTAGTGACAACAGGAATTGATCCCAACCTCTGGAGGCGTCCGAGGGTGTCGAATCGAGTCATCTCTTCGCCGGAGGTCTCGCCGGAGCTATCTGCCTACGCACCTTGGTGAGGTTCTTCCCCCTTTATTCTTTCGTTCTTTAGCCCTTAGTCTAGATGGACACTTTCCGCTGCGTTTTGCCATCCACTCTGTCTCGTTTAATCAACGCCAAATCACTCGGGTTTCGCGTTGCCGGCCGACGTGGGATTATTTCCTCGCCCCCGATCGTGCTTTTCCACCCTCCGTGGGGTCGAGGAAACTTGACCTCGAGCCCTTCACCTCTCTTCTGTAGGTTTTGAAGCCACGAAAGCATCAGGGGCTGATTTTGTACCTCACCGGAGGTACCTGGAGCCACCGTGCTCCGCCACCACCGCTGGTGAGCTCCGATCTTCACCGGGGTGTTTTGAAGCCTCCAGTAAAAAGAGGATCGATCCTGGGGTGTCGTCAGCCATTTTGAAGCGTCAACAAGGGCCGGAGGAGGAAGATATGGATGGGGGAATCTCGCATCGCCGCGAATTCTTCCCCGTTCTTCGTCCCTGCCTTCCAGCCGTCCGATCGAGGCTATTCTCTAGGACTAGCAACAGCCGTCGGATCGTCACGAGCATCGACCGTCAGATCCCATAGGAGGATCTAATCCCAGACGTCCGCTGCGAACCGGTATCACACATCCTCCACGCGCCACGTCGATTAGTCCTCCACGCGCCACGTAGATTAGTGAAGAGTTGCACGTCGTTGGATCGTGCCCAGTTTGGGTATTTTGCCCTTGAGTCCAAATACTTTTTTTCTTTATTTTATGTTCTTAAACTTTCATATGTAGTTCAAAAGTTTTTGTAATATTTAGGAACTAGCCCCCGAACTTCCTTTATTTGCATTTAGGTCCTCCATCACGGCACCTCACGTGCTTGTGCGCGTGAGGTGCGAGTATTTTGCAGGGGACCCCCTGTGGGTTTAGTTATTTCATTCTAGTACCGAAACATTTTATTATAGTGTAATATTTTTGGAGAAACCGCAGTAGAGCCCCTAAGATTTTTGTTAATTACACTTAGGTCCCTGCTAGGTCACGTGTCTCGTGCATGTGGGTTTGGAATTTTTGCAGGGAAGGGCTTTGTGCTTTGTGTATTTACATTGTCCTGGAACATTTTTAGTATGTTATATATTTGGTGTGAAAATTGCACGCACGCCCCTGATTTTTCTATATTTACAAAAATATCCCTGCCAAAATGTATTTTCTTGATGTTGCTAGTATTTATTTCATGCATATATAAATCTCTAAAAATGCCCAAAAAAATATCATAGCCTCCTGTTGCATTGTACTTTCATCTTATATTTTTGTTTTGCATTTTCATTGCATTTTCATAATTATAAAAATTCAAAAAAACATGCATTTTTAGTACTGTTTGCATTATAAAATACATAAAAATTAAAAAACATTTTTGAAAAATTCCAAAAAATTCTTTTTTGTGTGTTTCTGAGTGTTTTAACTCCAGACCAAAAATCGCTATAAAATACAAAAGAAAACTCCTAAAAATTAGAAAACCCCAAAATCCTTCATAAAAATCTTAAAAATTGCACAAAAATCCTAAAAATACATTTTCAGTTTCTGAATTTTCCCTATTGTATTGTCTTTATGTTAAAACTAATTTAAGGAATTTTGGACATTGTTTGATATTTTTCATCCTCATTTTAATTTCGGCCAAGGACTTAGTTCACTATTTTCTAGTATTTTTACCTTTAAAAATACCACAAAAATTAGGAAAAATCTAGAAAAATTACAAAAACATTAGAAAATGTAAAAATCATAAAACATTTTGTTTCCTGTATTTTGACTATTTTTCCCTTTTTTTACCTCTCTCTTATCTCTAGTTTATATATATTCCATATAGATATCATATCTTTATTAAAAAGAAAAAAATATAAAATATAAAAAGAAAATATAAAATCAAAAATAAAAAATCAAAATAGAAAAATAGAAAAAATCAAAAAGTAAATTAAAAATATAAATAAAAAACCCACAAAAATCCCAATTAGCTAAGTAATTCATAAGACATAGGGCATTTGACTTACACTTAGTCTGCTTTACTCCTTTGCTTCCTGTGTTCGACCCCTACTTGCTTGCCACTATACATTCTTAGTAGGGTATAATAAATTTTGATCCTTGCTTTTGATTGCTTAATTATTTGTGTGGGTTGATTGTTGATAAACGTGAAGGTCTGAGTAGTTGCCTCAACGACAGTGAGTCTGATCTGTCAGACAATTACTTAACGACTCTCGCCTTGCTGTTTTTCAAATGGCGCCGTTGCCGGGGAGCATCGGCTTGTAGAGTAGACTTGTGTCTTTTTAGTTGCTTAGCCATTTTTGATTGTCTGATTCTATTGTAAAGTTGGTTTTGAACTGTCTGACATCCCTTTCTTGTTTTCTTACGAGGGACCACTTACCGAGGAGGATCGCCTAGTGTATCCTACGTAGCCTTGGGAGGCGGAACTGGATATTCTATCCTAGCCGGCAGGCGAGAGTAGGAGGACTTGAGAGAGAGAGAGGATAGTTAGATTTTTCATTCTTTTTGGTGAGAGAGATATACTTGATTAATTTGTAATAATACAAGTACCCTGGACTTTGGACACTCGGGCCTAATTTCCAAGTGTTTGTTCACTTGGGGGCTACCGCAGTTTTGACGCGTTTTCACCGCTTGCTTATTTTCCGATTTTGTTTTCTTTATTTTTGTGGATCGAGCCCTTAGTCTTTAGGATTATTTAATCGTGTAATCTAAGGACAAACATCTAACAACCATCGCATGCACCTATAGTCTTATCATTTGTACTTAGATATAATTAATTGTTGAACACATAATTCGGAACCATCGCGCTGGGAGAGTCTCCGTACAGCGCTGGCAGGACCCATTGTGGTGGGCACCGAGGACATTCCAAGATCGGACTACTAGGTTCCGCTTTGTGTGTTTAACATTTGGTTCTTCACGCTAGCAATTGCCTGCTTAGGATGACCTCCGTGTGCATATCGGCATATAGTATAGGTTTATAAATTCTTATTTTGCATCCCACATGGAGAGAGCTGGGAAGCACTGTAAGTCTTCTAATTGAGCATTCATCATTTAGGCACTAAGGTGAGGTTTCCATCTTAGTGTCGCCTTGCATTGCTTTGTCGACCTTCTCCCTCTGTTTTTGGATCAATAGGAATCAAAGAAAAGATAAAAACGTTAGGTGCTTGTATTGAATTGACTCAAAACAAGTGATAACACAAAAAAATTAAAAAGGAGACTGCTAAAAACACTTGACCTTAATAAACTGATTAATTGAACTCACTGCCTTGGGGTGCGCAAAGCCCTCATTTATTTTCAGGTTGCATAGGAAGGTTTCCTACTCTGTGAAGTGAGCGACGTCCTAAGGATTCGAGCCCAAAACCCAGTCTGTGGCTGCCTTGTGTATCGCCTCGATTTGTGAAGTATTGGCGCTTCTATCGTACGTAGACGAGTAGGGCTTGGTTGGCATTGATGACTCTCTATTGTGTAGAGCATTGACATAGTCCGAAGTATCGAGCATAGGCCACGCCTTCGCGGGGGTGTCTGTCTCATCGTCTTACATCCGAGTAGGTTCTTGCGTGCTCACAGGTGATTCCGTTGTGAGCGAGTTCCAAAGTATCGGTTTCGCCTATCGTCTTCCTCCCTCTATTTCTTTGGCTGAGTAGGGATCCAGGAAGGGTTACAAGGACCTTAAAAAGTACAGACTACAGGTTACACAAGAGGAGGACAAGTACGGGATACTTTTCTCCCAGTACTCTCTCTCCTATAGGCGTAGCGCTCTAAGGACTCGTTAAAAAGATAATTACCTGAAAATCAAATCTAAAATTCACAAAGATAATTGCTGAACCATCATGGCTTCACGGGTCGATTTGGTGAATCCATTGCTTTGAGGTTTGATTGATTAGTTGTATTAAGGTCAAGATCAAAAACACCGCGCTTTTGCGCCATTTTTGCTCTCCTCCCCTTTGACCCTCGCTCATCGTGAGCCTTCTACTGTTTTACAATTCTTTTTTTCCTGTTCACCTTCGTGCTCTTCATCCATCATCCTTCCCTCTTTGACCATGTCATGATGTCGTCACACGGATGGTTTAGTCGGGACCCCACCGACGCCCACATCGATTCCGTGTTGCCTACATCTTCAATAAACAGGGGTGATCTCCAAGTGGTTAATTCTGATCTTGCGAATTTCTCCTTGGACTCCCCTATTCTTGCATCCTTCAACACTGGCCTATCCCCAATAGATCTACTGTTCGGGATGGACTCACAACCTGAATCAGCCCTACCCCTTCAAATAAAATGGGATTACTCTTGTCCCAGAATTAACCCTTTGTGGATGGAGATCGATTTCAGTCAATATCCTATGCTCCGTCCACAACATCCTGGAATCGACCTTAATTCCAGACTCATCTCAACAGTTGATGCTCAATCAGGAACTGATCAGGGTTTATTCTGCCATGCAGATTCTCGCCTTGATCGCGAGCCCGAAATTCAAGATGATTCTGAAATGGATCCAACTGGCAGAGGAAAGGGAACACAACCCCAACCGGGTGAACCTGCAGATCAAGGGGAAGGGAAATACACCACGAAGAATGAGGTCAACAGTCACTTGCTCGCTTCTATCCAGACCATCGAACAACAATTGACCAATCAGGCTTTGGCCCAGACCAATTTCTAGGATATGCTCAATGATTTAAGACGGAGGGATGATGAGAGAGATGACAGAAGAGAGGATGATCCTGATCTTGAGTTTAATCAAGGAGGCGTTGGAGATGAACTATCAATGGGAATACTTGAGTATGAAAGAATGGATGCATAACTACCATAGCCGAAGCCGACTTTGAAGCAAACATATAACCCTGGGGCGGGTCATATCACTAAGTAGATCCAGATTCCACAAATTCACGCCCACTTCGAGCTGAAGCCCCAGTTTCTATCTCTGCTTCCCACATTCCATGCGAACACCACTGAGGAGCCTTACATCCACCTCAAGAAGTTTGGTCGCAACTGCGCCACCGCTCACTACCCCGGTATTCCTTTGGGGGTAGTCAAGAAGACCGCTTTTCCCTTTAGCCTTCAAGATAAGGCCTTGTATTGGGTCGATCACTTGAGGAAGGTAGTCACAACTTGGGAGGAGTTGAAATCTGCATTTCTTCACAAATTCTATCCTTTGGGTTGTCTGAACCAGATGCGTGCCCGCATCTCAAGCTTCTATCAGCAACCCAGCAAAATAATCCATGAAGCTTGGAAGAGATTCAAGGAACTACAAGAACGGTGTCCCCACCACGAGATTCCTAAGACTAGTCTTGTGCAGCACTTCTTTGGTGGTTTGACACTAGAGAGATAGCAACTCGTTGATGCCGCTTGTGGAGGTTCACATTTCAACAAAGATGAGGATGTTGTATGGAACATCTTTGTGGAGATGGCCGAGGGATAGGCCGCCCAGTCCTCATAACACGCCTACATGAAGATGCCTACCGCCATTAACAAGTCGGCGAACATGGCTAGCCACACCGAAGACAAGGATGAGAGCTCCAACCTCAGCATTATAGGGAGCCAGTTGTCTAAAGTCGACATTATCGAGAAGAGGTCCCAAGACCTCAAAATATTATCTGTCATCGAGAAGAGAACTCAGGTAATGGAGAAGCTCGACCTGATTTCTCAACAACTGGAGCATCTTGTTCGAGCCCTGAACGCCAATGCCTGCAACTCTGTGTCCGCTATTGAGAACTCTGTTGAGCTAAAGGAACCATCACGTATACAACCTCCTCAGCCTAGTCCTCCGTAGCTTCCTCCAGTTCAACATGTATACTACGTGCAAGGCCTGGAGTAGCCCCCGCAGTCACAGAACCAAATGGTTGTCTATCAACCCGAGTTACTCTCTGTTTATCCAGAGAAGTTTCCTCCTGTCCCACCACAAATTCAAGAAATCAATGGTGTATGGGAACCTGAACAGCAGCTGACCCATCCTCAGGGACAATTCCAGGGTTAAGGCACGGTGAATCGGCCACCATACCAGCAACAACAGGGAGGTAGGAACTTCCAGCCTCAAAATCCGTAGCCACAGCAATATGGGAAGACATGGAGGTAAAGATACCAGCAACAACAACCTGGCTACCGCAACCAAGGCCACCCTCCACAGCAATCGGCTGCCGCATATAATCACTCAAATTCCTCTCAATAATATTCACATTTTCCCTCTCGTTTTCCCCCTCATCAATTTTCGCAAGGATACCAACATCATCCCCTCCAAATTATCATAATCAGAGGCCCCAAGGGGGATATTCAACTGAAGTTGCATCGGTAAACCTGACCCTCCCTTGCCTCGAACAACTTGTAAAAAATATTGCTGAGATGACCCAAAAGATCGATGACCTGATGGCTGCCAAAACCGTCATACCAGCCCAGGTCGAGGCCAACCCGAATAACTTTCGATGCAAGGAGCAGGTAGCTTGCAGTGATCTGGCCAATCCAGGTAGAAATGATTTGTTTATATCTAACGTTGTTACTCTCAGGAGTAGTCGAACGCTGCAGCCATCAGCAACCGCCAAGGGAAAACATATTGCATCTAAAGGGGAGTCATCATTCCAGCCAGCACAAGGGCCAAGCAACATTTTTGAGAGGGCACCATCTGAAGAAAACTCACAAAAAATGAAGAAAATACAAAAACACAAAAAGATGATGACAGCCTTGGTGGAGATCAGCCGACACTAGAGACGAATGCGAACATTCCAGAACCAATTCAGTTTTGAAGAATTTTGTAGCTACGACAAAGCCCAAGCCTGCACCAGAAACTGAGTCTATCATTTTTGGTCCATATGTTGTAGATGATTCTATACCTTTTTGTCATCTACCTGTAAACAAAGACATGGATACTATTTTGAAAGACATTGGTGGAAATTCTATAAATATTCCTTTCCCAGAAGCAATGAAAAAACAAAAAAAAATGAAAATTTTGAAAAATACTTTGTCCGATCCCGCCATTATTGAGATTATCCAGAATTTCGTTTTGAATATGTCACTAATGAAAGCTCTTGAGTACATGTCAACTGTGAAGAAAGGATTGAAGGACGCATGTACAAATAAGCGTAGGCCTCATCCCCATAACTCACCATGGCCATAGTCAATGCTATCACCAATCTCCCGGACAAGAAGCCAGATAATGGAGAACCTCTTGTATGTTGTCAGATGTTCGATCAAAAATTCGAGCGCACTCTACTGGATAGTAGATCTTCTGTTAATTTGATGTCAGCTTCCTTGATCACGGAATTCAGGTTAGGACCACTCAAGCCCACCAAAATGATTCAGCAGTTTGCATACAAATCCATCAAGCGGCCGAGGGGTGTATTGGAGGACGTGATAGTGACGGTCCAAGGGAGGCAGTTCCCGGCCGATTTTGTGGTATTAGATATGAAGTCTCTATGCCCTTGCTCCTCACCCCAATCATACTCGGACGACCATTCCTGCAGACGTCGAACGCAGTGGTTAATTATGGGACTGGAGAAATCACTTTCGGTGTTGGTAGTGACACGATTCAAATAAAGACCCGTTCTGATGCCAAACTGTCAGAAAGAGCATCTGAAGCATGCACAAAGGTGATCGAATCTTCCAAAGACTGCAACTTTCTAGCTGAAATACATGATACAAACCTTTTTATGGATGACAAAGAAATCCATGAATTCCTCTCTCCCATGGAAGGAATGGACACTGCAATCGAATTTCCCCTTATCAATCACTATGAGATAGGCGATGATCTGCTGGAGGAAACCCATGTGGCGATAATGTGCCTTCAAGTTCAAGAGAGATTGGTGAAGAATTCAGCAATGAAGAGGATATTATTAACACATTCTTTAAGGGCTTGAATGAGGAGACAGAACAAAGCACGATGGACACCGAACAGATGAAAGAATTGCCACCTGCATTAATAGTTGAAGTCACTTCTGAAGCAGTTCTAGCTCCACCAGAGTTGAAACCCTTGCCCTTCAACATGAAATATGCCTTTCCTGCGGGAGAACCTAACATTATCAATGCACACTTGATCAAAGACCAAGAGTCTTGTCTGATGGAGGTTCTTGAACGCAACCGCAAGGCGATAGGCTGGAGAACTTCGGATCTCCATGGGATCAATCCATCACTGTGCTCGCATCGCATTTTCCTAAAGGAAGATTGTAAGCCCTCTCGAGAACTTCAGAGAAGATTAAATCCTAATCTGCGGGACGCCGTTATGAAAGAGATCCAGAAATGGTGTGATGTGGGATTTATTTATCCCATCTCTGACAACAAATGGCCGATCCCTCTGCATGTTGTGCCAAAGAAATCAGGAATCACCATTGTGAAGAATGATAAAGGCGAGGAGATCGCAACCAGAGTACGCACCTCTTGGCGAGTTTGTGTGGACTACAGAAGACTTAACCTCGCTACCAAGAAGGACCACTTTCCTTTACCCTTTCATCGATCAGATCATGGAGAGATTGGCTACGAAGGAATACTTCTGCTTCTTGGACGGATACTCTGAATATAACCAAGTTTCTATAGCGCCTGAAGACCAAGAGAAGACTACGTTCACCTGTCCTTTTGGTACATATGCCTTCCGACGGATGTCGTTCGAGCTTTGCAACGCCCCAGCCACATTTCAGAGGTGTATGCTTGTAGTTTTTGCCGATATGGTGGGCAACTTTCTTGAGGCCTATATGGATGATTTTTTGGTCTACGGGGATTCATTCGATCAATGTCTGGATTATCTAGACCGAGTCTTACAGAGGTGCTGCGAAGTAAATCTTGTGCTCTCATGGGAGAAGAGCAACTTCATGGTGACCGAAGGAATCATGCTGGGTCACGTTGTTTCTAAACGTAGCATGGAGGTTGACCCAGCCAAGGTGGAAGTAATTTCCAAAGTTGAGCTACCTACAACAATCAAACAAGTCAGGTTATTCTTGGGCCATGTCGATTTTTACCGACGATTTATCAAAGATTTCAGCAAACTGGACAGACCGTTGACTGAGCCGCTCAGCAAGGAGAATGAATTCATTGTGGATGACCGTATGCTCCTTGCCTTTAATCAGTTAAAAGAACTTATCATGCAAGCCCTTGTCTTGCAGACACCGATCTGGACTCAGCCTTTCTGAGATAATGACCGACGCGTTAGATTATGCCATTGGTGCTGTTCTTGGACAGAGGAAAGATAATGTACCATTTGCGATTCACTACTCTAGCCGAATGCTCGATAAAGCTCAGCGAAACTACACTGTCATCGAAAAGGAGCTGCTAGCGATAGTCTTTGCCTTGGAAAAGTCCAGATCCTACCTCCTTGGATCTAAAGTGATTGTTTACACTGATCATACAACAGAAGAAGGATGCCAAACCACATCTTATTCGGTGGATCCTTCTCCTTCAGGAATTGAGTTGGAAATTAGAGATAAACCTAGGGTAATGAATGTGGTGGTTGATCATCTATCAAGGCTTCCTAAGCCAGAGTCTCCTGAGCCGAACCTGCAGCCTATCACAGAAACCTTTCCAGACTAGGCAATTCTTTCAGTCACCTCGCTTCCATGGTATGCAGACATCGTGAATTATCTGGTGACCAAGAGAATCCCACAGGATTGTCCGAAGTTGAAAATAGACAGATTCTTGTCTAAAATCCATTTCTACCAGTGGGAGGATCCATACTTGTTTCGTGAGGGGGCAAACTGTATATGGAGAAGGTGTATATCTCAGGAGGAAGTTCCAAGTGTCCTCGCCTTATGTCATGACCAAGATTCTGGAGGACACCATTCGGGCAGACGAACGGCAACAAAAGTTCTTCAGAGCGGCCTCTGGTGGCCTACACTATTCAAGGATGCAGATGATTATGTCAAATGATGCACTGATTGTCAGAAGATGGGCGGAACCATCGGAATGAGAGACACGATTCCTCTGAATTTCATTCAGATATCAGACGTATTTGACGCATGGGGCATCGACTTTATGGGCCCGTTTCCCAATAGTCAGGGTTATGAATATATTCTGCTTGCTGTCGACTATGTAAGTCGTGGGTGGAGGCTATCCCCGCCCGAACTGCCGACAGTAGGACTGTATGTCGATTCTTGAGAGATTACATCAGAACATGGTTCGGGATTTCTAAGATTCTCATATCTGACGGGGGTAGTCATTTCATAAACAGAGAAGCGAAGAAGCTGACTCAATTTTTGCATTGAACATCGTGTTGCTTCACCCTACCACCCACAGTCCAATGACTTAGCTAAATGTTCAAACAGGGAGATCAAGACAATTTTACAGAAGCTTGTGCGTCCAGATCGCAAGAACTGGTCTCAGCTGCTTGATTCCGTTCTTTGGGCTTACAAAACAACGTACAAGTGACCCTTGGGAATGTCTCCCTACCGCCTTGTGTTTGGCAAGCCATGTCATCTACCTATTGAATTAATTCACAAATCTTTATGGGCCATTAACATATGTAATTTGGATTCTGAGAAAGTAGGAAAGAACAGAAAATTGGATCTGAACAGATTATTAGAATTCAGAGATTATGCATATGACAACAGCCTGATGTACAAGGAGAAGGTCAAAACATGGCTTGATAAGCATATCCGCTGCGAGACCTTCGTGTCAGGTCAGAAGGTGTGGTTGTTTGACGCGAAATCAAAGACCTTCGTTCCAGGCAAATTGAAAATAAAATGGACTGGGCCGTTTATGGTTAAGCATGTGCGTGACAGTAGAAGAGTATTGATATATAGTTTGTCAACTGACGCACAACCATTTGTAGTCAATGGACAGCTTCTGAAGCCTTACCTTGAACGTGATACATTCTTGTCTGTCGTTGACTCTATTCAATTAATGTACAGGGATGAGCCGAATACTTCCAAAACGTCAGAAGAAGGCAAAGCAGAGAAAAATATTTTTGAATGACTTTTCTTCTTCTTTTCCTTCTCTTCTATGTTGTTCTACCGACATGATGGCATCCCCTTCATCAGTGCTACACTTATGATGTACTTTATCCTAAGTATAGGGGGACGCGCATCTCGAGTTGTTCGTACCCATCTGATGATCTCTTTTCTTCTTTTCTTCTTTTCCTTCTCTATCTTCTTTATCTACCGAAAAAGTGTCACCTCTTTTGTCAGTCTTCTATATTCAGAACATACTTTGTCCTAAGTATAGGGGGTGTGTACCCCGAGTATTTCTATTATTTGATCCTCTCCACTGTCTCCTCTTCTTGTCTATACTTAGGGATATCTTACCCTACGTATAGGGGGAGACAATTTGAGTACGATCTGTTCATTCCCACCATTGACCCTCCCTGCTTTGTGTATAGTCTGCTATACTTAGGATTATTTCATCCTAAGTATAGGGGGGGGGGGACGGTCAACTTCTCATTCGTTTATTCCTTCATCTCTTATTCATTTATTCTTTGGACTTTTCTATACTGAGTACGAGTTATGTCTTCTCTTTTCTCTCCGATCTATGAGGACATAGCTCAATCTAAGTATAGGGGGGGTCGTATATACTACGCATATACTTTAGCCATAACTCGTACTTTCATATTTTTACTAATAATAATGGCTAATTATTACTTATAAAATTCCAAAAAACCTTAATAAAAATGTGATTATTCCTCAAATACTTTTTGTACTTACTGATTAATAAATCAGGTGAAAATATTTTTTTGCAAAATATTTGAAAAATAGTTTGAAAATCCTTTTGAAAATTTATTGAAAACTATTTGGAAAACTTTTTGTTACATGTTTTCAACCTTTGTAAAAATATTTTGATTGTAAAATTTATTTTCTTTGTGTGAAATAAAAGGTTTGAAAAATGATTTGCAAATGGTTTGAAAAATGGTTGTAAAAATATGTGAAAAATCTATATATACTGTTTGGAAAACCTTTGCAAAATGATTTTCAAATGTGTGTACATGTTTGTAAAGATTCTTTGTAAAAATTATTTTGGACTATAGTGTGCAAAATTGTTTGAAAAACCTTTTCAAATAAGTTTGAGGAATACATACATCTCACTAAAATTCACTATATATTTATAAAATCGACCACTTACCCTTTGTAAATCCTTAAAATCTAATTCTTGTAAATATCAAATGCATTCCCGCGTAAATATTTGTACCTAGATTTAGCCAAGACCTTTTGTTTTCAAAAATCCCAAAAACATTTGCAAAATTAAAATTAAAAAAGAAATTTTTTCTCTATGAAAACTACAAAAATGCATATACATCATCTTTTCAAAAATCCATAAAAAGTTCAAAATCTTTGAAAATTGCATCACCAAAAATATTTTCTGCTTAGCATTTGCATAGCATGAGCATTTTTCGGATTGAGTTTGATAGTTGAACGAGTCCAAGTAAAATCTGAAGATTGGAGCTTGGTTGGACCTAAAATCTATGTAATTAACAAGAACCTTATAGGAACTGGAATTGAGGTACTTCAGGTATAGTTGACTTAATTCTTTGAGGAGCACAGGACTTGGTTCAATGGATTCTTGATTGCCTAAGTAGAGTATTTCGGAGCACACGCACGACTCTTGTTGATAATGACCTAACTTGGACACCTGCACCTTTCACATGGCTTAACTAAGTTGAAGTGGTGACGAGGTTGGATTTGCCGGTATGAGACGCACACATGTGGAAACATTTGTCCTCCTCTAGGGAGGGAAGTGCATCCCAACTCGTCCAGTGATGATGAGTTTTGAAGACAGGAGATTGTAGGTTGCAATAAAGCTTCAAAAGAGGGATAGTCTACTGGCTCAAGAGAAAAAACTCCCTATGTAAATGCTGCTATATATAGTATTCAAAAAGAAAATGCAAAAAACAAAAACTGCGAAAAAGTGGACAGGCCTGTACAAGAATAAAAAAATGCCTACCGGAGTGTACATATGTGTGTAGTCAAATAAAGCAAGCTTGAGCTTCAAAGTCAAATCATGTGAGCCTATAGCTGGATGACTTGACTACATTGGTCTTGCATCCTAGGATAGGTAGCTACACTGGATACCGTCCATTCTTCTCTTCACCCCCTCCTCTTGAGCTAGCTGCCACTTGAACTTAGAAGGGAATACCCCGCTCCTCAAGGAACGAGTTGTTCGATTGGGGAATCATTGGGTTGTCATATTGGAGAAGCCAATCTCTTTGTCATTATAGTTGGGGAGAGCCATGATGAATCCCCATTCATCACTCTTTATTCCTTTATTTTAGCTAGAAATCTTTGCAAAACACCAGGAAATTATTTGTAAATACAATAAATTGTCAAAATGCATGCTTCATGTAAATACCCATAATTGGCATGTTTTTGTGTAAAAATAAAGGAATAAAGAAATAAAGAAAAATAGGGAAATATTTAGAATAAATATTGAGTGACCGAAACCCAAGGGAGGGCCAATCATTGGCCTGATCGCAAAATAAAATAAGTAGAGAGAGATAGGGCCATCCATTTATGTACATATATTTCCCCTTTATGTATATATTATATTTTCATAAAATAAAAATAATTATGTTTTCCTCATAATGTGTATATATTTATAAAAATAAAATAAAAATGAGAAAAATAAAAATAAAATAAAAATAAATTCTCTCTCTCACTCTTGTATACACCATGTAAATATGTACATATACCTATTTATTTTCTCCTTGTAAATACATAATAAAAATTATTTAATATACCAAATTTTATGTTGTAAATAAATAAAATATAAAATAGGGATAATTGTACAAAAATAAACAAATAAAAATAAAAATAAAAAATACCCAGTTATTTTATCTGTATATAATAATATCCTATGTATTTACACTAATTTATTTTTCAAAAAAATAAACAAAAATCACTAAAAAATAATTTGAAAAATAATAAACATTTTTCATGGTGTAAATATTTTTAAATAAAATAATTTAATATTTTAAAATCAATTTCCAAATAATTTCGGGAGGGAATTTTCTGATTGGTCCATGGGGGATTGTTGACCCCCAATCAACTCCCCCCCGGACCACACTCTCGCGGATCCGCGCACCGACCCGATTTTGCCCAATTATCTTGGATTGATTCGATTGCCAATTATCTGAACCCCTAGCTCCAATTGAACCTTGACGATCCGGGATTCACGTCCGACCTTCTTGCTAGGGCTCTATGCATCGATCCGCGCGCTCCACTCCTCTCTTATCGAACCTGCACCACTATATAGATTCACCTACCGCCGCATATTCACGCACCTTCGGCCATCGTCTTCGACTCCCAGGACTCCACCTCTATGCCTTGAGTGACAACAAGCTCTGGGAGGAGTTGCAGCGAGGAAAGAGGCGTTCTAGCCCCAGGTCTGGTGGTCATCACCGTCGCGCTCCGCCATCGGCGAGCTCGAGCCTCTGGAGGTGTCTCTCCATTGAGGCAAGGACTACAGGAGATTCAGCACCTCCCCCACAGATGCATCCGATCGTCAAGTAACCCTGTTAGTGTCTTGATTAACGTTTAGATTCGATCTTCCATCTTTGACTCCGCCAGCTCCGCCCCAGTAGCTGGAGCTCCGCCACCTCATTTTGACCGTATAGATAGGCACACCGACACATCATCACCTTCCTCCACGATCTGATCACCTCAATCTTTTCTATCCGAACCAAGATCGGGCTCGGTCCCTTCCACCGCTTCCGTCGGGACCCCCCCTTCGCCAAACCACCTTGCTTCCCTTTGTTGTTTCTCAAATAACCCATGCCGGAGTCTTCCTCTGAGCACGAGCTTTCCTTTGCAGGTGAATAAGCGCGAGTTACTCCCCTGAGTCGCATCTCGCATCCCTCGCCGGAGTTGCCCAGGTCCTCCATCCCTCACCGGAGGATCGGACCGTCGGGACCTCCATTGGCCACCACCACCAGACGCGGAGCGACGAGGCACGTCGAAGCCCTCTTGCCGATCGTCCATCGGACGCGCACAACCACGCCAGCTAGACGACGAAGTTCACCGGGGAGGAGTTCATCCAGACCCTGTCTCCACCGTTGGAGCACGCCTCGCTTCCAGTTGCCATATGGGTTGTTCGAGGTCTGCCAGGATCAGGCCGTTAGATCCACGATGTGACAGCCACGCGCACCCCATGTTTGCCCCCTCATCTGGACCGTCAGATCTGCCAGGAGGCGTCATCAGAGCTGCACAACCACCGCCACTCACTGCCTGACGCGTCACCCCTCACGCACCTCGCACGCGCTTTGGCAGGGTAATTTGCGCCAGGCCCCCTGCATTTTTTTCAGTTATTGTTTAGTCTATTAAATAAATTAGCACACTTAGATACTTTGCATATCAGGATCTGTAGTTTATTGTATTTGTAATTTGGTCCCTATTTTGTGGATGCACGTGCTTCGGCACGTGACTTTTGTGGGCTTTTTGCATGTTTAGGGTTTTGTTATTCTGACTATTATGGAATGAACTTTTAGTTTTATTAATTGCATAGATACCCATGTGTGTGGTTGTTTGGAACATGTGTTGAATTAGTGTGAAATTTACATTTGAACATGTATACTTTTCGCATGTGTTTCTTTTTAGCCCCTGAAACTTATTTTTCTTACAAATAGGTCCTTATGTGATATGCCTTGTTTATTTGTTGAATAAAATATCAAATCAATTCCAAATTTGATGAAATTTGGACACATGGTTTCTACCACTGTGTTAAAATTTCACTAATTTTTTGGGACATTTTTATTGCTGTTTGCTATTTTAAAAAATAAAAAAACTCTATTTTTTTCTACTGTTTGAATTGGAAAATTAACTAAACATATTAAAAACCCCTAAAAATTCTAAAAAATCAGATACTATTTGTTTTAGTGTTTTCTTGCTTCAATTCGATTTTTGCTACATTTGGATTTATACAACACTTAAAAATTGAAAACCCTAAAAATCTTAAGAAAATCAGTAGAAATTCTATTCTATAGCTTAGTTTTTATTTGTAGTTTGATATAAACTCTCCAGATTTTTAGAGGTTATTTATCTATTTTTAAATAACCTTTCAAATCTGGTTGCACATTAGTTCTCTATTTTTGCCTTTTTCTATTTTTATAAAATCAACTAAAAATCATAAAATTCTGAGAAAATTATCAAAAATACTTAAAAAAATTTAAAACCCAAAAATATTTTTATTACATTTTTCTGAGTTGATTAGTGTGGTTATATAATTAGTTGTTTGCATCTTTTTCTTGCTTTTCCCTTATTTTCTTTATAATTAAAAATACAAAAAATTAAAAATACATAAAATCCAGTAAAAAATATTTTATTATTTCATTTTTGACTACTTTGTAGGCTCTTAGAGCCAATCCATGCTCCTTGTGTTCGACCCTGGTCACTTTACCTGGTTGAATAAATAGCGAGACCGCTATTCGGATTTCCTTGCCTGATTACTTATTTGGTGGTCTATATTTCTTATTGCGTCCGATCTCTGAGATCCAGGCGCAACGACCCTTGATTGATCTTACCTTTACCCGAATTTTGGGGGATTTTTCGGCTCATCAGAATGGCGTCGTTGCCGGGGAGCACGGCTTAGTAGTCATTTTTTATTTTCACGGCTTTTTCTATGGATAGTTGTAGATATTTTCTTGCTGATTTATTTGATATTTTTATAAATAATCTGGTCTGATACACTCTTGTTTGCTTTCTTGCGAGGGCCCATGGACCGAGGCGGCTTTTTCGGACGCTGACGCAACCGCGAGAGTCGGAGGCGACTCTTTTCTACATAGAGCCGCAGGAGAGTGCGAGGATCCGAGCAGGAGTGCGGAAGCCGTGCAAATAACCGCAACCAACAACTGATAGTCGTAGCTTAGTGTAGAGTAGCATAGCTTTTTATTTCCAGCAGGACTATTATTGTAATAATACAGGGACACTCAGGCTTGGACTTTGGTGATATCGAGGTCTGTTTCGCCGAGCACGGGTGTGCTCAGGGGACCTTACCGCATTTTTTGTCAATTTTCATTTTATCACATTTATTTTATTAACTACCTATCTGATTTACGCAGTTTTGGCCTTAGCTTAGGATTTTCTCTTGATTATGACATAATTGATTAGGATCCAATTCTAATTATTTGCCTGCTCCTATTAGTTTGTAATTGGACCTAATTAATTAATTCACAAGAAAAAGCCAGATTGCTGAGACTCTAGTCCACATGCCTTGAGAAGTCACATACAATGCGTGCAGGATCCGTTGTGGCATACACCGAGTGGCTCCCAAGATAGGACTCCGGACATAAGTTTGAGTACCCGGCTATTGTACTTCACGTGTAGAAATTTCTCTGTTTAAGGTCAGTTTCTCATGCATTATAAAGGTAGTTTATTTTCTACCTTTACTTTTATGCGCGAATCACTTTGCATGTAGATTGTTGTAGTCATGTACGCATCTCTTACTCTACATGCATTATTGATTCCATCGCGCATCGGCTTTTTCGTCTTCTCCCCCTGTTCCGGACTTAAAATAATCATGAGAACCGAAAAACTCGTTAGGCGTTGTTTGCATTGAAAAATATCTAAAAAGGAAAAACTATAAAATTGGGACTGCTAAACACACTTGACCCTAAAAGATACTTCACCTAAAAATTTGTCTTGGGGAAGCAACCCCCTCCTTGTCTGGTTTGGATGGGCGAGAGAGCGACCCACACTCTAGGCTAGAGCTATATCCGATCTCCGATCAGACTACCGGCCTTTTATACGGGACAATTAGTTGGGAGGATTGGATTCCCATGAGCTCGCTTAACCTCTCTGATAGACTGACACTATCACCTGAATAAAATTGACAAGATAATCGACCGAACTCTTACAGTCATCAGCTCTATGTTGTGTAGGTCAACCTGGGGTTTGTTTGCTTATCTTGAGTGTTTTCTATATCTCATCTGCCTGACTCGTCAGATCAAGATGATGGGCAGGAGGTCTCTTAGGAAGCCTTTGGCTGCACCGCTTTTCAGCACTCCGGCCCGTTCATCTAGGTTGGTTCATGAGAGCCGAGACCCGCTCTCCGAACCCGAGTTCGATTCCCTCATGTTCCTCCTTGACAACCCTTCTTCCACTTCTGAGATACCAGTGCTAGTGCCAGATCAGAGACAATAGATAAATGATTTATTGGCACCTGAGTTTGGGACTTTTTCCTTTGCAGAGACCATGGCCAGTAGTGAGGAGCGCATCGAGGGTCAGAGGCTAGAGACGACAACATATGTGTTGGACCAGGGTGCGATCAACAAGCACCCTGTTAGCTTCCCTAGAGATTATTGATGAATCCCCATTCATTACTCTTTATTCCTTTATTTTAGCTAGAAACCTTGGCAAAATACCTTCTAAATACCTGTAAATATCATAAATTATCAAAATGCATGCATCATGTAATTATTAATATAGCATGTTTTGTGTAAAAATAAAGAAATAAAGAAACAAAAGAAAAAGAGGGAAATCTTTAGAATAAATATTGAGTGACCTAATCCCAAGGGAGCGCTCAACATCGGCCTAACCGCAAAAAAACCAAGTAGAGAGAGATAAGGTCAATCATGGTTTACATAACCCTATGTATATAAATAATTTTATTTTCCTCAAAATAAAAATAAAAAGTTTTTCTCATATTTTGTATATATTTATAAATATAAAATAAAAATCAGAAAAATCAAAATAAAAAGAAAAATCATAAAAATCATTTTCCACCTTGTATATATACCATGCACATATGTATATAGATCTATTTATTTAACTAATGTAAATAAATCATAAAAATTAAATAAAAATACCTTTTTATTCCAAATTTTACATTGTAAATAAATAAAATATAAAATTGGAATAATTGTGCAAAAATGAACAACTAAAAATAAAAATAAAAAATACATATATGTATATACCTATATATAATAATAATATAATGTAAATACGTTATTTATTTTTCAAAAAAATAAATACAAATCACTAAAAAATACTTTGAAAATAAATAAACATTTTTTTACTTTGAAAATTTTTTGAAATAAAATCATTTGCTATTTTTAATGAATTTCTAAATAATTAATAAAAGGAATTTTCCTATTGGTCCACGGGGGATTGTTGACCCCCGGTCAACTCTCCCCCGCGGACCCCTTTCTCGCGAATCAGGTTTTTGACCCGATTTCTCCAAAATTTCCCAATTTGATCCAACCTCTATTTTCCAAACCCCGGGCTCCGATTACAGCTCGCAAATCCATGATTCACGCCCGGGCATATTTTTAGGGATCCGTGCATCGATCCGCGTTTCCCACTCTTATTTTCTCGGACCTGCACCTGTATATAACCTCAGCTCCGCCGTGCTTTCACTCCATCTTTGGCCATTCCCTTCGGTTCCCGGGACCTCTCCTCATTCCCTTTGAGTGACAGCTAGCGAGAGGGAGCGATTGCAACGAGGACCGAGGTTGATACCCTCTAATCCGGTGGTTTCCCCGCCATGCTCCGCCGTCGAGCACGCTCGAGCCTCTGGCCCCGACGAGCCATCGAGGCGACGACCCCCAGAGGTCCATCATCTCCAACCCAGTCGATTGCAGCCATCAGGTAACTAGTTCATCCATTAGGTCTGCATAATTTCCGATTTGACCCATTTGCACCGTCGGCCTTCACCGACCGATTCCCCTTCATCCGACCATCCATTCATTGATCTGACCCGACCATCATCTTCACGCGACTCCTCTCCATCTTCTATGCCCCTCCGATCACCTTGGTTCGCCCCGGAACCAAGAAGTGGGCCTCCATCACCGTCACCTCACCGGAGACCTCCGCTCCGCCTCACCAGACCACCCCCTTTGCACATAACCGGGTCGAGGCACTTTTCCCTCGACCCAGCGTTCTTCCTGTGCAGGTAGATTCGAAGAAGGACCCCATCTGGGGGTCCAACAGTTGAAGGACAGGAGCTCCGCGCCACCTTCGTCGTCGGAGCTCTCCAGTGCTCCTTCGTCCCATCGGAGCTACCCATTCGCTGCGGACGACTGAGACCTTCATTTCCCAGCATAGAGCAGCTCCTGAGGAGGTCCAATGCGCATGGATTGGGTCGGCGAACCTCGCCGGCGAAGAGTTCTTGGAGGACTTCCAGCTACCGTCCGATCAGCCCCCTTCGTTCAGATTAGATCATGATCGTCCATCAGCGAGAGATAGCTACCGTCCGATCCATCAGTGGTTGTATCCAGACCATCCATCAACGAAGGAAAAGCCACGCATATCAGCCGTTGGATCTCTACGTGGCGACCCCTCATCCGTCAGATTGTAATAATAGGGGTAACTTCACTTAGGCCCCTCTTTTTATCGCATTTATAGTTTAGTCCTGTAAATATTTAGTGTAGTTGTGTTTATTTCGGATAAATTGCACTTTGGACCCTATGTTTACTTTATTTGCATTTTAGTCCCTGTCTACGTGGAACACGTGCATCGTCACGTGATATTTTGGACATTTTGCAAAGTGAGGGCCTGGGTTTTATACTATATTTTGGAATGAAATTTAGTTTCTGATGTTTGCATTTATACCGTTGTGCGTGCTTTTAATTGAACATGTGCGGATTGTATGTGATTTATGCGCTTTAAACCCTAAGATTTTTGCACGTGTTATTATTTAGCCCTCCGGACTATCTTTTCTTACATTTAGATCTATGTGTGATGTAGCTCTTTTATTGGTTGAATAAAAGAGCAAATAAAATCCAAATTAAGTGAAATTTGGATACGTGGCCCCTACCACTGTGTAACAATTTCCCTGATTTTTTTGGGACATTTTCCTTCCTTTTTACTATTTTTAAAAATTCAAAAACACATATATTTCTAACTTTTTAGAAAAGAAAATCAAATAAAAATATAAAAATTTTCTAAAAATTCCAAAAAAAATTAGGGATTGTTTATTTTGTCGTGTTTAAGCTTCTGTCAAATTTTGGTGTTATTTGGATTTATGAAACCCATAAAAATTGAAAAACCCTAAAACTCTTATAAAAATCATTAAAAATTCTATAAAATTCAAAAAATGCAAACTCTTTTTCTGTAGTTTAGCTTTTTATATATTTTTCATAAAAATGATCTCCAGATTTTTATAGGCCAATTATATATTTTTAATTG